>LPNX010887968.1:23123-61383 GCA_001517045.1 Pseudotsuga menziesii
TCCGAATCCTTGATCTGAGCTCTAATGACATGACCGGTTCTATTCCAGTGGAGTTGGGCCAGTTGAAAGCATTGCGAGTACTTGACCTGAGCGTTAATCTCATGAACGGTTCTATTCCAGTCGAGTTCGGTAATTTGACAAACCTTACTCACTTATCCATTTCGGGTTCTATACCTTATGAAATATTTTGGCTTCGCCTTTCCTATCTATCCCTTGGTCTTAACGTCACATGCAGTATACCTCAAGCCATTGCCAATTTGACCATGTTAACACATTTTGAGATTTATGGAATTGGAGTCATTAATATACCTCGAGGCATTTCCAATTTGACCAAGTTGACATATTTAAGTCTCAGAGAAATAGTCTCATGAAGAACATTCTCATAACCCTCGCTAGTTTGAATCAATTGACTTACTTAGATTTTTTTATAATAGGCTTAGTGGTAACGTTCTTTTAATTATTGCTGCAAATTTGAGTAAATTAACTACTTTAGATCTTAGAAACAATATTCTCACTAATAACATCTCTCCAGCCATTTCCAATTTGAGTCAATTGACATCTTTGTTTCTTGAAAATAATATGCTTAATGGTAGCATACCTAAAACTATTACCAATTTAAAGAATCTTAAAGTTCTTTCATTTTCAAATAATAATTTGACAGATACAATTTCGAGATCCATAGGAAAACTTCATTCATTGCAAACCTTATTATTAGATTCAAACAAATTAAGTGGAGAACTCCCATATAGCATTGGTCACCTGAAAGTTATCATAGAACTAGACATACATAATAATAGTTTTGGGGAAGTATTCCTAATAGTTTCAATGGTGTGGTTTCACTTGAGATATTAGATCTATCACATAACAAATTGGCGGGACCAATTCCAACTGATGGCATCTACAATTGGACTCATTTAACTATTTTCTCTGCTCATTCTAACAACTTGTCTGGGACATTGCCTTCATCATTGGCTAATTGAACTAATCTTTTAGTACTTAATTTAAGGAAAAATATATTGGCAGGTGAACTTCCTTCGTACCTCTCAAATTTTGGTAGCTTGCAAATTATGGATGTTGGTTATAGTAACCTTCATGGTATTATCCCTCAATGGATTACAAATCTCACCATGTTGTTTGTGTTGGATTTATCCAACAATAAGTTCAATGGGAGCATAGCATCTAATCTTGATGGACTCCAAGGATTTGGAATGAATAGATCTTTACAAAGGTCTGAGTATTTGTATGAAATGACAATTGACATAAAAGGAATTGAGTATAACATGTCATATGTGTGCCATGCAAACACGATATTTGATTTGTCTCAAAATAATATTACACGAGAAATCCCTCTCAACATAGGAAGTATGAATAGCTTGGGGTTGTTGAATTTATCTTGGAATCAATTGGAAGGGGAAATTCCTGGATGTCTTGCTGAGATATCTACTCTCGAGGAGTTGATATTGGTTAAAAATAAATTGCATGGAGAAATTCATCAAGAACTCTCTAAATTATCAATGTTGGCTTCTCTAAATGTTTCATCTAACAAAATTTGTGGGACAATCCAAAAAGGGACTCAGTTTTACACTTTTAGTGTGAGTTCATTTCAATGGAAAAAGTGTTTGTGCGGGTTTCCTCTACCACCATGCACTAGAGATAATGGTAATGGTAATAATGTTCAAACCGGATGGTTAAGCCATGTAAATGAAGAAGTACCTTTGATAGCATTGGAGTTGGTGCAGGGATCGGATTTCGGGGAGTAGTTGCTATATTTATTGCTTGAGATAAAGCAAGATGTTGGGTACTATGTCTCCATCCCAACAACACAAGAAAACCATATTATGGACTCTATTGGTTCCCTACATAGTTCAATATCACTTATCTACATATATTACTAATTTGAATGTCACTTACCCATATATGTCATTGTCTTAGTGAATGTAAAAATGTAATATTTAAATATAGGAAAACAACCTTTAAAAAAATGGAAAATAGAATCCATAGAGTTTATTTGAATTATGTATATGGAATATATATTAGAACTTTTACATAGGAATCTCATGTTATTTTAATATGCTTGGTATAAAAGGTAATAAAAATATAGATTACAATTCATTTTAAATTTTATTATTATGTTTACAAAAATATTTGAATATTGAAACCACAATCACAAAACTTTGATTTTTAAAATCACAATAACGATGAGTAGTCGTGTTTTTCCTTTAACATTTTTTAAATGACAATCACAATTAACCATATTTTATATAATGGTAAGAAATACGAAATGAAATTATTTTTCTTTTAGCCAATTGAATCAGTTGCCACTGCAAATTCAACTTTTGAATCATGTTTTTCCTTTAACATTTTTTAAATGACAATCACAATTAACGATATTTTATAATATGGTAAGAAATGCGAAATGAAATTAATTTTCTTTGAGCCAATTGGATTCGTTGCCACTGCGAATTCAACTTTTGAATTATAAGTATGCACGGTAATTAATGAATGAGTAACATCCAAATTTTCCAAATCTATTCTTTTCTTTTTCATATGGAAATATGCACGGAAAACCCAACAATACTTCCCCACATTAGTGGATGGTAGAGGTGGTAAACCGCCGGCCATCCTCGTAGAAGGCCTAACCCCAAAGGACTCAAGGCTCAAACCCATGACCTCTCCCCAAATCGAGAGAGCGTGCGCACGTCTTACCAATTGAGCTAACCCTTGGGGCTTTAATAAATGATTACATTCATTTTATTAATATAGAAATATATTTCAAAAATTATAAATTTATATTATAAAATATGTATTAATATTGTTTATATAGTTGAACAACATAATCATAATTTATAACATTATTATTATTTTTTAAATAATTTTAATTTGTTGGGTGAATTAAGTTCTAATTAATTAATTATGTTTTTAATTATTTATGTACAGATAAACTTATAAATCAGTTATGATGATGTATTAAGTGATTCAATTTTTTTATTTTTATTGATAATATTATCCAATGGGTAAATGGTGTCTTAATTGACTTATCATTATGGTGAAGTTGTAAAATGTAAGTAAAAAGTGTTTGCAAAATTCAAACTTCATTTATTTTTAATGATTATATGGTTCACCTAAAAGACTAGGCTTCAATTGTATAATGTAATAGAGTTTTTAAATTACTTAATAGATTCCATTCTTTTACTCCAAATTGGCTAAAAGGAGTATAGAATTTTCCCTATTTTACCATAAAAAAATGTTGGTTGTGCCTAATGAGAATTGTATACAATGGTAACTACAAGTACCTCAATAAAAATTTGTTAATAATTTACTAATTTCCAAAGGTCTTTCAACAAGGATAAAAACACAAAGACACTAGCTAAAAGAAATTAAAGTTGTCCCAATTTTACCCAAACCTATCTCATATTTTCTAAGCATTCTTATAGTGGATCAATTTTCTCTCAATAACATATCCTTTTAGCATGTTGTATGTTGGAGCATGATGCTTTGAAAAATGTGTACAAACACTTTATTGTAATTTAAGAAGACATGGTTTTATCTTAGGGTGGAAATGATTTGTTTGTAAAACATGATTATAAATTTGTTGATAACATTCTTAGATTATGAGTGAATATCATGTCATGGTGCATAGATCATATTTACTCTATAGAATATATTCAAGAGAATGTGTTGCAATAACATAATGGGTTTGCTATTTATAGGCAAGATTGTCTCATGAATCAATATAACTCAATGTCTTAAAATCTGACAACATTGATAGGGACATTATTGTATTGGAAACATTTACACCATGTACAAAAATGAATAAAATCCAAGCACTCATCATATGTGATGCACATAAATACTACTTTTATGAATGGGGCATAACTTCATCTTTTTTTCAATCTTGAAATTTTAAACAAATGCAATATTTATTGTCCTCTATCTTTAAATATTACTCTCTTGATTATTTGAAAGCTCATTCACTCCATTGTTATTGAATGGCTAATTATCTAGATATTTAAACTAATTGAGCTTTCATAAATGGCTATATCCTTCACACTAATTATAGAATAAACCAAGTAAATAAAAACCATAAAGAAATAATTAGTACCATAGAGTAAACTTCAAACCACACATGTAATACTAGAATTCGTCACATTAAATTTTAGAGAGAATACATCATAGGCTAAATTGGCTATGAAATATAGGTCTTAATAGAGCACTCGCCGCCTATCCATAACCATTGTACTCATTTCCATAGACAAGATAGGGCTATACGATAATAATAGTTTTTATATGTGATATCCTTAAAAAATACCTTAAGAATAAGTAGACACCAAGTTAATTTAGTAAGGAATGCCATATTATTTAAAAATATGAAATGGATAATGGCAAATGGTTGTAAAAACAACATATAATGCATTAAATCACTTATGAATCATGGAAAATCTACAAGAAACCTCTTTGTTGGTAGGTGTCTTTAGATAAAGAAAAATAATTGTGAAAAGATAAAAATCCCATCATAATGTGTTTATAATTTATGTTATTAAATGAAACTTATAATGTATATTATTTTAATAACAAATTGTTGTTACTTGCGAACTATAAAAATCCTTTTTAATGTATATGTGTTTGTCGAATAGAAGATAAATCTTGTCACGTCCTCTCCTGTTAATTTGACCAATGAAGGGGAACGTGAACGATTTATAGGGTTCTGAATTTTTCCCATGGCCATATTAAGAAATTCATAAACATTTAAATGTGTTTGAATATGCATAATCCAAATACACAACATAAAATAAATGTTGAATTACTGAGAGGGGGGTGAATCAATATTTGTACTATTAAAATTTCAATAAAAAGCAGGTTGCTGATCACCAATCACAGCACATCACCAATGTGTATAAAAATAACAATATGCACAGTACACAATAGTTTTTGACATGGAAACCCAAGTTCTGGGGGTAAAACCACGGAAGCCCTTTTAAAAAATAGTTTTCCAGAAATAACTAGAAGGAGGGAACAACCCCCTTATTATATAGACTTCAATTTTCCAGCTTCAACTGGAAGGAGGCTATGACCTGAAGGAAGTTGCCACTCCCTAGTTTTTCGGTTTCAACCAGAAGGAGGCTACGACCTCCTTTCCTTGCCCCATCCTACCACCCTGATAAGAAGGAGATTGTCGAACTTGTGGGCCTACCACATACCAAACTCTGCTGCTGATAACCTCTGCACTCTAGTCACTGTCAAATAATCCCTGTAGATATCACTGCCACATCATCTTTCTGCCCATGTCATCATTGTCATATTAAACATCAATACTGCTGGTCAAGCTGCTCATCAACCATGTAATCTACACTACTGCAATATTGTAAAGTCTGCTCTTCAACACTGCTTGTCAAGTCATCAAACATAAAGTTCTAAACATCATCAAGGTCTGTAACATAGGGTGTACATCATCATCATCTCATCTCATCATCATCATACGATTCATCATCAAGGAGATTGCTTTATCAACGACTGTGAAACATCAGTCTCTTGAACATGCCATCATAGGCTATGCATCATCATGGAGTTTGCGTCAATGTCATCAAGTATGAACCATCATCAACCAGTAAGTACTATCATCATCAAGTATGTGCAATCATCATCAACATGTAATATGTATGTAATAAGTACACATCATAGTGCATAGAAGTATGTCATCACACCATGGCAAGCATCATGTCATCAATATTATCAAAGCATGTATCATCAAATCAGATTGTACAACAGACTGTGCATCATAGAAAGTTCTATGGGAGAGTATCAACAAAATAAATCAATGTATGTATCATACATGTTGTTCACATACCATAGTTAACACATCCACACCTCATGGTTTAAGCATTCTCTTGTACACATTATTGTTTGTATACTTGTACACATATATCACTGTTTATAACACTTGTTTGGTTGTACACTTGTACACACATACCAATTGTCATATATATCACTGTTTATAACACTTATACATACCTTCGAACTCAGGCCTCAAGGTAAAGCTAAGACTGTTGAGAATAAGTTAGATCATGATTGTGTACTTGTACTGTTGAAAACCCCAAGACATGCTTGAAAAAAGGCAGACTGTTCACCTCAAAAAGCTCGGGTCTGTTCAAGAAGAAGGCCACTAAAACATAGACCTTAAACAAAAAAAAAATCTAAATGTTGACCAAAAAGATAACCCTTTGGAAATTTTGGAACTGTTGCTGCCTTAGGAAACTTCCATGAAAATGCCTCATAACACTGCTCCTAAACCCAAGAAACCTCAGACACTAGTGAATTTTTTATAAATAAAATGAATGATAAACAAGGTTTATTTATATGCGTTGAAGGTAATATGTTGGGGCCGACCTAGGTTAGGCTAAAATGATTTTTTTTAGTTTTTAATTAAAATTTAAAGAGCCGACCTGCTAAAGGTTATTAATTTAATTGAAAACATTTTAATACTAAAACAATTGTTGTGGCCGACTTCTAGGATAAATTGAGTCCTTAAAAAATGTTTTATTTATTTAATATTTAAAAATTTAAATGTCATGTTTAAAGGGCTGATTTTTATGAGGATTGAAGGTTTTATTAATTAATAAAAATTGTTTTATTCATTAAAACTTTTTAATATTTAAACCATTTTTTTGGCCAACGTTTAAATAATTTATTGAATTAAGCATATTATTTTAACTTCATTAATATTTGTTAAAAGGTCTTTCCTTTTGTCATTAGGGCTTTAACAAATTGTCAACGTTGGAGAAAATGTTTAATATTTCATTACAAGTTAACATATGTTAGGGCATCACAAAGTGTAAGGATTATATGCTTTAAGGGTTACCATGAGATCTTTGTGTAAGGGGGATCATTAAGACAACATTTGTGTTTTAAGGGCAAGGCAAGTGGGATTAGGGAACATAGACAAGAGTTTTAGGGTATTATGTTAGGTCATTAGAGTCACCACAAGTGAGGACACATAACCATTAAGGTGTGTGGGTGCCTAGGCTTCTCCTAGGGTACCATGACCTCAATAAAACACAAATGACCACTGAAAGGGTCATTTGGACTCTTGCAACTTCTTCAACCCACCAAGGACACATTCTACGGTAATAGGCCATGGTTGTGGTGCTAGGGAACCAATTACACAACTGGGGAACCATCGAACCAACTTGGCGGTACTTAACCATTCTAAAAGGTGTTCAGGGCTTTTGCCATTGTCCCAAGGGCTCCAAGGGCTTCAGACTTGGGCTTGGACAAAGTCAAAAGGTCTCCTTTGATACTGACACTTACTCAACCCTCAGAGGCTCCTTAAGGAGCACCAAGACACACTGACACACACTTGTTGACATCAATGACAATCTATTCAACAATCTCCCCCTTTGTCATTGATGACAAATCCAAATCTCCCCCTTCAAATGAGCTTCCTTTGTCTACAAAAATCCCCCTTAGATCATGCTTCTTTTACCTACCTTGTTCAACTTTTTCTCCCCCTTTGGCATCAATGGAAAAGGGTACTTCTGCCATGCTCCCCTGTCATATTGTAGCGTTGTTGAAGATAGATGAATTCAATTAGGAGATAGTATGACTCCCAATTTTTCTCTGAGGTACTCAAAAGTATCTCTTGGGAGAGGCTTAGTGAAAATGTCTGCAACCTGTTCTTTTGTCCTGATATATTCCAACTTGATATTCTTTTCTGTGACCTGTTCCCGAAGAAAGTGAAACTTGATTGGAATGTGCTTGGTCTTGGAGATACTGATAGCACTCGTATTGTCACATAAAATAGGAATCGGCTCATCACATGTCACATGTATGTGTTGCAGGGTTTGCTTCATCCAAAGAATTTGAGTGCAACAAGTTGCTGTTGCTATATATTCTGCTTCTGCGGTTGATAAGGACACCGAAGACTGCTTTTTGCTTGACCAAGATACCAGACAACAGCCTAAAAAGAAAGTTGTTCCAATAGTTCTTTTTCTATCATCAACACATCCTGCCCAATCTGCGTCTGAATATGCTATCAATGTCAGATCATTCCCTTTTGGACACCAAAGTTCCTTTGAGATACCTGAAGATCCTTTTAACTGCTATAATGTGAGTTTCCTTTGGGGCAGCTTAAAATCTAGCAACTTGTCCAACAGCTTGCATCACATCTGGTCTGGAGGCAGTTACATATAGTAGACTACCAGTCATTGACCTATAGAGCCTTTGATCAACTTCCTTAGATTCATCGTCTTTTCTTAGCTTACAACCGGTGATCATAGGGGTACTCATAGGTTTACAGTCTTCCATCTGGAATTTCTTTAACATCTCCTTAATGTATTTTGTCTGGGTAGTAAAAATGCCTTCTGTTCTTTGAGATATCTGGAGTCCCAAGAAGAAGGTCAATTCACCGAGTAATGACATTTCAAACTATTTTTGCATGTCCTTAGCAAATTGTTGACTCAGTGAATCATCATCACTTCCAAATATGATATCATCAACATAAACTTCAATTATGAGTATGCTGTCATTGTCTTACTTTATGTACAAATTACTATCTTCACTTCCCCTCTTAAAGTTTTGTTGTAGTAAGTACCTGTCCAATCTGAAGTACCAAGCTCTTGGAGCTTGCTTTAGTCCATATAAGGCCCTTTTGAGCCTGCATACATAGTCCTCGTTTTTTGAAAGTTGAAATCCTTCTGGTTGTTCGATATAGACTTCTTCTTCCAATTCCCCATTTAGAAAAGTTGATTTTATGTCCATCTGATACACTTTGATGTCTTTGGAGCAAGCGTAGGCCAATATCATTCTAATAGCTTCAATTCTGGCAACTGGTGCATATGTTTCTTCAAAGTCTATTCCTTCAATTTGAGCATAACCCTTACAAACCAATCGAGCCTTGTTTCTGATCACCTGTCCATATTCATTCATTTTGTTTCTAAAAACCCATTTTGTGCCAATTACATTCTTGTTACGTGGTCTCGGAACAAGTTCCCAAGTTCCATTCTTATCGATTTGATCTAGTTCTTCTTCCATAGCTTTAACCCATTGTTCATCTGTACTGGCCTCTGCAAAAGTTCCAAGTTCAGTTGTAGACAAAAGAGAGAAGTGTACCTGCTCATTTCTTTCAGATTGTCTTCTTCTGGTTCCTATTCCAACATCCTTATCACCAATAATCTGATTTGATGGATGATTCTTTTGGTACCAGTTCTTAAGTGGTTGTTGATCTTTTTGTTCTTCTTGTTCGATATTTGGTTGATTTTGTTCTTCATCTTCTATGAGTTGCTCTTCATCCTCATCTGGTTGTTCTTCCACTTTAATTTTCTTCACACCTTTTTTCTTGGAACTTTCCTCTTCTTCATCGTCTGATTCTTCTGAGTCTTCTCTAGATGATGTTAGTCTTCCTTCATCTATCTTCACGTTAATTATTTCAATCACTTTGTCTAATCTCAAATTGCAGCATTTGTAAGCTTTCCTCTTGGATGAATATCCAACAAATATGCCCTCATCTACTCGAGATTCAATTTTTCCAATCTTCTTATCTTCTCTTTTGATACACTTGCTTCCAAAGATTCTGAAGTGTCATACACTTGTTGCTCTTCCAGTCCACAACTCATAGGGAGTTTTATCATTTTTGTTTCTAAGTAATCCTCTGTTTAAGATGTGTATTGCTGTATGAACTGTGTGTCCCCAAAATTTGTCATTTAACTTGGATTCATTCAACATGGTTCGAGCCATCTCCATTACTGATCTATTATTTCTTTCAGCAACTTTGTTTTGCTGAGGTATTCTGGCTACGGAAAACTGTCTCTTTATTCCAAGCTCTTCACAGTACTTGTTGAATTCATTAGAGGTGAATTCTACACCATTGTCAGGTCTGAGGCACTTGATTCATGACCCTGTTTCATTCTTGACCAGTTCCTTGAACATTTTGAAACATCCAAACGCTTTTGACTTCCTGTTGAGAAGACATACCCATGTCATCTTGGTATAGTCGTCAATGAGTAGCATGAAATATTTTTCACCATTCAGTCCTTTGCTTTTGGTTGGTCCACATAAGTCAGTGTGAACGAGCTCCAAAGGTTTTGTAGAAGAATGCTCTTTTGTCTTAAAATGCACTCTTGTTTGTTTTCCATGTTGACACTATTCACATAGAGAGTTAGAAGGCTTTGTGACTTCTGACATATTTTGAACTGCTGGGTTTTTGTAGACTTTGACCAAATTCTCAAAATGTATATGCCCCATTCTTCTGTTCCAGAGCTAGCTTTCATCTTCTTTTCCCAAGTGACATTTTTCGGACTCATTCTCATCTAACACATATATGTTGTTTGGAGTCCTAGTGGATGTGGCTACTAACTTCATTGATCCTTGCTTTCTTATTTTGCATCCTTTTGAGTTGAAGATGAGTTCATGTCCTTGATCACGCATCTGACTAACGCTTAGCAAATTATGTTTCATGTTATCCACAAGCAAGACATTTTCATCCAAGGAGTTTTTACTTCGAGCTTCACTGTGCCCTTTCCCAATATTTTAGCTAAATTGTTGTTTCCGAACAATACAGATCCTTTATCCTTTTCAATATTGACGAAAGCATCTTTATCACCTGTCATATGCTTTGAGCAACTGCTATCAACATACCATTTACCAGAGCCATGATTCTGAGCTTGAAGAGCAATACCACATTCATAGTTTTTATTGTGTTTAATCCATACCTTGTTGGGCATGTCCTCATTTCTTACTGTTGGTATCCTCATTTTGCAATTTCTGGCTATATGTCCAAAGTTGTTACACTTGTAACATTATATTTCTGATCTCAAGGGATCAAATCTGTTGTTGTACTGTGGTCGTCTGAGGCTTGCAAGGTTATTCCTTGTCTCAAAGTTTCTTCTTTGAAAACAGTTTACAGCTTTGTGTCCAAATCTTCCACATGTAAAGCAATGCCCATAAAAGAAGTATCCATACTTGGGAATATATGGAGGAGGTGCTTTTTTGAGATTTGATCTTTCTGCTGGTCCTTCTTCTGATACAGGTTGTTCTGGCTGACGTTCGATCTCTTCTTGATTCTTGTAGTCCTTGACAACTTCTGCATACCTTCTTGGCTTCTTTTCGTTATCTATCAACATTGAGCTTGAGGCTTCATTTGTATTTTGCTTGTATCCTATACCGGTCTTGTCAAAGAATGACTTTTGATTGCTGATGATTTGTTCTAGAACCTTGGAGCTGTTATCATAACCCTTTGCGATATCTTTCGTCTACACTTTGTTCTTTAGAGATACTATCTCAGCCTCACGATTCTCCTTTTCTCTTATCTTTGTCATTAGTTTTTCAGTAAGAGATTCTTCAACTTTTTTGGCTTCTTCTAGTTTGGTCTTCAAGAAACAATGGTTTGTTCAAACCGTTATGCCTCTTCCTTAAGCATTCTATTTTCCTTCTTGACTTTCTTCAGCTCTTTCAAGGCGCTTACAAGTTCTGCCTCAAGATCTACTTCTCCTTCATCTTCAGATTATTCTTTACTATTATTAACCTTATATGATCTTATTTCCATAAAGAGTACCTTGTCTGGTTCATCGTCATCATCATAATCAATGTCACTGTTATTGTCGGAGTCACCACTGGATGAGATATTGTCCTTTTTTATGTAGAGACTTTTCTTTTTTGCAAACTTTCTTCTATTGTTATTCTTGTAATTATTGTACTTCTTGTAGGATTTAAAACTATCATCCTCTTCACCATCTGATTTCTTTGCATATGGACATTTAGAAGCAAAATGACCTATCTTTCCACATGAAAAACATTTAAGAGGTAGCTTACCTTTGTATTTTCCAATGCCTCTCTTTAATTTCTGAACAAATTTGGCTATTTCTTCATCATAAGATTCATCACTTGTCAGTTTGTCTTTTGTTGATTTGTTCTTCCCAGCTTGTTTGGAGGAGACCTTGAATGTTGCTTCCTTTCTTGACGTGTCTTCATCTTCAATTCTCATTTTGTAAGCTACTAGAGTCCCATGCAGTTGATCCATTGTCATAGTCTTTAGATCTGTTCTTTCTTCTAAGGCAAAAGATCTTGGGGTTGAACCTTTTGGGAAGAGTTCTTAGAATCTTCCGAACAACTATAGTCTCCTCAACCTCTTCTCCCAAACCTATGATGGTATTCACAAGCTGATCAACCCAAAGAATATAGGCCGCTATGTCTTCATCTTCATTCATTCTTAGTTGTTTGAATTGTCCCCTGTAATTCTGAAATTTGGCTTCCTTGACTTTGTTGTCTCCTTCATATATGGTTTGGAGTTTGTCCCATGTTTCCTTTACAGAGGGACAGTTCATCACTTTGTTGAATACAAATTCATTTATAGCACTTAGAAGATGATTTCTGGCCTTCGAGTTGCTGTTGTATTGAATCATCTCACCTGCATTAGTTGGCACGGTCTTTGGTACTTTGTACCCATTCTCGATACTCTACCATATTTAGATTCCTTGAGCTTCTATGAGGACTCTCATTCTTATGCTCCAGAATTTATAGTTGCTCCCATCAAACAAGGGTGTTCCAGATTTTCTTTGTTTAGTAAACTTCCCCATGATTACCTTCCAGCTGTTAGTCTGTTCTGAAGGAACCTACTCTAATACCAATTGTTGAAATACTGAGAGGGGGGTGAATCAGTATTTGTACTATTAAAATTTCAATCATAAGCGGGTTGTTGATCACCAATCACAACACATCCCCAACGTGTATAAAAATAATAAGATGCACAGTACAAAATATTTTTTGACGTGGAAACCCAAGTTTTGGGGGTAAAACCATGGAATCCTTTTTTAAAAATGTTAGTTTTTCAACATTAAGCTAGCATTATTAGGATCTTTAACTGAGAGAATAACAAGTACAGCAATCAAACACAAGAGACAATGAACACAGTGTTTTTCCTCGGGGAAACCATAAAGGAGAAAACCCCGCAACTTCCTCAGAGATAGAATCAACACCAAAACAGTAAAAAGCCCCAAAACAGTAAGTGATCTCCCAACAGCAGTAATCTTCTTCGTGTCTAGCCCCAGTGTCTTCTCCTTCCTCAGCTATGTGCTACACTTGAGTGTGGATGACTTGTGTGATAAATAGAGACTCCAGTTCTCTATTTATACTAATCCCGACATGACTAAAACCCTACCAGGGCCGACCTCTACTAGGAGATTCTAATAACCCTAGTGCCCCGAAACTGCAGGGACTTTAACCCTTACACAATTGGAGGGTTACCCACTATGACTTGACATGAATTTTTTACATAATTGATCCTCCCGATCAGAACATCGGGGCATGACAATATGACTCAAATACATTATAGATACATCCCGGAATAAACATCGGGTTACAATACATAAGATACATAGATGAATACATTCCGAAGTTACAAATACATCAACACTCCCTCTTAACTAGGAAGGTATTCTTTCGACACAATTTTCAGCACTGGTCTTCTTCTCCACATCAACTGGATCATCTCGTCATCTACATCTCAAGTCTTATGAGTCTTCAAGTCATCTTCATCTTCAAGTCATCGTCAATATTCAAATCTGGATCATCATGGGACATCATCACTGGATCTGGATCATCACTGGATCTGGATCATCACTTGATCTAGATCATCATTGGGCATCATCACTCGATCTGGATCATCATTGTTGGATCATCATCACTGGATCTTGATCATCACTCGATCTGGATCATCATTGGCAATCATCATCATGGGTGCTATCTCATGATTCTTCTCATCATAGGAAGTTCTACAGAGCCAGCCCTTTTTCATGCTGGTTGTAGGCCTAACCTCCATGTAGGTATTTCTTCAGTGCTTATATCTGACACTAAGTCAGAATGGCCCACCCAACACTTACATCTGACCTACTCGTCAGAAAGGCACACCTAGCACTCACATCTGATCATGTAGGAACCAATCCTATAATCATATCAGAAAGGCCCAGCACTCACATTCACCAGCATGATAGGAAATCAAACTACTATCATCTGTGAAATGGCTTAGCACTTACAACCACCAGCATGATAGGAACCCAAACCATTATCATCTGTGGAAAGGCACAGCACTCACATCCACCAGCATGGTACGAACTCAAACTAATACCATCTGTGGAAAGGCTCAGCACTTACAATCACCAGCATGGTAGGAACTCAAACTACTACCATCTATGAAAAGGCACAACACTTATAGTCACCAGCATGATAGGAACTCAAACTACTATCATCTCTGAAAAGGCTCAGCACTTACAACCACCAGCATGATAGGAACCCAAACTAATATCATCTATGGAAAGGCCACTGCACTTACATCCCCACATCCCTCAGTCACTTCAAAATGGCTCTCAATCCTATATTAAGGATCCCTGGTACCTCACCAGGTATCTCCATTCAAAGAATGGTGGTAGCCCTTATATCTGACACTAAGTCAGAATGGCTTAGCACTCAGATCTGACATGGGAGGAACCTAATCCTTTAGCCATGATAGAATGGCTTTAGCCCTTACATCTGATCAAGTGGGAACACATCCCTCTATCACATCAGAATGGCCATGCACTCATATCTAATCATCTGAGAACACATCTCACAGTCATATCAGAACAGCCCTCAGTTCTAAAACTGAGTTTTCCTGGTACCTCACTAGGTAGCTCCATTCCAAGAATGGAAATAGCCCTTATATATGATCATGTAGGAACCAATCCTACAATCATATTAGAATGGCTTAGAACTCATATCTGTCATGGAAGGAACCAATCCTCTCACCATGACAAAATGGCTCAGCCCTTACATCTGACCATGGAAGGAACCAATCCTCTCACCATGTCAGAATGGCTATGGATCTCAGCACTCATATCTATCATGGAAGGAACCAATCCTCTCACCATGAAAAAATGGCTTAGCCCTTACATCTGACCATGGAAGGAACCAATCCTCTCACCATGTCAGAATGGCTATGGGACTCATCACTTTCCCTTGGAGGAAACATCGATCTGGAGAACACCAAGCTTCTCCCTGAAGTACTTGAAATTTACTCTAGCCAATGGCTTCGTCAATACATCAGCTATCTGTTCCTCTGTCGCAACATACTGGAGCTTCACTACTCCCCTCTACACCATATCCCTAATATAGTGGTACTTGATCTCGATATGCTTTGACTTGTCATGGAACACTGGATTCTCTGACAGCTTCACGCAACTCTGGTTGTCACAATGTATACAAGTAGCATCGAAATGGAGATCAAATATATCAAACAGTAGCTTTTGCATCCATACTACCTCACAGCTAGTTGAACAAGTTTGGACATACTCTGCTTCAGCTGTACTTAGTGCCACACAGGATTTCTTCCTGTTAAACCAAGAGATCACACCTGATCCCATACTGAAGAAACATCCTGAAGTGCTCTTCCTATCAAATGGCACTGCCTGCCCAATCTGAATCAACATAACCCTCTAGGTTAATCTTTTGATTCACATCGTACTTGATCCCATAATCAACTTTACCCTTCAGGTACCTCAGAATATGCTTTGCAGCAATCAAGTGAACATTTCTTGGATCTGTCAAGAACTGGCTCAAGGTGTTCACAACAAAGCAAATGTCTGGTCTCGTGTTCATTAGGTACATCAATGACCCAATCATCTGACGATACATTGTAGCATCAACCGTCTCTGATGAAGCATCACTTAATAGCTTCAGGTTTGATGCCATAGGTGTGGACATAGTCTTGCAGTCCATCATCCCAAACCTCTGCATGATCTCTACTGCATACTTCCCTTGTCCAAGGAAGATTCCATCTGTACTCTGCCACACTTCCATACCTAGAAAGTAATGCATCATACCCAAGTCCTTCATCTTGAACTCAGCAGCAAGCTTTCTCTTCATATCAACAATCAACCCATCTGTACCTGTCACAAATAGATCATCTACATATAGTAGAAGCATCACTAGGTTTCCATCTTCAACCTTGTAGTAAAGGTTGGAATCTGCTTTACTCTTGGTAAAGCCCAAACTGGATAGAAAGCTGTCAATTCTGCCATACCAGGTCCTGGGTGCCTGTTTCAAACCATACAGGGATTTCTTCAATCTGCATACATGAGACTCTCTATCATGTGTCTCAAAACCGAGAGGATGTTCTACATACACTTCCTCTTCCACTACACCATTCAAGAAGGCAGTCTTGACACCCATCTGGTGTATCTTCCATTTCATCACTGCAGCCAGAGCAAGTACTGATCTTATGGAAGTGCATCTGGCTACAGGTGCAAAGGTTTCTTCATAGTCTATTCCTTCTTTCTGAGAGAAACCCCGAGCCACAAATCTTGCTTTATACTTTTCAATGCTACCATCTGCAACATGCTTAATCTTATAGATCCATTTGGAAGTGACAACTGACTTCCCTTCTGGTCTTGGGACAACATCCCAAACATCATTCTTCATGATCGATTGATATTCTTAGATCATAGCATCCTTCCACTCTTTCCTTTATGGCGCTTCTTCGTAACTGGAAGGTTCTTTATCAATGAAATCACATAGTAAAGGTATGTACCCGGAGCAGGATCTGGTCCTCTTTCTTTCTTTGTGATTCTCTTCTACAGCCCCATATCTTTCTGCACCTTGGATAAGTTCTTATACCCAATCAGGTTTCCTCTTATGAGGATTCTTCTCCAAAGGTGGATCTACAGGTCTTTGTGGTTCTTCAAATTCTCGATCTTCTTCTTGAGCTTCTTCATTCATGGTTGTATCATGAATTCTGGGTACTTCTGCTTCTACTTCTACTTCTTTAGGTTCTTCAGCAGGTATCTTTCTGGATTTTTTGTAAGCTGTGTCTTCATCAAATGTCACATCCCTACTGATGTCAATCTTCTTGTATCCTGGGAAATAGATTATGTAAGCCTTCGAGCTTTCAGAGTATCCTACGAATATACCCTTCTTTCCTGAAGGATATAATTTTGTCCTTTTCTCCTTTGGGATGTGTATGTACAGAGGATAGCAAAATATTCTGAGATGGATGACTTCTGGTTTCTTGCTAGAGAAGACTTCTTCAGGAGTCTTGTTCTCGAGTACTCTATGTGGAGTACAGTTCTGTACATACACTACTGTTCTGGCAGCTTCAGCCCAAAGATGCATAGGAAGATCTTGATCATGAAGCATTTCTCTTGCAGCTTCCATGATAGTTCTATTCTTCCTTTCTGTAACCCCATTCTATTGAGGATTATAAGGAGTGGACAACTCCCTCTTAATCCCTGAGTCTTTGCACAGCCTCTTGAATTCATTTTAAGTGAATTCTCCGCCATTGTCTGATCGAAAAGTATTGATCTTCTTTTTAGTATGGTTCTCGATCAAGGCTTTGAATTCCTTGAATTTGTTGAATACTTCGTCTTTGTTCTTCATGAAGTAAACCCATGTCTTCCTAGAAAAATCATCAATAAAAGAAACATAATATGCATACCCGCTTACTGAGCTTGATGACATAGGACCGCATACATCGGAGTGGATGATTTCCAAGATTCCTTTTGCTTTGATTTCGCTACTTGGAAATGTCCTCTTTGTGTTCTTTCCATTTGCACATCCTTTGCAGACCCCATCATGTTTTGCTTGGATTTCTGGAAGACGTTCAATAGCTTTGCTTGCAATAGGTAGTGCTCTGTAATGCACATGTGCAAGCCTTCTATGCCAAAGTTCACTTGGCTCTACTGTATCATGGACCATTTCTTGTTCTAGATGGCCCTTCAATTTGTACAATCCTCCTTCTTGTTCTCTAATCACTACCACATCATCGATAGTCTTTCCTCTAGGCCACATAATGACTTAACCATCTATGAATGCAACCCACATTCCTTTTGCATCCAATGCTGATATGGAGAGAAGGTTCTTCTTGAGTCTTGGTACAAACAATACTTCCT
Source organism: Pseudotsuga menziesii (assembly GCA_001517045.1). Taxonomy (NCBI): domain Eukaryota; kingdom Viridiplantae; phylum Streptophyta; class Pinopsida; order Pinales; family Pinaceae; genus Pseudotsuga; species Pseudotsuga menziesii. The sequence goes on from LPNX010887968.1 coordinate 41,030, forward strand.
TCATTATTAGAGACTTACCAGAGTCTAGTTTATATGAAGATTCCCCACTACCTTTTATTGGATATTGGTAGTCATCGCCTAGCTTCACCTTGTGAGGTGATTCATGTTCTGATAGCTTTACAAAGGATTCCTTGAATCCAGTCATATGTTTGGAAGCCCCACTATCTATAAGCCAATCATCACTTCCATAAGTAATGTTACCTGTGAGAGCAGAGATTAGAACATATTCATCCTCGCTTGAAGAATCTTCACTTTCATATCTGGATCTCTTCCTAGATGGTTCATCATCCTCTGCAGCATGAGCATGATGTCTTCTTTTGTTCCCCTTCTTCTTATGAGAGCGGTTGTTGTTCTTAGGGAAATCTTTTGCAAAGTGTCATTTTTCATCACATGTATAACATCTCAATCTAGATAGGTCCTTTCTATTGTTATCCTTAGAATGAGAGTTCTTACCTTTGGAGTAATGAGGATGTCTTCTTCCCTTCTTGGAGTGAACTGTGAGGGCTTGATCTTCACTTCCCATCTTCTCTTCTCGGGCTGCTATCCGAGCTTCTTCTTGAGAGAATTATTCGCCTATATTTACATAATTTTTTTAATCATAATATTCACCAAAAATTACACATTTTAGTGTTAATTTTATGTTTCATATTTAGTATTCGCCTACCTATCTATAAACATGTTTTTTTTCAATCCAAAACAATCACCTAGAATACTATACTTAAGTATAATATTAAAATCCTTAAAAAATACCTTGGTTATAGCAACAACACATAATGGATAAGTTCATTAAAGAACATATGAATCATGGAAAAATATACGAGAATCCTCTTTGTTGGTAGGTGTCTTTAGATAAAGAAAATTGATTGTGAAAAGATAAAAATAGAATCATAATGTGTTTATACCCCAGATGCAGTTGTTTCGAGGAGGAATGTGGTTGGAGGCAGGACTCCACATTGAATGCCACATGCTGTAGTTGTCACCGCCTCTCAGATATTTGCGCAATCCTCCTCTCAACGAAGGAGATATAGCTTGGAAGGTAGTCTATCCTGTACAATCGGTCATCTTGCCCAACTTCTTGCTCTGATGGCACACTCCATGCATCACATGAAATTAATGGTTGCCGATGCTCAGATTAGCTACTTGCTCACCTCGCATGATGGCCTTGCATAGATTTGGATTGGGTAGAAGATGATACTATGCATCCTCTCTGATCACTCCATTTCATTTTGGAATTCCAGCTCTTAGGCCAAATAGAGATACGGGGATAGTAAGAAGGGATTCAACTCACCGACTATGCTGCTAAGACTCCGTGAAACGTCTCCCAGGGACAGCAGCTACAGGGGATCACGAGGTCGAGCATCATTGCGATGCTCCAACTCTACATGGTATGGATCCCATATCCCCCTCAGTGTTCGTAGAGAAGTGGTTGATGAATGGGAATAAGAAGCTATTTCTCATCACTGCACAATGCAACACTTGAGGCAGATGTTTTCCCACTGCTGGTGTATGAAAAATGTTCTTTCCCAGCTGCTCTAGGAACGTGAAATATCTCCTTCAGCTCCTCCTTCAAGTAATTTGGGTAGATCCTCGACTCAATAAACATCTTCATCTTCCTCGAGCCTAAACCAGTAGAACCCTGCAAAATATACTCTTAACATCCGAACACCATGCCTACTGGATGTGTGGCAGAGGCTCCACCTAACGTGGCGACAAGAGGGAAGAATGAACAGGGGAGCATGCAGAATGATAGCCCACCACAACATATGTCGACACCTCCTTCTGCAACGAAGATGCATAAGGATTATGAAACTTCTCTCTCCAGTGAAGACGACGACTACTACAATCCTTGTCCCATTGTCAAACAACCATGGTGAAAGTTGTAAGGCTCTAGGGTTTTTTAAAATTCTCTATGTTTTTTTTTCTTTGTTAGCTATGTTGGTTTGTCTGTTAGCTCTGATAGTTTTTTTGGGGGATACTTGGTTTCCCTCACAAAGGGAAAGTCCAGGGAAGATGTCACAATTTTTGCCAGTGCATTGATACTGAGGATACATGTGGTTCAAACACTATGCATGCAATCTTTTTTTATTTTAATATAATTCTATGCAACTTACAAAAAAAAATCATAATGTGTTTATTATTTAGGTTATTATATGAAACTTATAATGTATATTATTTCAGTAAAAATCGGCTAACGTATACATGTGTGTGTGGAAGAAGAGACATCTTCCTAGCAAAATATGGTCTAGAAATCACTGTTGGAAACATCAACATCATATAATTGAAAGATGAGTTAAGGTTTCCATTTGTAACAAGATCATGTTTTTATTGATTACATATGTGAAGAATAAATTATATTTGGTTGGTTCCAACTCCATAAGGAGATTATCTAAAATTTTCATGAAATCATACTTTTCATAGAATTGTAGAAGTTCTAAACTTTTCACAGAATTATATAAGTAGGACATGTCCCTTTCTTGTTGAAATACATAGGACCTACTGAGACTCAAAAATATCATCTTTTCATCACCTTTCTTGATCCATCTAATTATATTTTCATCACCTATTTGCACATGTATCAATATTTTTTTACAGTTCAACACATTTTCAGCACACGATACCTTTTTGGCTTATATGGCTTTGCATCTTGCTTGGTAATTTGATTAATAATAAATGGAAAATTGTATATTCTTTATTTTCCTTTTTTGGAAATGTGAGGGTTTCATAGAACCACTCCATCAGTTGCTACAGGACCTATTCAATATGCTTTGATACACGACTTATCATTTGCAAGAGTGGTGTTGATCCCGATCTCTACAAGAGTTGATGTTGATCCTGACCGCTACAGGGGTCACTGCTAATCCTGACCACTACAAGTGTTCATGCTAATCGTGACTACTATAGGGGTTAGTGATAATCTCAACTACTACAGGGTTGATGCTAATCCCAACCTCTATAGGAGTTGTTTCCAATCATGAACACGGTAGGCATTGTTTCTTATGTGAATCCAAGATGATAAAATTTGATTCTAAGGCCAATATTTATGAGATTTGAACTAGTCTAAGAATATATTGAAAAAGATTAGTCTTCAATGAAGATAAGTTCATTAATCATCTAAAGAATTTGTGGAAAATTTAAATGGGAAAAGTGCAGAATGCTTGATCTGCATATTTAATATTTTTAAAGAAAATTGTTATCGATGTTTTTAAAATAACATGGTTGGAACCATTAGAGAATTATTAAGTTTATCATTTTTTTTCTAAATATGTCTTCTCAAAGATAGATTGGAATGTAGAATATAAAAATACTAGTTTCTCCTCTGATATAGGGAGGAAAGAAAGAAGAATTTTGTTATGTTGTTGATGTTTTATTGATTGAGAAATAATAGATCTTTACAGAGGTTTCAGTATTCATATGAAATGACAATTGACCTAAAAGGAAATAAGTATAAAATTTCAAATGTCTGGGATACAAACATGATATTTGATTTGTCTCAAAATAATCTTATAGGAGAAATTCCTCTCAGCATAGGAAGTATAAATAGCTTGCAGTTGTTGAATTTATATGGGAACCAATTGGAAGGGAAAATTCCTGCATGTCTTGGTGAGATATCTACTCTCGAGGAGTTGATCTTGGCAAAAAATAATTTGCATGGAGAAATTCCTCAAGAGCTCTCTAAATTATCAATGTTGGCTTCTCTAAATGTTTCATCTAACAACCTTTGTGGGCCAATACCAAAAGGGACTCAATTTTACACTTTTAATGTAAGTTCATTTCAATGGAATAAGTGTTTGTGTGGGTTTCCTCTACCACCATGCGAACAAAAAGATAATTAAATCGATAGAGATAATGATAGTGGGAGTAATGTTAAAAGAGGATGGTTGACCCATGTAAATGAAGAAGCATCTTTGATAGCATTGGGGTTAGGAGTAGGGGTCGGATTTGGGGGGTTGTTGCTATGTTCATTTCTAGGGATAGAGCAAGGTGTTGGGTACTATGTATGCCTCCCAACAACACAAGACAACCATTTTATGGACTATACCAATTCCCCTCATAGTGGTCATCTCAATAAGTGTAAAGATATAATGTTTGAATGTAGGTAAACGACCTTTAAAAGAAATGGAAAATAGAATTGAAAGAGTTTATTTGAATTGCTTATATATGGAATATACATTGGACTATTTGGATGAGAATTTCATGTTATTTTAATATGTTTTGTATATTAGATGATGAAGATATAAATTGATATTCATTTTAAATTTTATTATTATTATGTTTATCAAAATGTTTGATTATTAAAATCATAATAAGACATAGAAGCCATATTTATTTAAATAAAAGTTACAATTAATCATATCCTATATAATAATAATAATAATAATAATAAATACCAAATAAAAAACTTTATGAAATTATTTTACTTTAATCCAAAACTATTGATCAAACTTTTGAATTATATGTATACATCCACATAATAAGTGATGAATTAACAACGTCCAATTTTTCCAAAACTATTAGTAAATGATTAAATTACATTTTATTAATATAAAAATGCATTTCATTTAAAATACAAATTTATATTATTAAATATGGATTAGTATTGTTTATATACTTAAACATAAATACATTTAGAAATTAATGTTAATTTGTTGGTTTCTTTTAATTAAATTTTCTAATTATTTAAGTATAAAATAAATTAAAATAAGGCTAAGTGATATAAGTTATGATGTACTAAATAATTCAAATTTATGATTTTTATTAATATTATTTAATGGATAAATGGTGTTTTAATTTATTTATTAATTTGAAAGTAAGAATAAATCTTATTATTATGTATGAAGTCTTAAAATTTAAATAAAAATGTACATTCAAACTTTATTTCCTTCTAAAGGTTATATGGTCCACTTCATATAAAGGGCTAGGCTTTGATTTTAAATGTTGTTTTCCCTAAAACTTATTATTGTCTAAAATGTAATAAAGTTTTTAAATTATTCAATAGAGTATATCTTTCACTCCAAATTGGTTGAAAAGAGTATATAATTTTATCTATTTTTCCATTATAAGACACGTCGATTCTGCCTAAATGAGAATGGCATACATTGGTAGCTAAAAGTACCTCAATATAAATTCAATAATTTCTAAATGTCTTTCTTTAAGGAAGGATAGAAACACAAAGCCACTCGCTAAAAGAAATTAAAATTGCCCCCATTTTAAACAAACCTGTCTCATATTTTCTAAGCATTCTTATAGTGGATCAACTTTTTCTCATTAACGTATGATTTTATCATTAACGTATCATTTTAGCATGTTGTATGTTGGAGCATGATTTCTTAAAAAATGGGTCCAAGCACATTATTGTGTTTTAATAAGATGTGGTTTTATCCTAAGGTGGAAAATGAATTGTTTGCAAAATGTGATTATAAATTTGTTGATTATGTTTTCAAGTTATGAGTGAATATCCTCTCATGGTGTATAGATCATATTTCCTCTATAAAAGATATCTAAGAGAATGTGTTGCAATAACATAATGGTTTGGTTACTTGTAAGCAAGCTGGTGTCATGGATCAATATAACTCAATATCTTAAATTTTGTCAACATTGGTAGTAAGAGACATTGTTGTATTGGAAACACTATTTATACCATGTACAAAAATGAGTAAAATCCCAGCACTCATAATATGTGATACACGCATATACTATTTTTATGAATGGGGCATAACTTCGGTATTTTTTCACTCTTGAAATTTTAAGCAAGTGCAATATTTATTGTCCTCTATCATTAAATATTTGTTAATTATTTGAAAGTTCATCATTATTCAATGTCCAATTAAATAAATCTCTAAACTAATTGAACTTTCATAAATGATTATATCCTTCATAATAATTATGGAATAAACCAATTAAATAAAAACCATAAAAAAATAATTAGTATCATAGAGTAAATTTCAAACCACTTTTGTAATACTAGAATTAATCACATTAACTTGCAAAGAACACATAGTATAATAAAACCACAAATATATAATACTATAATTAATAACATTAAAACTTTTCAAAAAAAACCCATTTTTTGCTAAATTAGCTATGGAATATAGTTATTAATAGAGCACCCACCTATTCATAACCATTCTACTCATTAATTTCCATCAACAAGAGGGTGCTATAAGATGATAAGGATAACCTTCATATGTGATATCCTTCAAAATTACCTTAAGAATAATTACAAAGACACAAAGTTAAGTTAGTAAGACATGCGATTGTGTTTGAAAATGTGTCATGGATTATATCAAATGGTTATAAGAACCACACATAATGAATTAAGTTCACATGATGAATTAAATAATTTATGAAGCATGGAAAATCTACAAGAATCTTCTTTGTTGGTAGGTGTCTTTAGATAAAGAAAAATAATTAAAAATATTTTATAATTTATGTTATTAAATTAAACTTATAATGTATATTATTTCAATAATATATATAATTGTTGTTACTTATAAGTTATAATAATTTTTTTAATATATGTGTGTGAGAGAGAAGATAAATCTTTTTAGCAAAATATGCTCTAGAAATCACCATTGGAAACATAAACATCATAGAATTGAAAGATGAATTAAGATTTTCATTATGGCAAGACCATTTTTTTATTGATTACATATGTCAAGAAGAAATTATATTTGGTTGGTTCCAACTCCATAAGGAAATTGTCTAAATTTTCATGAAATCATACTTTTCATAGAATCATAGAAGTAGGACATGGCCCCTTTTTGTTGAAATCCATAGAACCTACCGAGATTCAAAAATATCAACTTTTTATCACCTTTATTAATCCATCTAATTATCTTTTCATCACTTGTTTCTCATGTATCAATATTTTTTTTATAGTTCAACTCATCTTCAACACACGATACCTTTTTGGTGTATATGGCTTTGCATCTTGCTTGGTAAGTTGAGCAACAAATGGAAAATTGTATATTCTGTAACTTCCTTTTTTAACAATGTGAAGGTTTCAGAGAACCATTTCAACAATTGCTGCAGGACCTACTCAATATGCTTTGATACAAGAGTGGTGTTTATCTTGATCTCTACAAGAGTTAATGTTAATCCCGACTGCTACAGGGGTTACTACTGATCTCGACCACTACAGGAGTTCATGCTAATCCTAACTACTAAAGGGGTTGGTGATAATACCAACTACTATAGGGCTGATTCTAATCCCGACCGCTATAGGAATTGTTGTTGATCCTGAACACAACATACGTTGTTTCTGATGTGAATCCAAGATGATCAAATTTGATTCCAAGGCCAAGATTTATGATATTTGAACTAATCTAAGAATATATTGCAAAATATTAGTCTTTGATGAAGATAAGTTCATTAATCATCTAAACCATTTGTATGGAAAATTTAAATGGGAAAAGTGCAAAGTGCTTGATATGCATATTTAATATTTTTAAAGACATTTGTTATCGATGTTTTTAAAATAAGGTATTGGTTGGAATAGTTAGAGAATTGTTAAGTTTATAAATATATTTCTTATTATAACTTCTCAAAGATAGATAGGAATGTAGAATATAAAAAGACTAGTGTCTCCTCTGATACAGGGAGGACAAAAAGAAGAATTTTGTTATGTTGTTGATGTTTTATTGATTTTCAGAAATAATAGATTAAGTTGGTGTTGGATTTCTCATATTTTGTGTAATGAGAAATTAATTCCTAATATACTGAATCCTTCCATAAAACTATGCTCTAAGGAGATTGGACCCACTTCTACAAGTGGGTGCTAGTATCTTGGTTGTAGCTATATAATTTTGTTTACATGGTCAATCTTAACCATTAGTAACTAGTTTATGATGTTAGCTACTGTTGATGTTTATTAATTGAGTTAACATTTTTTTATATTAATATGTTCAACAATTTGAATTGATTATTCTTCTTCATGGTTGTGATTTGGTTGAATTCTGAGTTTTATTAATTTCCTATTATGCTTACATGTGAGAAAAAAAACAATGGTTGACAAGAATTAATTTTTCACATATATTTTTCCTAAAAACTTGAAAGAATACTTGAACCCTAGTTGATATGTAATAACTGGAATTTGGTTGTTTGTAAAAGCAATTATTTCACCCAACATTTTGGCGTCGATGACCAGGAAGTTATTAAGAGTGTAACAGTACATCTAGCATTGGTTTTAGTTGCCACACAATTTTGGGATTTTTTTAAAGGTGAGGTTTGAATGAACTTTATAGAGATTCCATACATCATGTTTTCATGTTAAAGTTTAGAAGCATGAATAGAAGTTCCTTCAGTACAAGGAAAAAGGAGTTGTAAGATGAGAGGTAAGAACCTACACCTTCATTATGAGAATTTCATAGTGAGTTCGTTTTCCATTGTAATCAAAGCATATAGTTTGCATGAATCAAAGAATAAATCCTAGAACACATGGTGCAGTAAGAGCTAGTCCCAATAATAATCGATATGTGGGTAGAAGAGGAAAAGGAGTATGTTGGAACATTGACAGAAGAAGAATTCCTCCACTAGAATCACTTTCAAGATTTGATTGATCTTCATAAGTTGAAACCGAGTTTTGTTATAGAAGGACATGGATATATAAACAAATTTATCAATACATAACAAGATCCATAGCTTGAAGTCCAATTTAATCCTATTCACGAACCATCAATGCTAAAAATACCTTTTTAATAGGTCTCTTAGATTTTTCTAAATAAAATATGGTATGGTAGAAAATGAGGTTGGATCTAATACAACTTTTGAGTTTCCAATTGGAAAAATTTGTATAGAAGTGAAATATATTCCTATCTCAACCTTACCTGACTTTTATGGACTTCCAATGAAGTCTTGCTACTTTCCTCTTCAAATTTGATATTGCATGTTATATTTATGACTATATCTTTGATGGATAATAGATGAAGTTGTTCCTTACTATAATGAAGAGAGAAACACTACAATAGTTGATGGAACTTAGTAGAAAATATGTAAATACATGGGATGAAATGAAGAAGGAATTCCTACAAAAGTCTAAAGTCTATTGTAGAACTACAGATATGTGAGAATAAATATTCAAAATGACTCATTTTTATAGCCAAAATTGGCACTTATCCATCTGTGACAGGACTTACATGTTGTGGTCGCATCACAACACTTGCATGACGACACTTCATTAACTTATCGCTCCTCACCCAAAGGAAATTTAATGGATGGGAGAGACATATTTGGGACTCTTGTAGGATTCCCTTATCTTTATTTTTGGTTCATTAGATACTTAGGAAGTTTATGAGAAAGTTTGCAAAACAAATCATCTCCTGAAAAACCCTAAAAATGGCATTTTTTTTCAGAAAAAAACACCCCTTGCATGTGTTCCACTAGCTTTTTTTCCTTTGCACATGCTAGTTGCTTGTGTTCCACTAGCATGTATCTTCAAAATTGCTCAAAATATATATAAAAAAACCTCAAAATTGGGTGGTTTGGGTGGTTGTGGAACTGCCTCCTCGGTTGTAACTACTACCTCCTCGCCCCTATCTCTTCCATTTTATATATAAGAGAGGGATAGGGGACCATGAATAGGACTTAGTCTATAATATTGTTATACTAGAAAAATTTAGACTCTTGTTCCCCTTACCTATTCCTTAGTTTCCATCTACCTTTGTTGCAAAGATTGGAGGAGAAAAGCATGAGATCTAGACTGAAGGTTTCATGAGGTACCTTGATTGATGAGAAGGTATATTTGTACTTGTTTCATTTATTAATAAATACTTGACATTATTCCCTTTCCAAATCACTATATGCATATCTTATTTTTTTTATTATATGTTGATGTTTCTGAGATCAAGGTTTCATGTTCTTTTGAATATCAATATCTTATATGTGGTCAAATTGGTTTAAGGAAGGTTTGAAGTGGTTTTGCAAGTTCCTTGTTTGGATAGAAAGAGAAGGGCTCAAGTGAAAGCTTGTATCAACCTTATGTTTGTAACGTACACATCCTCTTAACCCTTGAACTTTTGCTTAAATTTGTACTTGCGGAGCTTTATATGTCTGTCTGTAAATCCCAGCATGTTGGTGATCTCAAGCCCCAGTCATAGGAATAATTCTTAACAACACTCAAGGAGAGAGTTGAATCTTAGAATATTACGTAGAGAAATTTCAGTACAACTTGCAGAGGTCCATGCATAACAACTTAGGCAAGGAGGCATTGAGAATGATTTTGATCAAAGGATTGAAGGATGAATATGTGAACATTTTGAATCCAATGGGGAAAGGTCATATATAATTTTGAACTATATATTCTTGATTAGGGATTCAATTTATCATAAATAATTAAGCCAAGAATCAAAATACATTCTGGCCACGAAAAGAGAATTTCCATGGAATAAAAGAAAATGAAACTCTTTCAAGTGATCTCAAGGTATAATCGAAAATGAACTTTTGACTTTGCACATGACATATCATGAATTAGTAATTTAATTCCATCTCATAAATAGAAGAAACATGTTCCAGCTTCCAATATTCGAAATAGGAGAATTACATAATCCTCGTCAATAGGATCGAATATTCCTCCATAATCTATCTCCTTATTCCTTAAGGAAGCCTTCCAAAGAGGACTTAATTGATCTATCTATGATTTATGTTCCTTCTCTTTTCTATTTTGTTTCGATACACATATTCAATATTTATAGAAGGTACTCAAGAGGATAATGCAAAGTTGTAATATGTTCTCAAGTTGGAATTGCTAGAGTTACAAGGTCAACTTCGGGGGGAGTCACTCGATTTGAGCTAGGTAATTTGTTGGATAATTTTAAAAATGATATTTTTAGTTCTTTGGAGTCTCAAATTGATACATTGCAAGTCAAATAGAGGCAAGAATAGGTAGAGAAAGTGTTTTCTATATTCCAAATGTTGACAAAAAAAACCTTTAAGGCTGTGTCCACTTAACAATATTGACATCTACAACATTTTGTAGAAAGATCATCCCGCTAGTATTTTCCCATCTTTTCTTGGATTGAACATAGTATACCAAGGAGATAATGTAGAAATAGAAGAAATTTGTATTGTTAATCCAAAAAAACCTTGGTATCCTTGGCCTCCAAGTATGAATTAATATCCTTATCAGTTTCTTAATACTTACTAGACTAGTCAACAAATGCAATCCTCATCACCAACCAAAATACCTTTCTCCTTCCCAACCATGGTAACCTTTCACACTTTGGATTCAATGACTACCAAAAACAACCCAAGGCTACCAATATCCAGAAGGATGGCATGGATATTTTCCTAGAAACCAAAAATTTCCAACACAAAAACCTCAGTGGCAACAATTATAGCTACTTGTAAGTATCTCTACAGATATTCGTCCTCTAAGACCTCAATTTCTTGTACAAACCCATCCTAATCCTAACAACAATAAAAAAAAATCTCAACTCACTTACACTATGGAGTTGTATGCTTATCCTACATATTATATTTTCCCTATGGATTGTCAAGATATCCTTTTGAGATAAGGGGAATAAGCAATAAAAGAGCTTCCCCAGTTGTCACAGAAAATGATGAAGAAGAAGTTCACCCATTAGAAACAAATAATATTAAGGACCAATTTGAAAGTCAATATATTGTGACACCACAAATTATTCCTCATAGGAATTCATACCAATTACAATCTATAGGAGTTTCCTAGCTTCCTCCATACTTGTAAAGCTTAATCATATAAAAAACCCCCACTCAGCATGAGCTTGATCTACTGAGAGAACTACTGAATGTGTGTGTGTCAAAATCCCATCATTTCACGCAATCAAGGATGTTACCATATATTCCAAAACTATTAGGGAGCTATGTATTAGAAAACATGGTAGGAATCCAAAGGATCCTCCAACTGTTCATATGATTGGGTATTTGAATGATTTCATTCTTGCAAAGGTTGTTACCACCAAATATATGGATCCTAGTAGCCTAATAGTTTATGTTTACTTCAACCAAATTCACACTTTGGATACTTTAATTGACTTGGGATTTACCGTAAATGTAATGACCACATAAACCATGGACATACTTGGCTTATTTAACCTAAAAAAGCTCTTATATTTTTGGAATCAGTATACATATCCATTGTTAGACCAGAAGGAGTCCTGGAGGACATAGTAATTTCCATATTTTTATGGGAATATCCTACTAGTTATTTATGTAGCCAAAATTTTGTTTGGGAGGTCATCCTTTAATCATGGGTAGGCCATCGTTATCTATCAATGATGCATATGTTGGTTCTAGATCTAAAAGAATGCCAATACCTCATGTAATTTATACCAAGTAACTCACTCTTTACCCCCTTTCCATACCTATTATAGAACCTAAAAGTCCCATGTGGGTAGCAGATGAAGACTACATGATATCAAAAAATTTCAACAGCTACTCACAATTCATATAGCACTATGTTTTAAAGATGAAACCAATTATGATATGATTAGTGGCTTCCAGAATAATCCATGATCATCTTATAATCCAATCTTCTTGCACTTGGATTCTATGATGCAAGACACTATTCAATAAATTCATGTGATAGATATATCTTCATACCCCCTAGTTATTATCCCCTACCATAATACAGTTGTCATTAGTATCACTGTAGAAATAAAACCTAGAAATAACATAACATCAAACCATAATTATCTCATTTTCAAAAAGAATAGCTAACATGGATAATTTTAGGGTCTATATATAGCATATGGGCTATATTAAGGGGGTTACAAAAATTTAGTAGGTTATTTTCTTATATGGAAAATATTTTTTAAGCTAAAATATATTCTCCCAATATTTATTAGAACAAAAATAAATCCAAAATGAATAGCCTCCCATTTATTAATGAGGAAAATGAAAAAAAAAAAATTATCCCTAGGAAAATCTCCCTCCAATCTATCTTTTGCCCCCAATTTCTATAGAAAATCTAGTGAATTCACTCCTTCGCCCCTAATTTTCAGTAATGGAGGATCCCAAGGGTTATTTCTCCCTCAATTTTCCTTTTAATTCATGCATATGGTTGCATTCTCCTATATTTTTATACAATTTCATGTGACACCTTCTTTGATCCCTTTATTTCCAGTATTGGAGGCAAAATCGAGGGTTATTTTGTTCTATATAAAGGCTACAACGATTCATGGTTCACTCACATCAAATTGTGCTTGCAGGGTGAGGGTTCTAGTTGATGTGATTCCACTTTTCATTTTTAGTTTTCTTGACATTTTAATCTCCACATAACATCTCCATTGTCGAAAGTGGCAGGTCTTGAAGGGGCATGTTGCACATGCAATTTATCAAAGAATACAAACTCGCATCACACTTTTTATCCAATAAATAACGTGGCATTATTTTTATCATGATTTTTATGCTTTTTATCCACAATTGTAATAGATTATTATATTGTAAATTTTCATTTTATCATGAATGCTTTCTAAGGCCTCTTGAATTCTACGTCACTCTTTATTCTTAGGGCTCATTATGTGTTATTAGGGTTTTATTCTATCCCAAGAGCATTGGTTCCATGAAAGTGTTATAGAGCTCAAAAGATAGGATTCATTTTGTGCCTTGTCATGTTTGAACTATCGACTAACATTTATATGTTGTTAGTGGGCACTACTCTTGATGCAGAGACACCGCATGGTTTTCATATATCCAATTTGAATTTGACCTGGTTGTTTAAAATGTGCTTTTATTAGGATCTTGATCTACAATTATTATTGGATATTAGGCATTAATGAGATTGTATATGTTCATATATTATATTTGTTATTATTGATGTTTGGGATGTTTGTAATATAAATGAATGCACATTGATTATAATGACAGGGCTTGTTACGAAGAGAAATTCCTATGGCTTGGGGTACCACAATAGACAGCTTGACTCCAGAAATCAATCCTTTCCAATATGCAGTAGAAATTAAATATCTAACACTAAAGGATTAGACCTCATACCTTATTCCAGACGGTTGAAGTAGATCCTTGTTGAGCTTTCCAACTTCAGCTTGAATTGATAGATTACTTCCTCAACCACAAGTAAACAATACAAGCATATTATATATATTGGTGTTAGATCTATTCTAGCATATATAATCAAAAATGTATAAGCATTTGAAAACATCCATGGATAAAATATTCATTCAAACATACATTATTGGACAAGAAAAGATATTTCTATTAATATAAAATCAGAGATTACAATGGATACAACCTCTGTCAACACGTCTGCAAATCAGAGAAACCGAATCCCCCACTTGGGCCTCCACCACCTCAATCCTCCATCTCTCGATAGCAATCTCACAAGCAAAAGGCAAGCTTGGGAAGAACACAAAAGTGCTCCAAGGGACAAAGGGATGCAGACTCAAGCATAAGTTCTGGAAACAATGGACTATAGTTTCTTTGCTCTCAATTCTCTCATATGCCTTCAATATATCATAGAGTTCCTTATATAGCTTTTCAAAAGGGTAATGAAAGGTCGAATCTGAGCAATCTCAAGGCATAGAGAAGGCCAGGAGTCAAGTGAGTCCAATCCATGTCAAGGAAAACTTCTAAAGGATTTGGATTATGCACACATCCCGATGTACGTGGTTTTAGGGGTCAAACCCACGTATATACGCGATTAAGAGTTTAAAAGTCGCGTGTATCATTTTTCACATGTTTTTAGGGATGGTCAAGGAAACATCAAAGGATAAAAAAAGGTCCAAGGGGTCTAAGGAGTTTGCAGAGGGATAGGGGAAGGCCATACAAAGTGTGATTCACTCAGAGTGGTAAAATCCGCTATAACAGATGCCCCCTAATGTGTGAGGTCATAGGGGTCATACAATGGCCAAAATAAATTATAAGTCCATCCTAGAAGTGGAGTGATGAAGAATCCCAAATGGAAGACTATCCACCCAATCAGCATAGTACAATGATACAACTCTGCACATACTGCAAAAACATATAGCAGTCTCGAATACATAAGAGTACAATGGCCATGAATAGGCATGATACAAGATATCACATAAGTGGTCATCGCCACGTACAATATACATAGATCAAAATCTCCATGGTGAAGATATACAAAGGACCATTATCTCCATAATGACTGAAGATATAATAGATCAAGATCTCCATAAGAGCTGGAAATGTCTGACATATACTGGAATCAAGTCACGAGAGATGAAATCTCATGAACACTGGCACGATCAAGGAGGTAGCATATAATAGATGCCACCAATCTGGAAGGTCTTCTACACAAACCGCTACGAGTACATGTCCTACTATGTGAATAGATGTGTCGAGGTCGAACATAGTAGTCCATTGTCTGATTACCGGTCATTGATGTATACCATTAACAGATGCGAGATCACTCACCAATAATGAAAATGGGAATCAAGGTACTAGAGTACAAACTAACAAGTGTAAATAAATGTGTTGAGGTCAAACACTTGAGAGGATCCATCGATCAGGGGGCGTTGATGTATTCCCAAAGAATGTCAATGGCGATAGAACCTGCCACTGATGATTGTAAGTCTCAAGGCACTCAAAATGACTCTAGATTCCAATCCCAGAATAAATGATCTGAAGTCGATGGGATGAAATCCATTGGAAGGAGGGAATTAATGCATCCCCCATCATCCAACATGAGGTACTCAGCAAAGTTGTATAATGTGGAAGGACTCGATCATAAGGTGCACAAACCAGTAACTGTACCGGGAATGGCCGACATGCAAAGTCAAGATAACTGAGGAATGGTCGACTCAGGTTTCAACTTCCTTCGAACAAGAGCATAACGGAAAATGGTGACTGAATAAAGGTAGCATAGACTCGATATACAAATTGGGACATCTCTGCGACACAGGAGGCATCGACAGAGGCTCCATAGGGACTAGAAGCTTAACCAGTCGATGGAGATAAACTCAGATAAACGAGTACAACTCCTAAATTCAAAATTTAAACCCAACCAATGGATGTGATATACAGTGCTCTATTCGAAGGTGACACGACTCGACAGCTTCCAAAGATAACATCTTTCCTTGTCCGGATTTTTGGTTTTTTTATTTTTTTTGGACTTTTTCAAATATTTAAAAATCTTGAAAAAGAATAAAATTGCTTTATAGTTACAGAATAGGAGGAGACGAGTGTCATAGAGGCAAACAAACTAGTTCCAAGTAGTGGAACATACCTATGCTTAATGAAAGGACACATGTGTAGGATATTGACACTCGGGGGAAAATCCCCTCCCCGTAAAAAGGGAATCAAGTTGCAAAGGATATATAAAATGGCTTTGCATGGATAGAGATGAGACAAGCTCAGGCTATATGGCTGAAGCGCAATGTCAGGGAAGCCGGTATAAAGCTCAATAAGGCAGGCAAAGCTCATGATAATGCAATTACAACTTGACATAAGGGAGTCCTACGAGGAATAGGCTAGCAAAAGATCAAGAGGAGTATGAGACTCTTGCGAAATGTCATGGCAGTACTATACAACGGACTCCCACACCCTAAAGGACAAAATGTTAGCATGGGCACCAAATGCAAATAAGGCGCTAACTAGGGTACCCATGTAAGCTCAAACTCTACCACTCATACCATGCCACTTCTAAAACAGCAAGAAGGTTCCGTGACATAATAGAGTGGGTTCGTACCTAAGGTTATGATGAAACGTTCATAAGGTCATGCAAAATGAAAATGGTGATGAAACCTAACCTATATTCCAGTTTAGACATGATACCTGAGATCGGCATGAACAAATCGATCCAACGACTGAAACGGCACTGAAAAAGGCCTCCTACGTCATGAGTTAGGTAAAAAACGGTCCAAAATGATTAGAAATTGTCGAAACTATAGGAAAGGGGGTAAAAATTTGAAAAAATTTGAAAAATTTATATAAATAGTAAACAATTCAAAATATTATAAAACATTTGAAATTTTTACCCAATTGAGCTCATATTTTCAACAGCGAATTCTAGGAGATCCAGCCGGTGGAATCCACTACCATTTCTTCTAGGTACTTACCCATGCTCTTCTCTTCCATTTTGATGCAATTTTTATCAAATTCCATCATCATTTGAGGTTTCTAGGCCAAACTAAAAAAGGCGTTATGGCCCATGCGGAAATCGAGGGTTTTTCTGCATATAGGGATAGATATACGCGGAAAATGCCCCCACAATCGCATACATACGTGGCTGTTTCGCAAACAGTCGCATATGAGGCCATGCATAAGGCTTTTTAAGTATTCTAATGGGCAAACTTGCAATTTTTTGTGCAGGATAGTCCTAGAATGGAGAGAGCATGAACATGGTGAGGTAGAGGAGGCAGTAAGGGCCGATCTAATGGCTCAACAAGCTCTACGTGCATGTGGACTCTATAAGTTTTGGTGTCTTGGTGGTTTGAGGGCCAAACCAAGACTATTGCAGATGTCGGTGGATTACTGGGATCCAGACTCTGAGTCCTTCCAGATAGATGGGATGTCCCTCACTATAGAGGTGGAGGACATATACTTTACTACTGGACTTTCCCAACGAGGGGAAGTAGTGAACCTTCGTTCTTGTGGTGGGCCTAGAGGTGGCCTGACTATTGATGAGTACATTGCGGTGTACTGCTATCCAGACACACAGAAGGTGGGGAGTCAAGTCCCAACCAACTATATATAGGTGTTGGGCCTAAAGGCCATTCTATTGACATTGGGCAGGATAGCAGGCTTGGCATCACTCCACCAAGCCTCATAGCCTCTGATGTTCTATGCAGTGGAGTGCATGAGACCCACGGTTTATGACTGGAGCACTACACTACTGAGCAACATGAAACATCAGCTCAGTGAGTGTAAGGAGGGCAGAGTGCAGAACTTCAGGTTCAGCAGTATATTGAGCACATTTTTCTTCGAGCATGTTCCAGGATTGAGCCCCAGAGTTGACGTTCCTCTTCACAGGGTTCGAGATCTGGCCCAACGGCGTTGGGCAGATGCTATGTGCAGACTGGGGGGAGGTAGGGTGTCCAACCCCTATCCAGCTGAGTTCTTTCCATGGTGGTGACGACAGATAGTTGCCATCAATGACTACCCCTATGCGGGGATTGATTTCCGGGGGGACCCGGACATGCCACTACCACCAGGACCAGCATATCACGATATAGGTAACGAATCTCGACCCTCTCTTTAAATTTTTTGGTTATTTAATTTTTTTGTGTTTTCTGATTATATGGAATCGAAAGACATATTTTTGTGTGACAATACATAGTGACATCTACCATTTGTATGTAGATGTGGGAAAACAGCACCCTGAAGGCTTCTCTCGTCACAGACGGAGGGGAAGAGGAGATGATATCACAGGGGTGGATGCGGAGCAGACGCTCCAGAGCATTCATACCAATTTTGTGAGGTTGACACACAGGGTTCCCATGGCGCAAGTCAAGGAGTTGCCTAAGGCTATGCAACGCCAGGTTGTGGGTGTACCACGAGCATGGGTGCAATTATTTCGATGGCTAGCTAGAGCTATAGTGACCTTCCATGATCACAACCCCCCTCCTCCTCCACAGGATTAGATACCTGGGAGTTTATACATTTTATACTACCGTGTATTATATCTTGGTGGCTCGAGAGCCCCAATTTTGTATCATGACACTATGTATTACCACGTTTTGAATGTTATATAAAATGTTTTATGGTGATCAGTTTATTTATTTACATGTGTAAAAATTTGTGTTTGTGATGAATTTATTGTGTATGAAACAAATGACAATCTAACACGTAGTTAGCATATGAGTCATCAACTTGATTATTAATTCTTGGAATATGTATGTATGTTAGATTTTCAAATTGTCGTTCTAATAATCTCACACGTAAGAATCTTCTTAATAACATCGGATCTCTAACATGGTACAAACCATTAATCTATGACACTACTAACTCTGAATCAAGACGTACCTCAAGAGAGAGAATGCCATGTGAAATGGCATCCCGTAGAAGCTCAATAACGGCACTATGTTCAGCAACATTGTTGGAAGATGGCCATAAACATACGCCTCTTGAAGACAGTACCTGACCCATAGGAGTATAAATCACCCAAGCAGCAGAGGATGAGTGTTGAGTGTGATGGCTCGCACCATCCACGAATCCTATGTAGGTGGAAGATTCCATTGACATCTACCAAAAGAAATGGAAACTAATCACAAACCCAATCACTATAAGAAAAAGACCTAACTATGCAAAACTGTACAATAATATACAATAACCAGCCTTGGCTGAGAATCATGCATAGTACTTCTTGAGATAGAGCCCATTTCTAGGCTCCGCCAAGGCTGTTCCCTTATAATCCACTAACTCATAAGCGCCCTTATCTAACACACGTTTGACGACGTAAGGACCACGCCACATGGGGTTAAACTTTCCTTCCCCCAAGGGTTCTTTTGGTTGATCCCACAAAAGGACCAAGTCTCCCTCACTAAACCTCCTCGGACAGACAGACTTATCGTATTGGACCTTTACGAGACATTTATTTACTTCTAGAGCCACCAAGGCATCTCGACGCTACTCATCAAGTTGCTCAAGGTGGACCAAATGCTCCTCCAATGGTGAAGTGTCTGGTAAGAGTTCTATGGCTAGCTTCAAAGAAGGAATCTCACATTCAACTAGAAATATCGACTCCACTCCATGTACAAGTTGATATGGAGAAAAACCCATGGCAGTCTTAACAGTAGTTCTATACGTCCACAAAGCAGGGTATAACATGATGTGCCAATTATTCTTGCTATGTGCGATGGTTCGTTGGAGAATGGATTTGAGTGATTTATTCACTGCTTCTACCTATCAATTCGCTTGAGGGTAGTAAGAGGAGGAATGCCCTTGCTTGTACCCTAACTCTGATGCCAACTCTTCCTTCATACGATTATGAAAGTGTGAGCCATGGTCAGTGACAAGCTCTTTCGAAATTCCAAACCGAGTAATAATCTGGTTGAATACGAAGTGCGCGGTTGTTTCACCGTCGGATTTAACTGTAGGCATAGCCTCAGCCCATTTCATGAAGTAATCAATAGCCACTATGATATGATGATGCCCCCCAGCTAAAGCTGGGTTGCAATCCATAAAATCAAGCCCCCACTTAGTGAAGGGACCGGCGGTGATGATGGGATGTAACAGGGCAGGTTTTGAGCGCATATTACGTGTGAACACCTGGCAAGGGTGGCACCTCTTGACCGCATCTACACAATCCTTAAGGATCAACAACAAAAAATAACCCGCTCTTAAGATTTTTCGAGCTATAGAAAGCCCAGATAAATGACCACCACACGCCCCTCCATGGCAATCATTCAGCACTACCTCAGCCTCCTCATGAGTTAAACAACATCGTAAAATGGAATCTA
>LPNX010887968.1:61471-111066 GCA_001517045.1 Pseudotsuga menziesii
ACGGCAGTACAAAGTGTTATCCACTATGAGGTAATTCTTAAACACGTGACGTAATCATCGTCATTCATCCCATGAGAGGTGAGTAGGGACCTTCAATGTTTGTAAATATACAATGATATCCCCATACCATGGGTCTAAAGTTGATATTAAGAAGATGTGTTCATTGACAAACGTATCTTCACAAACCAACTCCTCGGCCTCGCTTGGGAAATCCGATATAAGCTCTACAAAAATTAACGACTTCCTTGATTTTTCCAAAACAAATTCGAGATCGAATTCTTGCAGGATGAAAATCCATTTATTATATTTTCCCCCAATCATCCTTCGAGTGAGGATGAATTGAAATGGATTGGTATGGGCTACGACCAAGGTCTGGCGAAGGAGAATATAATGTCTCAGCCATTGAAACACATGTACGGTAGCTAAAGCAAGCTTCTCAACATGAGAATAACGAATCTCTACATCAATAAGGTTCTGGCTCAGATAGTATATGACATGTTCTTGGAGCTCCTCATCCTCTTGAACCAAAACCATACCAATCGTCTCCATGGACACGGCCACATAAAGTAGAAAATCACGGCTATAGTCTGGGGAACTAATCACCGGGGCCGATGCTAGGGCTCGCTTGAGCGCATCAAAGGACTCCTGAGCTCGCTCATCCCAACAAAAGGTGGTGTCCTTCTTCAATAGATGCATGAAGCCTCTAGTCAAATTGGAAAAATTGACAACAAATCTCCGTAAGAAGTTTTCCATGCCTAGCAAACATTGAAGATGATGAATATTCTTTGGGGGAGACAACTAAAGTATTGCCTCAACCTTCAAAGAGTCGACTCTTATGCCATCTTTAGAAACTACGAATCCTAATAAGCGACCTGACTTCACACAAAATATGCACTTATGAGGATTTAACCTAACCAAATAATGGCAGCACCTTTCGAACACCAATATCAAGTGATAGGAATGATGCATTCTCATACAAGAATGAGCAGCAAGGTCATCCAAAAATATTAAGGACAAATAAATGCAGTCTTATGTTGGTCCTTAGGTTTAATTTGTATCTGATTATATCCGGAAAAGCCGTCCATAAAGGAAAAAGCCTCGCTACCTGCACACTCATCCAAAATCTAATCAATAAATGATGTGGGGAAATTGTCCTTAGGATAGGCACGATTCAAATCATGAAAATCAGTACATATGTGGATTGCTCCCTGCTCCTTATCCACCAGAATGGGGTTTGAAACCCACTCCGTCAAGGGAAAGGGATAGATAAAACCATCTTTCAACAGTTTCTCTATCTCTGCCTTAATCGCGGGTGATTTCCTAGGATTCACCGCACGCAAGCGTTGTCAAATAGGCTTAGCATTGGGATAATTCTTAATCTCATGTTCGACAATACGAGGGTCGATACCTGGCATTTCATCATAAGATGAAGCAAAGATATCACAAAATTCTTTAAATAGCTCGGTGTATTCTTGAATCTTAGCATGGGAACATTCTGCCCCAATATAGACATTCTCTATCTTGTCAGGATCACGAGAGATATTGATAGGAATCGTTGAAGATATGTTTGCCATGTTTCCATCAGCCATCAGACCAGGAGAGCTTAATGGAACCATAGGACTACCAACTCTCTCACTAAGAACCGCCCTATAGTCCTCATGCTCCAAGTGGTCAAGCTCGGGAAGAAAGTAAGATCTATGATGGAGTTCCTCCCATGGTGGCTCAACTCTCGACATAGCCTCAATAATCACTTCATCTGAAGGGAAAACCATATCAATGTAGTCGTGCGCGTGAGAAGACTACACTGCCCATGGCAGCAGCACATAAGGGTCCTCCTCCTCCGTCTGCAAAGAGGAAGTACTGGGCTCTGCAATAGACTCAATATTAGCTTGATAAGCTATCATAGTTGTAGGAAATGACACGTTCATCACGATGGGCTCACTTAGAGTACTCAGTGTAGGAAGAATCTAAGGATCTTCCATATGACTCGTGCGAAAATACACCAATCTCATAGATGTCAAAGCCTCACTGAAACTAGACCCTATCATAAGGATCAGTGCATGACAACTAAAGCTTCCCATGAGGGATGGATACATGCCTACACCCACACTCCCAGTTGCCAGCTGAGAGTGCTCCACAATCGAGATCGAAGCTCCCAAAGATGCGGTAACAGACGGATTCTTGAATGGCTTTTGATTAATTGTGACTATCTTCCCATTAAATGCAAAGCATACAATGCAAAATAGGGAAGAAGCAACGGCTTGCATACTATACATCCAATTCCTACCCAGCAAGAGATTGTAGTCAAGGGGCATATCAACCACCTCGACCTCTATCGCAACAGTCTTCCCTCCCAAACGAACTTTAAGGGAAGGAAGGATGTCGTGAGGCCTAAATGATCTCCCATCGAACGCAGTTAACATGGTCACTGATTTAGACATCTCAGGGGAACCTAAACCCTTCCAACACGATAAAGACATCATAGAAGTGGCAGTTCCTTCATCAATCACAGTGCGCTTGACAGTCATATTAAGACATTCTACGTGAATCAAAAGAGACACATAGTAAGGCAAGTGAGGCTGAAGCCATGCGGTTTCAAATTTAATCACGGAGGAAGAATCATTATAATTCACACCAAGGGTAGAAAGCAAAGCCTTCCTTTGCGAAGGACAACTCTGAAGCACTTCCAATGCAGACATCGCACAAGGAGTGTGGCCCAAATCCTCGACAACTGAATAGTTTTGGGCGGCTCTGGCATTAGTATTGTGCCCCGAACACTTAAGGAATCCCTCAGGAATGCGAGGTGTAGCTTCAGGTTTATCCACAAGTTTGTCAATATGCAAAGGAGACCTTGGTGGATCAGGTTCCTTTCCTAGGCTGGGTTGTGACGAATCATAGTCCTTCACACGGGTCACAACTTTCGCAGCATGTACCATGTTAATGCAACCACAACCACTACCCTCTGGCGGATCTTGATCACCACTAGACTGATCATGGGTCCTCGAGTTCATATTTTGATTGTGCGATAAAGGGTTATTTAGCACAGCTGGGCCTTGTGCCAAGAATCTCGAGGCTTCATCGATACGAGGGCACAATTAAGTGAGGTGATTGTCCTTACACAACTTGCAAGGGAATTTAACCTTACATTTAGCTTGCTTGTCCTTCCCAACATTACGGGCATTCTTGTCATTATTATTAGCATTCTCATTCTTATTCCCACCCTTACGATTATTCTTACCCTTCTTTTTATTCCGTCCGGGCTGCTGGTTACCCTTCTGGTCCGACGATTGCACCGAAAGTGTACTCGCCGTTTAGGCGGGTTGAGATGAAGTCGTGGCTGGTCCCGAACCAGATTGGTTGATAGACAATTGAATAACTTGTTTTGGAACTGAATCCATAGGTTTATCACTTGCACAACCAACAATGCCATAGGCATGTGGTCCAGGTTTAACTTTGGGGTTGAAACTAGAACGCGGAGCATTGGGAATGATCTCATATAACAAACCGGACTGAGCATAAATCAAGTCCAGTTCCTATTCCCTAAAAATTGCTTGTTCCTCATTCTGCACTCCGGATGTAGAAACATCCTTTGCTATATATGGCAATAACAACTTAAGGAACCATTCGAGGAGGAATTCCAGCGGTAGAAAGGCTTTAATTAACTTCTTTCATATACGCCACTCTTGGATATGATTCGACATATGTGTGGCCTTATCGTGCCAAAATTTCAACAAGAGTTTAGTACCAATGTCATAACGCACTGGTAGCTGGAAGTGGTTAAGAAAATTCATCGCTAGGTCATCAAACAAAGCGAATTCCCCCTTAGGTAGCTCTATATACCATTTCGCGGTGGGCCCTGTAAGGGTGCGTTGAAATAGCCTTAAATGGATGGAGTCCTGGTGTAAGGAATTTGAAGAACACCCTAGGTGAAAGGTAGTAACATGTTCGCTCAGATCCTCTCCCAGTTTGACCTCAAACTTAGGTATGTCCGAGGGAAGCTTACTAGGGACAGCTGGCCAAGCCGGGTCATGAGCTACAGGATTGTTCGTCAATCTCAACAAGTCAGGAAGATTCAATGTTGTGAGGAAAGGGATCCTAGAATGATGAGGTCGATGGACCACTCCCTGATAGTTCTGATTCACATAGGTCTGATTACCACCATGGCCTTGGCCATAGTGCCCTCCTCCCGTTTGACCCGTATAGGGTGGCATGGAAGCACAATAGTGTGGTGGACCTTGACTACTAGGAGAAACAAAGCCATAATTTTGAGATTAATTAGGTTGTTAATACCTGCCCCCATAAGTTGAAGAACCCTGTCCATACTGCGTCCCATAATAGGGTCCATAAGTCATCGCATGAGATGTCCCATGAGACACTCCGTAAGTAGGAACATACACTCCAGAAGTAGGAATGTGACATCTAGAAGTATGAACATGACCTCCCGAAACAATGGGTAGTGCATGAAGTTAAGACACAACCAGTCTAGTAACCGCAGTACGGACATAACTCGTAGCAACGTTTCAGCCCGAAGGACCACGTGAATGAGGTGGAGGGTGAACATTTGAAGAACTAGGGATAGAGGACGAAGGGATCTGTGTAATTAAGTATGTACTATTCCCTATAGTCACTTGTCTCGGATCTGGTATCCTAATAGCATCACTAACCCTAGACCTAGGAGGAATATGTGATGTAACTTCCACCACCGGGATGGAAGTTGCAATGTGACTAGTGCTCCCAAACCTCTCCCCATGGTAAGGAATGAGAGTGCCCCCAGACATAGTGTTAGGCTCAAACTCGGATTCGAAATGAAATACCAAATCATGTGTGGGAAAACCAGACATACCATCACTACCATAACTAGTGCTCGCGGGTTCAAAATGAGTCTCGTCATCAACCGACATTCCATACCGATGATGCGTCGATGGGGAATCAACCCTAGAGTGAGTAGGTCTATCATGAAAGGTTCCTATCTCAGAAATCACAGGACCTAACTCAATCAAGTCAGGTGAAGGATCATCCGTAGGAGTAAACTCCCCATCTTCAACATGAATGGGAGAAGGTGGTTCAGGAATACCTTCTATATGGTCTCCCATGGTGTGTGAATCAATGTGTGAAGTAGTCTGCCTGGACTATCTATTTCTTGTTCCCAAAGGAGGAGGAGATGTAGAATGCAGAAGTCCTGCTAAACGACGAGAACGGCGAGGAGCCACACCCGAATCCACAATGACTCAAAAATTAGAAAAGACTCTCTATCTACGTAAACCCTAGGCAAGCTATCGTGCACAGAGCAATCACCAATAAAATCTAAAGCCAAATGCAAGCAATCAAGGGTAGGATAAGTGAGCTCCCGAATGAAGAAGGTATGTCTCGCCTAGGAGAGGCTTGAGACTTCGATACACAACAAGCGGAGGTACATAACCAATTATTGTGGCCCTCAGCTTCAACGTGTAAAGCAACTGTGTTGTCCAACCCCAACCTGGTCGGGACACCTGCAGAATAACCCCTGCAAAGTACCCCCTCGATATCTTAGGTAAGGCCACTAAGGTCACCTCAATATAATCAATGCTCAGGCGGACAGTCGCAGGCAGGATTGACCATATGGGTAGGGTAGCAAAGCCCGAAACTCTCGAAAGAGGCCCCAGATACGAATACAATCCTGGAAATATCTTCGGTGCTACTTAGTTATGACTAGGGGTCATCCCAATCAATAACCGCTCACACTGCCTCATGCTTAACTCCCTTTTGAAAGGAGGATCCTAAGAAACACTGGTTATACCAAGGATTTCACACACTCACCTGGACAGACACATACATGTTGTTGTTTAGTGGTCTTGGAAAATTTACTCACAATGAACTATTCCAAGACCCTAAAAGATAATCTTGTTGGTGAACCCTATCAAATAAAATAGTGTGGTTCATTTTAATTAAGCGTTGATTTTAATTGGCTTTATTACTCAAAAGAGGGATATGGATGTGCAACAAATGGTGTTATGACACAACATGAAGTAAAATGCACACCTAACAATCAATGTAAATGTATTGTGTCCATGAAAACAAGGTATGCTACTACGTGAAATGCACAATTTATTTCAAATGATGAATGCAAGATTTCCTATATGAAATCCTAACTAATACTCCAAAGCAAATCTAGTGCAAGTATTATGCAAAATGCAAAATGCAATACATGATGATAAGCAAATATTTTTGGATTTTTTGAAATAAAATGAGATACAAAAAGCAAAAGAATGATTCTACAACCCCCAGACTTTGCAAGCACACTCAAGCAGCACTCAAGCAAAGCACTAAGGTAAAATAAATCTAATGCACTAATCCCAAACAAAAAATCAAAAATGTCATGACAAGAACATTCTTAAGAAAAAATTTACCCTAAAAAAAACGTCTCTGGTCAGAAACCGATGTGTATATAGACTCAGGCAGTATCAAAGGAGACTCAGCAATCATCACAACTCACCCAACAACCATTTAACTTCCACTAAAAGGAAAAACTAAGGGCATACACAACTGTTCGTAGTAAACCCACATCTATACATGGAAATCGCAGAGAAAACCACATGTATACGCGAATGTGAGTTCAAAACTCACATATAGGAAGAAAGGTGCATAAAAATCAAGGCAGATAGACAAGCTGAGACAAACTTCACACCAATCAGACACTATCAGGAAAACATGCCCCCAGACCCGACACAAAAACAAGAAAAAAAGAGAAATTCAAAGTCATTGAATGCCGATAGAAAACCCCCAAAGGACAACTACTAGGAAGTCCCCAGCAGAGTCACCAATTCTGTTACGGAGAGAAATTCCTATGGCTTGGGGTACCACAACAGACAACTTGACTCCAGAAATCAATCATTTCCAATATGCAATAGAAATTAAATATCTAACACTAAAGGATCAGACATCGTACCTTATTCCGGATGGTTGAGGTATATCCCCATTGAGCTTTCCAACTTCAGCTTGAATTGATAGATTACTTCCTCAACCACAAGTAAGCAATACAAGCATACTACATATATTGGTGCTAGATCTATTCTAGCATATATAATCAACAATGTATAAGCATTTGAAAACATCCGTGGATAAAATATTCATTCAAACATACATTATTGGACAGGAAAAGATATTTCTATTAATATAAAATCAGAGATTACAATGGATACAACCTCTATTGGCACATCTACGAATCAGAGAAACTGAATCCCCCACTTGGGCCTCCACCATCTCAATCCTCCATCTATCGATAGCAAGGTCACAAGCAAAAGGCAAGCTTGGGAAGAACACAAAAGTGCTCCAAGGGACAAAGGGATGCAGACTCAAGCATAAGTTTCGGAAACAATGGACTATAGTTTCTTTGCTCTCAATTCTCTCATATGCCTTCAATGTACCATAGAGTTCCTTATATAGCTTTTCAAAGGGGTAATGAAAGGTCGAATCCGAGCGATCTTAAGGCATAGGGAAGGCCAGGAGTCAAGTGAGTCGGATCCATGTCAAGGAAAACTCCAAAAATATTTGGATTATGCACACATCCCAATGTACATGGTTTTAGGGGTCAAACCCACGTATATACGTGATTAAGGGTTTGAAAGTCTTGTGTATCATTTTTCACATGTTTTTAGGGATGGTCAAGGAAACATCAAAGGACAAAAAATGGTCCAAGGGGTCTAAGGAGTCTGCAGAGGGACAGGGGAAGGCCATACAAAGTGTGATTTACCTGGAGTGGTAAAATCCGCTATAACAGGGCTACAGTGGAATGGTCATCATTTTGGATGTCTTCTTATAGTATTGTCCAAAGCGTACCGGTAGATTCTTTTGTTTGTATTGAGAAGTGTGTGATTGGTAAAAAAAATTATTCGTATTTCCAAGTTCATCAATTTTATTTGTGACCTAAATTGGTTGCGTTCAATACTTGTTTTATGATATTTTGTTTTTTGTAAGGGTCATTCAGAAGTAAAATGTTTTTTTGCTGATTTGTTTTGATGTGTTATTGCTATTATCATCTAGAAATGGATCTAGTTATGTACTCTAAAAATATGATTTAGTTGGAACATGCTACTTCCTTTCCTTCATGATTGTATATAATATGTAAATAACATGTTTGAAACGATATGTACACATTATGCTATTTTATATCTAGTCTTTTGCATTCAATCAGGGTGCTAAAACAATTTTACCACATTTTGCTTTCTTTCAAAAATTTCCAGGACATGGATATAAATACCTTCTCAATTTATCCGAGAAAAATAGTCTTTAACATAGTAGTTCTAATGATATACATGATGATGCATTAAAGTTATTTCTATTCTTGTTAGTGTATGTTATTATTTCTAATAACCATTGTAGGTTTCTAACTAACTCTAAAAATTCTAAATCAAATGACATAATTCATATTTTGATTGTCAGCAAAAGAAAGGAAAAAGTGGCATTCGTATCTATAAAAAAATAAGCAGGTTATTTTTTCTTAGAGGGTAGCTTAAAATGGTAGATTTGGAAAATAACCTAATTCGAAATTCATACACTATATTAAGGTTATGGGTCTTGATAATACTCCTTGTTCTAATAATGGTTTGTGGATGCCATAATCACTCCACAATGTAAAGTGTTATATTATATCAGTTTGTCAATATGCCAAGATTTAGGCCACCACATGTTCGTTGGACCATTGAAGGTCGAGATAAAAAAAGTGGAGTCCCCACTTTCCTTGAATCTTGTTAGTGTATTTTTGTTTCACCAGCACCTCCAATTGTGGGTGACCCAATACTACTTGTGAAATGTATAAATAAACCCCTCCTCTCCTAATTCATGCAATTGTTCAATTGAGGGTCTAGGAGTCGAGAGATTCAATCTATGGTATGTTCTCTTCTATTACACTCCATTAGTGATATGAAAAATCAAAAGCCGAGTCTTCCTAGAAAAAGATTCACCAAGAAGTTACAAGGTTTTATAACTTGATGAAAGATTTGTCAAGTTTTTACAATATTTTATAATTCAGTGAAATATTTTCCAAGATTTTACAATATCTTGTAATTTAGTGAATGATCCGCTAAGATTTTACAAGATTATATAATAGAACGAAAGATTAACAAAAATATTATATATACATATTATATTATTGATAAAAATATCCTTCAATTTTTTTTATATATTAGGGAGATTCTCCCATTCATTATACATATAAAATTTGGGGTGTTCTTAAAATTATCCCTGGTAGCTAATTCATATTTTGCAAGAGTAGAAGGATCTGTTTGCATGGGAGTACAAAGATATGAAGGTAATTCACCCTGATATATGCACCCACCATAATTAAATTCATAATGATTCCCAACCTGTCTAACAGCCTCAACCTCCTATGAACCCACTCTTAAGAGATACATTCAAAGAAGAGTTGCAGGACCTGCTCAATGCAAATTTTATCTACCCTATCTTTGGAAGTTAGCCGGTCTCTCCTCTAGTGATAGTACCAAAGAAGAATGAAAAATGGTGAATCTGCCTTGATTATAGAGAATTAAACAAAGCTACATAGAAAAACCATTTCCCTTTTCTTTTCATTAACCAAGTTGTTGGCACATTAGTAGGGAAGGTGTTTTTCTCTTTTCTTGATGGATTTATGGGATACAACCAAATTTAAATTGCTCATGAATACCAGGATAAGACCACCTTTACCTGTCACTAGGGGACAATTCCTTATCAAGTATTTCCATTTGTACTTTGCAACACATATGCCACCTTTTAGAGACTTGTTCTAGGTACATATTTTTTATCTTATCCATTATTGTTCCAATATATGCATGGATGATTTTATAGTGGATGGTAATACATTAGATGAGGCCTTGGAAAATTTGGAAAAGGTGTTGAAATGATGCAAAGAAACTCACCTCTCACTTAGTCACAAAAAATCCATATGTTAATGAGTGACGGTATTTTTCTTGGGCATTATGCTTCTTATGTAGGAATCAAGGTAGACCCAACAAAAATTGAGGTAATCCTAAATCTTCCTAATTCAATAACACAAAATGAGATAATATTTTTTTAGGAAATGTTGTTTATTATCATCGCTTTGTTGAAAAATTTACTAATTTTGCATCTCCTTTGTTTTCATTACATTCAAAATATACAAAAATTACTTGAATTGATAAACATTAATTTTATTTTGAAGCTCTTGTTGTGGAAAATATTGCACAAGAGTGATTTCTTCCTATTTGGTTAGGGAAAAGGCCTTATAGTCTCCATCAAGGTCTTAGCATTAGATTCCCATTATGGGTGGTTGATTTATTCAAGTGATTATGCAAATGGTTATTAGTGGAAATAACAAAAAACAAACAAAATAAGAAAAAAATCAAACAAAATGAAAGAGGGGGTAATAAATGCAAACTCCAAAAACCAATAGATTTCAAACCACTTCTTATATTTCCCAATGGTCAATCATATACAACACCTTGGAGACGTGAGCACCAAATGGAGGCAAAAAATCCTCCTAAGGGATGACTCTTTACTCCACACTAGATGCCAAATGGCTTGTAGAAAAAATGCAGACAATACTTTCCCCTTGGAGGAAGGAGGAAAGAGAATTTTGTAAATGATATAAAAGAGGGAAATGGTGAGCTATAAGGGAGCTCAAGTAAAATTCTATTAGCATAAACTTGCTCTCAAGTTTCCCTTACAATTATCATGCCCATGGATTTCTTTTATAGGCTAAGAGGTGGCCAAGAAATAACAAGTTCCCAATGTGAACCCAATGATAATGTGGCTCCAAAGTACACCAAAGAGGATATTTAAGGAAACCAAGTGTGTGAAGAGCCAAAAGTCGAATTCTTTGAGTAAATGGAATCTGCATGAGCCTTTAATGAGCCACTAGTGGGTGATATCCCACCGTTTCTATTAATCATGTGGGTATCAAAAGGAATATCTGCGTTGGGTCGCATGAGAGTTTTACTAGTGACACGTGTTGTTGCATGCATAAATATAATATTACCCGCATGGTTGTGTATTTTGACCACTTTGAGGCATTTTTGGACTCAAACTTCTCTTTGGGTCTTGTAAAGGTGTCTTTGGTTTGATGCATGTTGTATGTTAATGACACTTTATTGTGCAAATTGTGAAAAGGATGCATGTGTGTGAGATTTCCATGATAACATATACCCCCTGATATATGAGGTTCAGAGGGTACTGTAGAGATGATAATGCATCATATTTTCTTTTTGTGTTATCTATGTTGCTCATGAAAGAATTGTTACAAACATAGGTGTATGAATAGACCTTTCCTGATGGGGAAGGTTGTTGGTGGATTGATAACTGAAAGCGTTACTTTTATATGAATGAGGTGGGAATTACCATGCTCATGAAGATGGCTAGAATGGATACAAAATAAAGAGACCGAGAGATATCTCATAAACTGCTAGGACATGAGTGAAGGAGGTTTCGAACCATGTGAGAGTAAATGAACCTGGAATGATATTACTAGTGTTGAAGAAGCAGAACTGTCTATAATCTGAATAATTCCACAAGGGTGGGTGTCTAGAATGCTACTAAAGCCACTGAAGATTGTATTGTACTAGATATGTTGCTACCATGATTTTCAAATGTGAACTTTACTACCTTCAAAATGTACGACTCCCCTTGATGAGATTTAGAGCTGTTTTTGTCGAGCATAGGGGGTACCACTAATTTAAGGAGCACTAATGACTATCCTTACTTAGTTCAAGATAAACCCTTAGAATGATTAAAAGGAATCCCAAGGTACCAATGTAACTACTTTAACTCTCAGAATATAAGGATTTGTTGGAGATGAGAGCCGAAGAATCCCGACAAGATGAGGTTCTTATCCTTTGAACCAAGATCATGTTATAACCGAATGTGGGACTAACTGGCCTCACACAAGACTAAATGGTAAGCATGGTGATCATAACTTCCTTCAATCGATGTAAACTTAGGGGGTAACTAATGGTAGCATATCTCAAAGTGCATGGATAGATTGTAATGGAGAGAGACAAACTGTTGATGAAGGGTAAGAGGGGAGACACAATACTAAGGGTATTGTGACTAACCAAACTTACCATGCTAGACAGGGAGACTCAACTACATCAATCAAAAGGTGACCAAGGGATGATTCCAAAATAATGGGTGGTTCCCACAAGTGTGAGAGTATCATGGAACAATTTGTACATAAAAAATGATTAGTGGGGTCCTTGTGATCTCATGCATGTTGAGGGACCGATTTGATTATGGGTGGAACTCTAGCATTTTTTGGTTAGTTGAGGAGTCAATTTAATCATGGGCAGGGTTCCCACAGTTTTTAGTGGGTTGGGGAACCTTTTCCAAAATGAAGTGAGGTTTATTTTTTAAATGCAAAGACGGGTTCCCCTTGAGTCAATGCCATGTAGAATGTTCCTATGGGAATAAATTATTAGAATTAGTTCCTTTGGAGGAAAGGGGATCCATTGGTTTCTTCATGGGGGTGATGATACGAATAATATTTGTAGAGGGAGGAATTCTTATGGAGGTATGAGAATGCCATAATAAATCATACTCGTAATTGGTGTCAAGGAATTTGGTATCCTTAAATTTTGTGAGGTGGGGGAGTAAATACACAACTATGAAATAATTGTATTTGAGTGAGTTTACTCCCTATGGGGGAAATACCTTGTAATTGTGGGTGGATCGACGTCATGGGTGTCTAATAATGACGGGGCATTCTGTGAGCAAACAACCATGGGAAAAACAAAGTGGTTCATAGTAATGACGTTGATGACACATCGAGGCTGGAATATCGATGACTATATGGGATGGAGTCATGTTCATATAATGTAAATAATGTAAGGGGACGATGATTATAGGAAAAATGGATGCCAATGGACCAATTCTTTGATGATACATGTAGTGGGATTATTGCATCATCATCGATGGTGGTTGGTATCTTCATGTTACGAGAGTCATCATGCACACGTAAAACACATACCCAAGTATAGCAAACATATGAACAATGCAAAAATAATAGCTCAAAACATGACGCACCTATGGGGTTCCTATCTTATGGATAAAACCTCTTCAAATATAGCCCATTGACAAGGTTTTGAGGGTTACACCTTCTGAATCTTGCAAAATGTATGTATCATTAGGGATATAGTGTTGAATGACATATGGGCTAATCCATTTGGGCAAAAAAAATCATGGGTTGGGTTGTAGTGTTGTCTAGCATTGAATACTAGAACAAATTCTCTGTCGCTAAAGGTATGAGGGACGACATGGCGGTCAGATTGGGATTTGGATCATAGTTTCATGGCTTCATTTTGCTAGAGAGAATCTCATCTTGCTTCATCAAGGTGTTGCAAGGTGAATAGTCAGTGTTCCAATGCTGGAGTATCAAGTAGTAATTCAATGGTTGTTTGGAGTGTAGGGATATGACACGAAATGGTTAGAATGGCTTTGACACCATGTACCAAATGAAATAGTGTGAATCTGGTAGCAGATCTTACTGAGGTTTTATAGGCC
This sequence comes from Pseudotsuga menziesii, assembly GCA_001517045.1. Taxonomy (NCBI): domain Eukaryota; kingdom Viridiplantae; phylum Streptophyta; class Pinopsida; order Pinales; family Pinaceae; genus Pseudotsuga; species Pseudotsuga menziesii. The sequence goes on from LPNX010887968.1 coordinate 74,975, forward strand.
CACGGTGTGAGGAAGAGCATGTGGTTCTAATTAGACTTGTTCTTATCGATTGTGCGTTGGAGAATAGTTTTGAGAACTTTGTTGACGGGTTTGACTTGCCCATTGGCCTGACGGTAATAAGGGGTATATAAGTCATGCTTGAATCCTATTAGGGAAGATAACTCTACAAAATTGTAATAATGGAAATTTTTTCCATTATCAGAGACTAATTGTTTTGGGACACCAAACCATGTGATAACATGGTTAAAGAAGAACCTCACAACAGTAATGGCTTTGTAGTAGAAGGTAGGCGTGGATTCAACCTACTTTGTGAAGTAGTAAGTTGTGACAGTGATGTATTTGTTACCTTAAGTTGAGGTTGGGAGACATTCCATGAAGTCAATGTCCCATTTCCATAAGGGTAATTTTGAGAATTTCTCCTCACTACAGGGGTAAAAATGGCTCCCTTGTGCCTATAGGGCACAAGGGTAGGTTTCTACCCTTAGAAAACAGTAAAAGACGGAATGGAAAATGGTAAAAAAAAAACAAGTTGCGAATTGAAACTAAGCTAAGCTACACTAGAAGAAGTAAATGGCAGCTATTCTAAACTACATCTAAGAACAAATGATAGGAAAAATAAAAGAGAAGCAATGATGGAGCATTGTTGAACCCCTCTATACACAGTGGGTTAGGGTTTCGTCTCCAAAACCTGTAAAAATAAACCTATACTACTCTGAAGACCACCTACAAAAGATGTTAATGGCAAACCTGCAACTAGAAATATTGGTTAGAAAATAAAACAAGTAAATAAACACGCATAAACAAAAGCTATTCCTCACTTGGGTGGAAATGGGCCACCATGCCCTAGCTCATGGGAGCACCTCTCTCTTGGTTGGGGAGCAATGGCTTGGAGAAATGGACATGGAGGAGAGGGAGAGTGGGTGGTTTGAGAGCAAGAGGTCTCAAAGCATCCACAGGTAGCATAACAATATGCAAATGAGGAGTGCTTTGAGAGTGACCCCCCACCCTCCTTATATAGTTTTTCCAAGGGGTTTTAGGGTTTTAAGCCCTTGGTCAGGGCTTTAGCCCCTTACGCCCTAACTTTAGACCCTTTCAGGGTTTTAGCCCCTTTTTTAGGGCTTTAGCTTCTGGGGGTCTATGTTGGGCTCTTTTTTGGGGTTTTTAGCCCTTTTCTTCATCCTTGGGATATTTTGGAGGTGTGGGGGTCAAATGGAAGGTCATGGAAGGTCTTATGGAGTGAAATGAATGTTCTGGGATGGTGTCCTTGGGTGGTGTAGGCTATTGAGAGATGTGGGGGGGATTTTTGGGTTAACAGATTGCCCCTTGATGTGTGAGGGAAGGAGCTCAATGTATGGCCGATGGACATCATAGGATTTGTTGTCGAGAGGTGGTGCTTCCGGGGCTAGGGCATGGTGGCTTTTGGTTTTATATTAATTTGGTTCCCATCAAGGGTTGAGATACAATAAATGTGTGACATGTATATGGATGAAGCGGGCATTCCCATACTCGTGACAATGTCAAAAGAATCATTTGATCTATGCTCTAAAATACAAGAGCCGATCATATACAACTGATGTTACAATGCTGGTTGCCTCTATGTGAGGCTGAATACAATACTGATCTGGTACATTGGACCCATGGCATTCTCATGGAATGCTATATCTTCATGACTGGCGGTCTGCTGGATATGGAATAGTACATATCTATATGGACTCGCTGATTGTGGTACAAGTATGCTGCATCAATCATAAAGGTATATCGAAGCACTGCTGGGGCTTCTGAACACTGTCTCCAACGCAACCCGAAAATCACAAGGGACATAACCTGTTTAGGTCCCGCAAGTGGACTCACCAATGTGCTAGAGTCAAGTGACATCTAGGGTCTTTGACCAAGCACTGTGTGGAACAAACCCTGTACAAATATCAACGGTGCGATGATGGAGTTGAAGTCAAGCACATGAGAAACAACCATCTCGAGAGGCACTAAGGAATCCTCTCAAGTGGTCCAAGGAACTCATCAATGGTGTCAATGAAACTAGGTACAGGGACCTCTGGGTCTATCCTCAAGAATATGTGTGTTGGCGTCGACAAAGGGAGACCTGCCCCTAGTCAAGGCAATGATGTTTCCTTAACCAGGAGCGCGAGGGATAACCGAAAGATGTGAATCAATCTAGGGACTGGTTCACTGAATTAGGGGGGAGGGGTGGGAAGGGAAAGATTGAACAGGGGTAGGGGGGGAGTAGGAGACTCAAACTTCCTTTGTTCACAGTATGACGGTAGGGTGGACCAGGCAGCAAATGAAACTGACTCATGGGAATGGGATCATAGCTGTAATACTGGGCATGTCGCTGCAAATGGGAAATACTTGGAGGCTGAGGACACTTTTGATACTGATAGGATCCAAGGAAGACACATTGCAGAGTACTCTGAACAAAGGTGACCCAATGTGGGAATGCTGCCAAACTGTTTTCTATGGGGTGGTGTCTAGGGACACCATTGTGGTACGATCTCATGGATTTTTGGTGATCCTGAGAAGGTAAGTGCTCGTTGGTGCTTTCAATTTTTAGAGAGTCTGAAAGCATTAAGAAGACTCCAGTGGGGGATCTTTTTCATTGATAGTCTCCTGTGCCCGAAAAAGGATAAAAGTATACATAGGATAGCTTGCCCATCCTGGAGGGGATGAGAGACTTCTTTACCACTGGTAGTCCAATCAGGCCAGAAAAGGTTAAACCTATACTGACTAGACGGTCATTCAAATACTTTTACAAGCATGAACGAAACCAAGTTTGCTTGACAATCTTTTCTTGATGAAACGGCTAGAAAAGAGCTTAACAACAACTGGTGGTGAGCTTTTTCATAAAGTGCGGCAGGGATGATTTTAAGGAACCATACTTATTCAAAAGTGTATGAATGTTGGCGAATGTTACCAATTCTTAAACGGAAACTATAAAATGATTGGCCATATTTTTCAAAAAATATTTTAATTTCCAAGGATTTTATATTATTTATATAATAATTTGGCGATTTTTAGGGTGAAAAATATTTACCTCATCAAAATTGGGTGAAACAGGGCTTCAAAAAATGCAAAATGGCGAATCTTTTTTGAGAGAAAAACATGGAAAAATAGCCCACTAGGCTAAAATTCGCCCCTAAAATTATCCCTGAAGTGTGGCCCCTCTGCCTAAGAAAGCAAAAAAGTATGCAGAGGGGAACGGTCTTGGCTTGAGTGTGCCAAGGAAGTCCTTTTCAAGAAATGGTCTACATGGTTCGCAAAAGGAGGTAAACGAGACGATTTAGACGCCCTTTCCTATACTTTAGCGAGTGGGAAAGGAAGCAGCTGTGCTCGACAATCTTTTCATTGTTTTAAGGAGTCAGAAAAGGGCTTAAATGAAACTCCAATGTGATAAACCGACTGTAGTGGCACGAGCGGTGCCCCATGTCGGGATGGTGGACAAAATTCCAAAGGTCATCCGCACAGTATGGACAGAGCAGAAGGCTCTCAAACACACCAATACATGCGTGGGATAGATCTCAGCAGAGGCCTGTGAGACGGTGTGGCAGAGACATGCAAACCGAGGTGGCTCTTAAACAGAGGTCAGGAGAGCGTGTGTGTGTGTTAATGTGGACGGACTTGACCACATGCGATGTAAGTACAAGTCCAGAGGCATTTATATGCAAGAAAAGAAATCATTTTGTGGATAGTGGTCTAGAGGCCTGCGTAAGGTGCAGTAAAAAGAAAAGGCAATCTATGTGTTAAAAATAAAAAATAAAAGCTAACATTACATTCCTAAATGGGTAGCGTCCCGAGGACACTTCTATGTCAAATATATGGAGGAAAAACAAAAGGTTTGTGGACAATGGTCCAAAAGATGTCCGCATGAGGTGCGGTGAAAAAGACAAATACAAAAAGCAAAATATGGTACAATCCTTAACGGACGGTGGCCCGATTGCTTGCATGAGTTGCGACCGGGCAATGTGATACGAGTACCAGTCTGTAGACACTCGCATTGTTATGTCATGGCTCTTGAATCGAGGTGACTTGTGGGAAATGGTCCCAATATTGACTATTTAAACATGAGACAAGGGTCTCATAACTAGATAGAGGGCAGAATTCTGAAACCAATGGCAGAAACAGTGTCTCGAACGGAATTCGTATGGTCCTGTTATGTCGATCGAAAGAAATTAGGTCAAATGGGGCCCATAAAAAGGGGAGGGTCCACATGGTGAAGTGTCATTGTCACTGTTCATTGTGGAATTGGAGAGGTGGGCCCTAATTCTTCATTTGCTGATTTCTCTTGATCCGATCGACGGTTTCGCGAGCCACAACTTGCAGGTAAAAGCTCTCACTGAAGCTCTTCATTTTTATGTATTTTTTACTAGATTTGACCACCTAGAGGCCCCCCTTGAGCTGTTTGGGGTTTCAAATGCACCAGGTCGCTCATTTCGAAGGGAAAGGTGCACCCTGGGTGCACCTATTGGGCTATTATGAGCACCCTGGGTGCTCCTTTTGCTCAGTTAAGTGTGCCTTGGCCCTCTTTGGGTGGTTTTTTGATGGTGGGGAGGTATGACCTCAGGGTTTTTTCCTTGTGCAGGATGGTGGAGATCAAGTGGAGGGAGAGAGACTACAAACCGGTCTGAGATGCATCATTATGAGACGGGGGTGTTAGAGATACACTAGCCCACTGTGGGTTATTGAAGTTCATGCGAATTCCGCTAATGCAGAGCTTGGGTTTGCTAATGCAAACTCTGATCAGTTTTTGGGATGTCACTGAGGAGGTGTTCCTCTTCCAGGGACAGGGTATTGAGACTACACTGGAGGATGTGTACTTCAATACTGGACTCCCAATATTGGGAGTAGTTGGTGACTTGGCTCCTATTTTGTCTCGAGGGGAGACATTAGAGGATTTATGCGAGTGGCACTATTACGCTACGGCGTATGTGTACGGTTCTTACATCTTGATGTGTGATATTGAGGAGTTGTCTACACGTGTGGTGGGGACCTTACTACAGCGCATCTTGGGTTCCACGAGGAGCCACAATATTTCTAGTGGGCAGCTATAGTTAGTCAAGCATGCCATTGGTGGCACTTACTATGCATGGGGCCAGATGTACTTACAGGTTATTCTGCTTCAGCTGAACAGGTCGAAGACTACTAGCGTGGGGTTTTGCTTTGGCTCCTTTCTATGTGCTTTCTTCTTTGAAAAAGTACCTACACTTCACCCTCATCGGGCTGTGAAGGACAGTGGTCCGTGGGAGCCGAGGATGTATAGGTGGTGTCAAATGATGATCCACGAGGGTGGCGGTAGAGTGGGCCGCTTCTTCATGGAGGAGTTGTTCGAGCAGTGGCTCCAGTTACCTGTGGTGATCGAGGAGTACCTATACATGGGTATGGACTTCCAGGGAGATCCAAAGATGCCCCAACCTCCTAGTCAGGCTTGGGGACCAGCTGGTATGTATGCTTGATGTTTTTATGTTCATTTTTGTGCATAGTATCGTTGAGCTGGTTAGTGATTTTCATGTTGATGTATGTGGACTGATGGTATCCTTGGTTGTGTGTGCAGATGTTGGTCCTTTCCCGCCACCTGGGCATCGGAGGCGATTTGTTACCGTGCCTCCTGCGGTGGCCCCTTCCGGGAACACTCGCAAGCGATAGCGGGTCATGGATTGGATGGTGACATACATGGAGGAGGTGGCTACCGGGGTGTCAGATGTTGGTTGGCAGCATCTGAACACCAACTTTATAGCTGTTGTTCACAATCTTCCTCCTGATCTGACGGGCGTGATGAGGAAGATGGCAGTGGCGTGTGAGCACTTTCGCCGGACGGCGAGAGGTGGTGTGCTTGCATTAGATTCGTCTTCTTCGGAAGATGATAAGTTCGAGTCAGATGATGGGTCTGAATCGGATTAGTAGCCTTGTGGCGCTAACCCTTAGTGCATAGGTGCCCTTAGGGGTTTTTGTATCGCTTATGTATATCCTGTTGAGAAAGCATATGCGGCTTCTCTCTTTTTGTATTGGACATATTGTGGACATGCGACTTATGGATTTATGTTTATATATATTTTTGATGCACATGGATGCGCTTTTATGGTTTTATTATGTGAGTCTTTTATTATGTTGTGGAATGCAAATGCCTATGTGATGTATTGTTACACTGTGTGTGTATTTTTAGACATGATTATGCATTATGTTATGGTTGTATGTTTCCTATATGCTATTGTAGATGTGCCAATTTAGAATGTCATTAGCCATTTGATTTGCGACACTATTGAGGTTCCTGGGAACATGTGTGAATGTGATCGATTCAAATGTTCTGACCATGTGTTTAGTGCACAGGTACTTTCTAAAGAGGCAAAGATCGCGAACTCGGTAATGGTTGTTCAGTTGAGAAACAAGCAGCTGAGAGTCTAAGAAGACATTGAGATGGTGAATTCCTAAGAGTAGAGCGGCGGCCAAAAGGCCATTGACACCATCATATTTTGCATGGTTGTTGGTCGCAGTGCCGACACATATTCTGTCGATGTGGATCAACTCATGCGACGGGGAGTAGATTACCCATTCAGCCAAGGTGAGGTTCAGGTACCATCTGCTTGCTCCATCTGCGAATCCCATATAACGATTTGAGGAGTGCTCCATCTGAAGCAATGAGAGGAAACGATACATAAGACTCAATCAGGAAAAAATGTGTAAAACAAAAAATGAAAAGACTGTAATACAATTTAGAACGTTGTCACTCAAAGGGGTGACGTTAGGGGGAAGGTCATTTGGACTTTCCCAGAATCAACGGTCATTCCTTTGTGTGACACGATGAATCCTTGGAGACGACCCGTGGGGACACAGAACACACACTTGAATGGGTTCAAGCGGATCCTGTACTGGCGACATCACATTAAGACTTGTCGCAAGTCGTCTATGTGTTGTGTGTGGCTTTGCGACTACGCGATGAGGTTGTCAAAACACACCAACATGATGTGAGTCAGATCGCGGAAGCAGTGCATCATGGCACACTGGAAGGTGGCTCCATCATTTTTGAGGCCAAAGGGCATGACTCGGTAGGCGAATGTGCCTCATGGGGTTGTGAATGCTATTTTGTAACGGTCTTCTTTCCAGATTTGGATCTAGTTGTATCTGGAAAAAATGTCCATGAAGTAGAAGGCCTCATGTCCAGCGCATGCATCGATGATCTGGTCGATGACCGGTGTGGGGAAGTTGTCTTTGGGACATGCCCCATTGAGATCACGAAATTCTGTGCAAACGCGAATGGTACCCTATTTTTTATTCACGGGAACATGATTAGAAACCCAAGTTGTATATGCAATGGGGTAAGTGAAGCCGGCTGTGCACAGATTCTCTATCTCGGCTTTCACCGCAGCCACTTTGGATGGATGGATGGGCCGTTGGTTTTCGAGGATGGGTGCCACATCAAGCCATGTGTCGATGTGGTGCCCCACGATGGATGGATCTAGGATGGGAATTTCAGTGTATGACCAAGCGAAGATGTCGTGGAATTATTGGAAGAGAGCGGTATAGGCATCAACCTCTTCTGGGGAGGAAGATGCCCCCAGCATGATTTCTTCAACAATCTCATAATTGGTTGAGATGTCAATTTTAATGGTTGGAGAAATGTTTGCCATGTTCCCTTCTTTGAAGGCATCTAGTGCTGGGATTAGGTTCTTGAACCATTCAACCTTCCCATGGATGAAATCTTTGGTCTCCACGGAAAACTGGTCGGACTGCGATACAAGCTCTTCCGGGAGGAAGAACGAGCGATGGTGAATGTCGTCCCATGGGTATTCCAGGGTGGTCTGAGCTTCAAGGATCTCCTCATCGTTGTTGAAGCAATGAAGTGACAGGTCTGATGGACCGTCGTTGGAGATGGGAGTGAGCTAGTTGGGGGAACTAGACATCATGTAAATGGACATGGTGTCGAACGAAGGAGGTGGGGGTGGGTGAACTTCTTCGATCAAGGTGATCTCAAACTCATGGTGAAAGAGGTCAGCAAGATCCATTCAAAATTTGGGGAGGTATTGGCAATGGTGGGAGTAATGTCCATACAAGCCGCAAAGGGCACAAGCATGGTTTGTCCTTAATGCCTTGTTCTTTACTATCGGCGCCATTGGGAGTTCAAACACAGGGATGTTTTCATTTGTATCCATGGCATCCAGATGCATGCGGATCACTGGGATTTTAGGGCAATCCTGAGTTGGGTGTCCCTGTTGTTCGTAGATAGTACAAGGTGGTACTGGCTGTGGTTCTGCGGTGGCTTTGGTGTTCTTCCCCCTCACCCTTTTGGGTTGGGGCAGTGCAGGTGCGGGTGTCGAGGTTGGATTATACGGACCGGGTGGGGGGTGAGACTCAACCGCAATAGGTTGCACCGGAGTTAGCACAACCTGGGGCATGGCTAGTTGAGCTGGTGGATATACCGGGATCCCCAATGTAATTTTGGGAAGGCTTAAGGTGGCCATGACTGGCTGGCTCATGACACCAGGTGGGGAAAAGAGGAAGGGAATTATATGGACTAGAGATGAGCCCACATAACTCCCAGCTGGTTGCATGTGGGGGTGAGGTTGTGGTTGTGGTTGCACGTAATGCTGCTACTGTAGGTGGTGTTGCGGCTGCTATTGGCTTTATGGCTGCGAACGATGTTGTGGTTGTGGTTGGGGCTGCAGCTGCAGTTGCTGTTTGGGTGCAACGGTGCTTGATGAGACCATGCACAAGTCCGCAGTTTGCTTTTGTGTCAGTGGTGGTGACACCAATGGGAAAGGAGCCGTCCTAGTGAGGTCAGTAAACAACCCAGGCCCCACATTCAATGGTGGGAAGGCTGGTGTGTTTTCAACCATATTGTTGGTTGCAGGGATGAAATTAGCATGTGTGGTCACCCCTTACGGCTCGGTGGTGGTGATGGTAGGGATAACGTTGGCAGGCGCTGTTAACCCTTGTGGATCATGGTAGGTGAGCTGGTCAACCGTCACAATTGTTCCTTCGTGGGGGAACATCATGAGGCAGAAGAAAGTTGACGCAACCGCTCGCATGGCGTACATGTAACTCCTTCCAAGGAGGAGGTTGTAATCTAGTTGAGCATTGACGACCTCAATGTCAATCATGACTGTCTTCCTGGCTAACGTGATGGGGACATGAGGGAGGATTCCTTGGGCTTTAGTGGGGTTTCCATCATAAGCCCACAGAGTCGTGGAAGATGGTTGCAGAATAGGTGATCCAAGATTCTGCCAAACCAAGGTAGACATGATGCATGTGGATGCCCCCTCATCCACTATGCATCGGTGCACAACCAAGTTTCGGATGGACACCGGGAATTGGAAGGCGATAGTGGAGGGCATGCGCGGCTCTCCGTTTTTTGTGTCAAAAGTGATCAGCTTTGAATCGTAGGGGTCTACCACCCTTAGAGCGGCTAGTAAGGCTCTCCGCTACGTTGGGCATGTTTTAAGTACCTCAAGAGTGGACATGGTGGTTAGCGTTTGGGACAAATCATCCACAATGCTATAGCTAACTGTAGCTCTAGATGTGGCATTATTGGCGATTCTGCGTATGGGGGGGCGTGGGAACGGGGATAACTGGAGAGGTAGGTTGGTTGTCTTAGACGTAGATGTTGTTGTTGAGTCGACAGGTTCGGTAGTGGTACCATATTGGTTTCGTCTAGTTTGTAAGCTGACCTCTTTAGTGGTCATGGTCATTAGGTGGTGGACACCTGTTTCGGCCATGGGTGGTGCCCCCGAAGCATTAGGAGTGGCCTAGGGAGGAGTGGCGGTTGCCACCAATCCTTGGGCTAGTAATGGGTTTTAAAACACCATGGGAGGAGGTCGTTGTGGTGCTGGGTTGGGTTGTGCTTGGTTTGTGGCGTTGGCAGCCTGTTGGGCCTCGTTTCGAATGGCCTACTTGGAGCGACCCATGAGGGGGCACTCGAATGTATAGTGCCCATAGACCTCACAGAATGTGCATGGTTGGTTTGTGCACAATGGGACATTGTGTCTTGGTGCATTTGGTCGCGGGGGGTTCTGGGCTGGCTGATTTGTTGCGTCATTGTTGGGGGGATTCGGTTGTTGACCGCCTCCCTGTGGTTGGTTGTTTCCTTGGTTGTGGGGCCAGTTGTTTCTATATTTCCCTTGTTGATTATTGGGGGCACGCTGGTTGGGACGGTTTTGCTGTGCAAATACTTGACCCAATGGTGCGAGTGGAGCTGGTGGGGCGGGGGCGGGGGCTTGGACTTGTTGCACTGGTGGTGCATAGTAGATTTGTGGGGGTGGCGGTGCCACAAATGTGGGCATTTTCCCTATGTACTGCTGTGATAGCCAAGCCATAGCTTGAGCCTACTGCGGTGGCGCAGGTTGTGCATAGGAAGTTGTCGCTCCGGACTGAGACGTCATCCTAGCATAGTCCAAAGCTTGGTTTTGGTATGCAACATTAGCAGTGTTGCTTGGTTGTGGTGAGACAGTAGGTGGTGTCGGTCGAGGTGGTGGTTGTTGAGAGACTGACCCTATAATGCCATCCGCTGCGTGGGATGCCCCCAGTGCATCGCGGTAAGAGGTACTTGGACGGGGAGCGTCTGGGATGACGGTATACAAGTATCCCGATTGGGCATAGATGAGGTCAAATTGTTGGGCCTTCAATATGGCCTCTTCTTCAAAATGGGGACATTCAGATGTGACGTCCTTTGCAATGGGCAGGAGAAAAGTCTTGAGGAACCAATCTAAGAAGACCTTGTCATCAAGTTGGATCTTACATAAGCTACAGCGCCGCCGCCACTCATGGATATGGTCAGTGATGTGGGTGGCAGTGTTTTGGCGACAGGATAACAGGATCTCCACCCGTTCGTCATATCTGACAGGGAGTTGGAAATACTGCAGGAACATGAAGGCTAGGGAGTTGAAGTCGGGGTACTTGGATTCTGGCAATTCTATGTACCATTTAGATGCAACACCTGTGAGGGTGCATTGGAACAACCTCAACCTAATGGAGTCTTCTACGATGTTATTAGATGAGCACCATAGATGGAAGGTCATTATATGATTTTGGGGACATTCCCCGAATTTGCCTTCAAACTTTGGGATGTCTGAAGGCATCTTAGTTGGCATGGGTGGCCAAAAATCTTGGTGATGGACGGGGTCATTTGTCAATCTAGCCAAGTCAGGCAAGTTCAAACGAGCCATGAATGGCAGATTTGACCCCAAGTTGATGTGGGATGGGGCTGCAATAGGAGTGGGGTTTGCAGGTGCATAATGCATCTGCATGGCTGGGAGTGCTTGTGGTGGTACCATGGCGGATGGGCCACTGCCCCCAAGTGTTGTGGGAGGGATGGTATGGGTGGCGGTGGCATTTCCCCCCTACATGGTGGTAGGGGCAATGTGGGTGTTTGGGGCACTACCCCCCTGTGTGGCAGGTGGGACAATCTATGTGGAGGGGCTACTGCCCCCATGTGTGGCTACCAGACCAGGTTCGTTGGCCACTATGGGTGGTGGTAATTGGCTAATGACTGTGCTTGGATCTCTTGCCACATTGTGGGTGATTGGTTGTGATGTGGACATGGGTCCACTTGCTAAGGTTAGACCGAAAAATGGATCCGGGTTTGCAGTAGCCATGGGGCTAGATGGTACAGTGTGGAGGTCTGGTTCAGACTAATATGGGTCTGAATCATAATCAGAGGCTGTATGGCCCTCTGATGGTGTGGGAGGTCACTAAGAATGGCTATGATGGTGCCGACTGAGTGTTCCAAATGGTGGTGGTTCGCCTCTTAGGTGTGAGGAAGATCCTGGAGGATCAATTGTGTTTGCCTGTGTGAATGAAACTGGTGGGTATGAAATTTGGACCCTGGTTTCAATGGCTTCCTACTGGCTGAAGGTGGTCTCTCGGCCACCAAGACTGCTAGAAGACAGCGCTTGGCTTTTTCCTCACAGGTAACTCTCTCGATCGGAAGGGGTTGTTGCTCATTTCGCTTGGAAATTCCTGTTAGCGGCCAACTACTTTGGGGTTCCTGTGGTACTCCTCACAATGAGTTTCTGGGAAAAGCCCAAGCACTTCCCACAGTTGTGGCAGTCAGGGACTTATGTCCTCAAAGACTGCAGAGTTGATTGAACTTAGTGTAAATTTGGTGACTTTTAAGGCTCACTCAGCGTCATGAATTGATTTGGGTTAATTATGTGGTATGGTGTGTTGGTTTGCTTGCTTGTTCTGGTATTTGGTTTGCAATATGGTTTATGAATTCATGGCAGAGTTGACATCATGGTTTTGAATGCAAATGTAAACAGAAACTTGTGAGCAAATATTGTGATTAACCCTGAATTGTTGGCCTAACTAAGTGTCTACCTCTCAGTGGTACTCTTCTTCAACCAAGAGAAGGTGTTGGGCTCTCAACACAATGGGACTAATCCCATCCGTAGATACTCAGGTCACCTCCCAAGTGCTAGGTTGGTCAAGCAGGGAGGATGCTTAGCCCTGTGAGAATCCCTCCTTCTCTACCCTCGGTACCTTCCAGGTCACTTGGTTTTAATGGTTTAGGAAAAATGCCATGGAGTGCCTAGATCTATACGAGCTGTCCCTTCGTCGTATCCCAGAATACCCCGAAGGGTGATGACTGGGTAGAGGAGGAATGGGGTAGCAAGATGGTTATTTTATGTTAATTTTAGTTAGGCTAATTCATTTTATTGAACCTTAATGATTGGATTAGCATATACACATTGTTCATTGATTTATTTGCAAAAATTGAAAGCTGAAATAAACAAAGACCTGTAATGGTGAACAGAGGCAGCTGGGCCGCACTAACAGTCGTATAAAAGTGGAAATTGCTGCTAATTAAACTGAAAAACAACTTCTTTGTGACAGGACGCACATTTCTGACTAAATCCCGCGAGGGGGCTACGTGATTTTTCCAGAAATAAGCGAGGGGGTCGCACAAAATTCCCAAACAGCCACAACTTGAGCTCCTGGGATGAAGTTACGCCTGTCTGAGGATTAAGTGCACGCTGGGTGCGCCTGTCTACCAATTAAGTGTGCCTTCCTGCACCTTTTCCCCCGATAAGAGTGACCTGCTCCGAAAAGGGGTGTTTTTGGTGCTGTAGGGTCAGATCTGGCCAACAGTAATTGGTACTAGCTCAATCTGACTTGGCTCGGCCTAGGAAAGGCTTCAGCACTAAAAAAAAACAATGAAAACAGCAAATCTAACAGAACATTTTGGAAAACTAGGGTAAAAACTGAAAAACTTGAAAAACTTGAAATCTTTGCTCAGGGATCCTGTGGGATCGACCCAGGGGAGTCGCCAAAGCTGTCATGAGAATTTCTCCTCACTACAGGGGTAAAAATGGCTCCCTTGTGCCTATAGGGCACAAGGGTAGGTTTCTACCCTTAGAAAATAGTAAAAGACGGAATAGAAAATGGTAAAAAAAAACAAGCTGCGAATTGAAACTAAGCTAATCCACACTAGAACAAGTAAATGGCAGCTATTCTAAACTACATCTAAGAACAAATGACAGGAAAAATAAAAGATAAGCAATGATGAAGCATTGTTGAACCCCTCTGCACACAGTGGGTTAGGATTCCACCTCCAAAACCTGCAAAAATAAACCTATACTACTCTGAATTCCACCTGCAAAAGATGTTAATGGCAAACCTGCAACTAGAAATATTGGTTAGAAAATAAAACAAGTAAATAAACATGCATAAACAAAAGCTATACCTCACTTGGGTGGAAATGGTCCACCATGCCCTAGCTCATGGGAGCACCTCTCTCTTGGTTGGGGAGCAATGGCTTAGAGAAATGGAGATGGAGGAGAGGGAGAGTGGGTGGTTTGAGAGCAAGAGGTCTCAAAGCATCCACAGGCAGCATAACAATATGCAAATGAGGAGTGTTTTGAGAGTGACCCCCCACCCTCCTTATATAGTTTTTCCAAGGGTTTTTAGGGTTTTAAGCCCTTGGTCAGGGCTTTAGCCCCTTACGCCCTAACTTTATCCCCTTTCAGGGTTTTAGCCCCATTTTGAGGGCTTTAGCTCCTGGGGGTCTATTTTGGGCTCTTTTTGGGGGTTTTTAGCCCTTTTCTTCATCCTTGGGTTCTTTTGGAGGTGTGGGGGTCAAATGGAAGGTCATGGAATGTCTTATGGAGTGAAATGAATGTTGTGGGATGGTGTCCTTGGGTGGTGTAGGCCATTGAGAGCTGTGTGGGGGATTTTTGGGTAACAGGTCCTACAGTGATGACAAGATGTATGGGAGTTGGGGGAGCTCATGTTTTATAGGTAAAAACCTAACATTTGGTGGATATTTTGACGACGTAGACACAATATTTGAAGATGGAAGGACAAAAGTATCCATTGGAGAGGATTTTTTGGGAAATGGCCAATCCAGAGAGTTGGCCACCACAAGCACAATTGTGGGAATTGTTAAGTACTTATTCTGCCTTGTAGTGAGACAAACAATGTTGCAAAATGGTATCTATGCCACAGTGATAAAGGGTGTCTCCAAGGAGGAGGTACTGAGGGGTTTGGTGATGAATGCATCATCTATCATCAGAGAAAGGTGAGGGAAGCATTTCTAATTTTTGATTTAAGTCAGTATATCGTTGTACCAGGGGTCATCATTTGTGATGTTGAAAAGGTGCTTGTAAGGTAATTGGTCATTCACTACTTCATTGAGCATAGCAGTGGGGAGATCTATAATAATCTCAATGAGAGATAAGGCCCTTTTTACCTTGGGGGTTACAAAATCGATATCAAACTTTAGGAGGATCGCAATCCATCGTGCAAACTTGTTATTGAAGAGTTGACAGCTAAGTATGGATTGCATAGGATTAGAGTCTGCGATGACCATGGTTTTATGAGGTAATATGTAATGGAGTGAGATCTGCACAGAAATGATAACAGCTAATGAGATCTTCTCATTATGAGTGTATTTGAGTCTATGGTTGGAATATGTTTTGATGATGTAGTAAATGATGCGTTTTTACTATCATCATATGATTGGACAAGAATGCTAGACACAACAAATGAAGATGTTAATACGTAAAGAACAAAATATTTATCGAAGTTGGGTGGGGTGATCAATGGTGTTGAGGATAACACTTGTTTTAGGAATTTAAAGAAACTTTGGATGTGATAATCCCACTAAAAGGATATATCTTTATCAAGCAGTTACAAAATCCCATGGGTCTGTGTGGCATAATCAAGGACAAAATGACAAAGAATGTTGGTTTTTCCTTGGTTACTCTACAACTGGTGTCAAGTCCATGGGGGTCGTAAGTCCATGATGGCTTGAAATTTGGATGGGATAACAGTGATGTTGGATTGTGAGACGATGAATCCCAATGAAAACAAGTGTTAATGTAGAATACACATTTGGGGGGTTGATACGGATATTATATTTACAAAATCATGTAAAGATGGTGTGCAAGTCTTGAATATGGTCTACGCATTTCATTGACTTGGTCATGAGGTCATCTAGGAGGGATAGTATGATCTCAGCAAGGTTGTTAAATACATATTCCATGGCTAGTTTTGTAGCTCTTGAATTTCTAAGTCCAAAGGGAATGACTTTGTAGGAAAAGGTCCCCCATGTTGTGGTGAATGTAGTTTTGTACTGATCATGGGGGGAATTGGTATTTGATTGTAATCAGAAAAGCCATCCATAAAGGATAACATCTCACTACTGGCACATGATTCTATAATTTGGTTTATGAATGGGGTAGGGAAATTGTCTTTGGGACAAGCTAAGTTGAGATCATGAAAGTCAGTACATGTATGAATTCCACCTTGATTTTAGTGTAGTGGGACTGGGTTAGACACCCAAGAGGTATAAGAAATAGGATAGATGAATCCTACATGGAGGAGTTTCTTGATATCTACTTTAATGGAGGGAACCTTAGAGGGGTGGGATGGTCATTGATTTTTCCATAGAGGAAAAAAATTGTTCCATGTGTCGATGTGGTGTTCAATAATCTCTATATCTAGACCAGGCATTTCAAAATACAACCATGCAATGAAATCTTAGAATTCTTTGAAGACAGTGGTGAAGTCATTGATTTCTTGTGGGGAACATGAGGTTCCAATGGAAATTATTTCAACCACAGTAGGGGTTCCATAGATTTTTATTTGAATAGTTAGTGAGAAGTTAGACAACTTTCCCTCCTCAAAAGCATTGGGAGAAAAAATAGCGTTTTTAAAGCAGTCAACATGTTTCGGAGGTAAGAAGTCTTTGATTCAATGGTGTACTGTTGAGATACCATGGGGGATGTGAAAGAAAATCGATGATGGAGAATGTTCCGTGGGGAAAAATCTATATGAATGGCCTCCATTATGGCCTCATCTGTAGGGAAGATAAATTCCTCTAACATGTCTTTGTTAGAAGAAAAATGATCTTTTGATCGGATTTCAATATTCCTTATACTAATGGTTTGGTTGGGTATAGGGTCCTTGTGATGGCTGATAGTGGTTACTGAATTTGTAGTATGCAAAATTACAATTATAAGGTGGTGGAGGAAGAATCTGATCATGAGGAGTGTTTGCTAACATAGGTGTCTCTAGTGATAGGTATGATGAGTGATATGGGTTGTTGACATGGACCACATGAAGGTTCTCATCATCATTAATATTGGTGGAGGTATCATATTCTTCCAAAATGATTGAAAGGACCACTCTTGTAGGGATGAGGTTGTCTGATAGCTGGCTTTTTTTTTCTTGGAGGGTGTGATAGGAAACTATCAACAAGAATTGAAAAGTATGGTGAGACATCAATTTACACTATTGACATTGATGAGTAGTGTGTGTTTGATTCAATATGTGAGATGGCCTCTAGACATGCAGAGGAGTGAAACTCATGACTCTATTGGGTATAATGATGTCCAGTATAGGAGGGGAAGGATGTTCGACTAAAGGTTCGGTAATACGTATAGTCACCAATGCATTCCAAAATTGTAGGAGATTGGGGCAATGGTTTGTGTACTTCTAAAACTTCAAGCAAATCAAACACCTTTTTTGTGTGTAACGAATTGAACTTAGGATTCTAGGAGGTGGATATGCCCTCGAACACGGCTTGGGGTGCATGCATGAAAGAGACTGATGTTTTTAGCAAGTTCCTAATATTTGGTAGGGTAGGGCATAGGTTTGTTCCATGACCTTTCTATCCACACAAAGCACAAGCAGGTGTGACTTTCATAGTAGGTGTATCATGCATGATGGGGGATTTCAATAGGTGTTGAAGTATGACCCTGTATTTGGGTTTAGTGAATCCCAATGAAGATTCAAAATGTTGGTTGCTTGTGGCTGAGGATTTCAATTGGGTTTATTATCTCTTCCACTTTCAGGGGTTTTCAACTTGGGTGGAATGAAACCCCCATTTTGTGATTTTGTGATGGTTGGTGGTGTAGGTTCGATGGGTGGTACCGTGGGGGTGACTCGTCATAATGGCACTATTTTGTGGTGTGTAATGGGTTTTTATTCCATCTTGAGGAATGGTGTTGTGAGGTGCCAGATAGGGATTCCCAACATGATCCATGGGAGCATTAACTAATCCATAACTAGTAGTTCCTTGCACTCCAATGGGCGGGTAACAAATTGGTATCTAGAACATGGGAGGTACAAAAGGGACCAATTATTACTCCACGTATTGACTAGTTGGGGTTTTTGATGATGATGCCATTGGTTGGGGAGACTCATTCTCTAAGGTGAAAATGGTGCACATGAGATCATTTGTTAAGGTGGGGATTTCAGGTGGAGGGCCTAAATATGCCCTTAGGAGGTCAAAACCTTTGTATACACCCAATACAATTTCAACATAAGCGGTTGGGTAAGCTTTTCCTACTACGAGTAGGATGCTATCAAGATTGGTAGATGAATGGGGGTTATAGTAGTTAAGTTGGTCAAGGGTGACCACCTTCCTATTAAAGGGAATAATCATGATACATAAAACCAAAGATGTGACCTCTTTCATGGAGTACACATAACTGTGAACCAAGAGGATATTGTAGTCTATCTAGGCATCAACTTCAACATCGATCATTACCATATTACCCCCTAGCTCAATGGGGACATTCTTCTACAATCATCGTGGTTGAGATGGTTGTCTAGTATATGTGTGGAGAGTGATAGAGGATGGGACCAACTCATGTGAACCTACCCATTTCCAAACATTGAGGACATGACTCATGTGGATGCACCTTCATCGATAATACATGGATGAATGATAATGCTCTTTACAGTGACTGGGACTTGGAAAGAAAAAAACAAGGGTAGTTGGGGTTCTCCTTTGTCAATATCAAAATTCATGAGGTGCGATTCATACAGGTTGATGGCGCCAAGAGTGTTCAATAGTGGGCCTTGTGCTATGTGGGGAAATATTACATAACTTCTAATGTGGACACGATGGCTGGAAATTGTGACAAGTCATCAACAATATTGTAATTGTGGGAATCTTTCATGTGAGGGTTCTGGGAGGTATGCGTAAGTGGTGCTTTAGGTATCCTCAAAATTCATTCTATGTTGGGGTGTGGAATCTAAAAAAGGCTGTTGAATTATTGTAACTTCAAAGAATATTCTAAATACATTTTTAGTGGTACCCGATGCTCCTATCGGGAGAATCACTTGTATTTCTTTATACTCCGATGTTCCTATCAGGAGAATTACAAAAAGTCATGAGGAAGTCCCCTCCATTCTAATTTGGGTCATTAGTACCCCAATTGTGGTTACTCGAGCCTACATAACTGATTTAGGATTACTCAAGCCTAAATAACTGAGTCAAATATTAAGTGAACGAAAGAATATAAATAGAGGTGAGGTGCTTCTCATTTGAATACACACACACTCACTTGTGTAGTGCATAAGAGAGAAACAGAAAGATCTGTAGCTGGAGAAGGAGGATCAGTTTTGGGCTTTACCTTTTATCTTTTTGGGGCATCTATATTGAGGAAGCTTTTGCTAGGTTTTTCCCAAGATAAATATTTGTGTTCCTTTTTGTGTGGTTTTGCTTGTCTATATTTCAGTGATCTTTTGGCTTATGGTTATGCTGTTATGATGCTAAATGTTTAAGATATGATATAAACATTAAAAACTTAACATGGTATAATAGCCACCTTGAAAGAATTCATTGTGGCTCCCTCAAGCAATGAGGAATATAAAGAATTCAATTCTTGAATAACCTCTTATCCATCTTAGCATTTGGATAAGAAATGATGATGTCATGAATGAAGAAGATGATGAAGCAGAAGGATCAAGAAGGATTCTACCCACGAAACGAATAAAAGATAAGCATTCAATTGTCATTTCATGATATTGTTTTATATTCAGTTGATGTGTTATGCTTGATAGAATGTTTGCATTAATGATAGTATACTACTAATATGCATGTGATGGGTAAGTAGCTCATGGTGCTATACAACTCTCCATTGCTACTTATCTAGCATGAAACCTCTTTGCTGACATATTGGATTAGTGCACAATCTCAATGATGTCATGGTAGAGATGGAAGGCATCTAGAAAGTTTCCATGAGATATGGATAGATGTTGTATTACCTAAACAGTTGCATGATGCATAAGAATTTTTCGTTATGCATATGTTCTATGAAATGGTTCTAACCATGCAACTGGTGCATTTGAATTGTAGGAAAGGTCCTGTACAAACACCTACAAGAAAAGGAGGATGAGACTTGTTCCAAATAACAAGTGATGAAAATTCAAGAATTACTCCAATAAACATGAATCTGAAGCTCCCATGGTTAGAAACACCATGACGAAAGAAAGAGCTTCGGAGATCGGTAGATCCACCTCAAAAGATAAATACCACCTTGGGTATGAGAGATAAATCAAGATGAAGAAAAGTATGGCGAGACTTCCAAACCAAAGTAAGAGGCATCAGATGAAATCTAGTTGTGTAACACAGTTGAGTGACATCATTGATGCAAACCCTTCCAGTTATGGAAGAAGCTATGATCAAAGAGTAACAGTTGATCATGAGGAATGATGTCTACGATATGGTTTCAATACCTGAAGGGAAGTCCATAGTGTCTTCCATATGAATTTACAAGAACAAGTGTACAAAGAAAGGTTCATAGTTTGCCTCGAAAAGAATAGACTATGGCATGATATACTCTATTGACCAGACACACTTCTCTACTAGAGGTATATATCGAGCACAGAACCACCTGTATATAATATGCTTTGTACGAGATCAGAAGGCACCATATAAAATCACATCCAGGAGCTTGACAGATCACCTAGAGTGATGAATATTTTAACCTTTGCTACAAGGTTGAAGATGGAAACCTACGGAAGACAACAAGCTCACAAATGGGCACATGAGGAACTTTTCGACAAAGTTCAAAATAAAGGGATCTTGGTAAATTGAGATAGATACATAGTAGCAAAGAATGCTACCTGTCACTACAGTACATAATGAAGAGGGGATATGATACTCTGCTTTGGGGGGAGTGACTACACAACATCTCTAAGTTCGACATGGTATGACATGATGGACAGCTTCCTGATAGACTGAGACTTTACCAAGAGTAAAGTGGGTTCAAACTTTCAATGTTGAATGCGGAAGACTAGGATATGTTGATGACCTAACAGAATGAGGGAAGAATACCAGAATGATGTTTGGGATATAGTAACCAAACCAGAAAGCAAGAGTTTGGTATCTTCCAAGTGGAATTGCAAGACAAAACATGTTTCTGTTAGAAGGCAAGATTTGTGGCTAGAGGTTTCTCTCAGAAAGAGGGAATTGATTAAGAAGAAACATTTGCACCAGCAGCAAGGTATACTTCGATTAGAGCCATCATGGAACTTGCATCCATGGTGAAGTGGGACTTACACCAGATGGATGTGAAAACAGCCTTCCTAAATGGTGTTATTGAAGAAGAAGTATACATAGAACAACCACAAGGATTTGAGGTTCAAGACAGACGAACTCACGTATGCAAGTTGAAGAAGGCCTTGTATGGCCTGAAGCAAGCTCCAAGAGCTTGGTATGGAAGGATAGATAGTTTCCTAACGAGCATGGGATTTTCCAAGAGTAAAGCTGATCCTAACCTTTACTTCAAGGTTATAGAAG
Source organism: Pseudotsuga menziesii (assembly GCA_001517045.1). Taxonomy (NCBI): domain Eukaryota; kingdom Viridiplantae; phylum Streptophyta; class Pinopsida; order Pinales; family Pinaceae; genus Pseudotsuga; species Pseudotsuga menziesii. Next base: position 96,009 of record LPNX010887968.1, read on the forward strand.
ATGAACTTTTCATACAATTATTGTATGTGAATGATCTATTTCTTAAAAACAGATTGTAGAATGCAAGAAGCTTGCTGAAGAATTTGAGATGAAATACCTTGGTCTAATGCATTATTTCCTAGGTCTGGATTATGGAAGAACTCAAAAGGAATCTTTTTCAATCAGGGAAAGTATGTAGTAGAGATATTGAAAAGATTCGATATGTTGGAATGCAAAGCCATGGCCACACCCATGGATTCCAACCTGAATTTTTTAGCTGATGACCCGTCAGAGTTAGTGGATGTGACTCAATACAGACAGATTATTGGTTCATTGATGTATCTAACAAATACCAGACCATAATTTTTTTTTCTATGAACACCTTGAGTCAATATCTAGTTCAACCTAGATGTGTTCACCTGATAGATGTAAAACATGTGATGAGATATCTGAAAGGGGATATAGACTTTAGTCCATACTATGACGGAAACCATGATTATAGATTGTATGGCTATACAGATGCAGATTGGGATGGAAGTGTCTCAGACAGAAAAAGCACATTGGGTGGATGCTTTTGTCTGAGGTATGCTATGACTCATGGTTTAGCAAGAAACAATCCACTATTGCTCTTAGCATGGCCGAAGTAGAATACATAGCAGCTTGCTTTGCTAGTTTTGAAGCCTTATGGCTTCGGAAGCTAATGTCAAGTCTCTTTGACCTGGAGATGTATACTATAATGATTCTATGTGATAACTAGAGTTGAGATGACAGATAACCCTATGTTCCATCAAAGAACAAAGAAATCCGATATTTCTACATACAAGATAAGTTACAGATGATGATGTTTCAGTATTCCCATACTGAAGATATAGATGATGTTTAAGTATTTACATACTATAGATGCAGATGATGCTTTCAGTATTTCTATACTGAATATATAGATGATTATGCTTTCAGTATTCACATACTGGAGATACAAATGATGATAGTTCAGTATTCACATACTGGAGATACAGATGATGATAGTTCAGTATTCACATACTGAAGATGTAGATTATGATGGTTCAGATGATGATGTTACAAGATGATGATTCAACATTGATGTGTTGACGAAGCCTCTGTCTCAAGTAAAGTTAGAACACTTTCGAGAAAAGCTTGGTGTTGTTTGGAAAGACCTTCCTCGAAAGGGGGAGCAATGATGTAGCAGTGGGATTGTATCATCCCTGGACATTTGTCCTAAAGTGATCTGGTGACTTCGGTCCTCAAGAATGAAGAGGGATTATATAATCCCGAGACATTTGTATAAAAACGATCTGGTGACTTCGGTCCTCGAGAATGAAGAGGGATTGTATCATCCCAAGACATTTGTCCAAGATGGATCTGGTGACTTCGGTCCTCGTCAATGCGGTGGGATTGCATTATCCCTGAACTTTTGTTCAAAATGTATCAGGAGGCTTCGGTCCCCATGAATGTGGTGGGATTGCATCATCCATGAACTTTTGTTCAAAATGTATCCAGAGGCTTCGGTCCCCATGAATGTGTTGGTATTGCATCATCCCTAAACTTTTGTTCAAAATGTATTCGGAGACTTCGGTCCCCGTGAATATGGTGGGATTGCATCATCCCTAAAAAGAATTTCAGAATGTATCTGGAGGCTTTGGTCCCCGTGAATGTGGTGGGATTGCATCATCCCTGGACTTTTGTTCAAAATGTATCTAGAGGCTTCGGTCCTCGTGAATGTGTTGGGATTGCTTCATCCCTGAACGTTTTTTCATAATGTATCTGGAGTCTTCGGTCCCCGTGAATGTGGTGGGATTGCATCATCCCTGAACTTTTGTTCAGAATGTATCTGGAGGCTTTGGTCCCTGTGAATGTGGTGGGATTGCATCATCCCTAAACTTTTGTTCAGAATGTATCCATAGATTTCAGTCCCCATGAATGTGGTAGGATTGCGTCATCCTTGGACCTAGTCCTAAAGTAATAGGGAGTGATTATCCCGTAATTGTATCCAGTAGCTTCGACTATCGAGAATGTGGTAGGATTGTATCATCCCTAGACTTAAGTCCAAAAGTAATCTGAATACATTCGTCTTCATGTTGTGGATTGCAGGTTGCTGATGATGATGATGTTTTTGATTGAAATATTAGAGTGTGATGATGATGTTACTGATCGAAAGATCAGAGTATGATGATGATGATGTTGACCGAAATTTCAGAGTAAGATGACGATGATGATGCTGATCGAAAGCTCAAAGTATAATGATGATGATGATGCTGACCGAAAGTTCAGAGTATGTTGACGATGATGTTGTTGATCGAAAGATCAGAGTATGATGATGATGATGATGATGATGCTGACCAAAAGTTCAGAGTATGAGGATGATGATTTTGATCCAAAGTTCAGATGATGATGTTGCTGATTGAAATGATTTTATCGATCGAGCGGTCAAAGTGTTGCTGCTTCTGAAGTTTGAAGATGAAGACTATTTGCTGAAGATGATGAAAAGCTTCCAATGATTTATAGATGTATCACCCTGATGATGATGTTGATGATGCCCTCTCTCTCCTACTATTGTTGTTGTTTATGATTGTTGTACAATACCCTTCTTGTTAAGGGGGAGTGTTGAATTATTGTAACTTCAAAGAATATTCTAAATATATTTTTAGTGGTCCTCGATGCTCCTATCAAGAGAATCGCTTGTATTTATTTGTACCCCAATGTTCCTATCAGGAGAATTACTAAGATTCATGAGGAAGTCCCCTCCGTTGTAAGTCAGGTCATTAGTACCCCAGTTGTGGTTACTCTAGCCTACATAACTGAGTTAGGATTACTCGAGCCTACATAACTAAGTCAAATATTAATTGAATGAAATAATATAAATAGAGGTGAGGTGCTTCTCATTTGAACACACACACACTCACTTGTGTAGTGCATAAAAGAGAGAGAGAGAAAGAGATGTAGATGGAGAAGGAGGAGGATCAGTTTTGGGTTTTACCTTTTATCTTTTTGGGGCATCTATATTGAGGAAGCTTTCACTGGGTTTTTCCCATTAGGGTTTTCCCAGGATAAATCTTTGTGTTCCCTTTTGTGTTGTTGTGCTTGTCTATCTTTCAGTGATATTTTGGCTTATGGTTATGCTGTTATGATGATAAATGTTTTAAGATCTGATATAACCATTAAAAACTTAACAAAGGCCTCTTGAAGGGAAAAAAGTCTCTTCTAGGATAGGTGAGGGGTCAACACTAGTATACCCTTTGGCATGAGTTTGGAGGTTGGAAGATGTCGAGTTCATTACGATGTTTTGGAAGGATCCATCACCTAGGGGGTGGGGTTATGACTATTGTGTAACCACACTTTCGTTGGAAAAATGTTGTTGCAAAACAACTTGTTGGGGTTGTGGTGCTGGAGCCACTTGAGGAGGGTTTGCTGGTGTTTGTTTCTTTGCTCCCACCAACTATTGGTAATCAAGGATAAGTGAACAATGATGAGTGTAATGGCTATACTCGGCACATATTGAGAAAGGGTAATTGATCCTTAGGTTGGTGATTTTTCCTTGCTTAGGGGGATTTTCCCCCTATACTAGTGGGTTACCCTAGTTTAGGGTCTACTAGGGAACTTGATTTCCCCCCTTCCATTTTTTGGGGGGTTTTTTGTTCTTTACCTTCTTCTTCCCCTAATTTTAAGGATTTAGGTAGTATAAATGTTCAACTACTAAAACTATTGAGTTTGTTGTTGCACAAAAGGTTGGATGAAAGTGACCCCCATATGAAGCATGGTGGTTATTCTAGGGGGACATGGGTACGAGTAGTAAGGATTATACCCTGGTGAGGGGATATAGGTTGGTTATGTTGCATAAAATGTGGATGTAGGCGCAAGTGGTTCCATTTCCATTTGGGAAACCATTTGTACCTAGATTGTATGTGGGGTAAGTACGGTTGTACAATCCATACTGGGACTTTCCAAATGAGGGTCAAGCACAGTAGTATGGGGAGCTGACAGAATGGGGACGGGTGGCTATTGCGCTATCATGGGGGGTGGTGCAATAGTTGGTTGTGGGAAAAATTTACCATGGCTATAAATGGACCCAATAAGCCCATCTACGGAATGTGACATCCCTACGACAGGAGGATCTAATGACCAATGCCTAGGGGCATCTTGTAGTAAGATGTACCAATACCCTGAATTGGTATAAATGAGGTCAAATTGTTGGGATTTAAGAATTGATTCTTCATCATTTTGAGGCATTGAGGTAGCCACGCCCTTTGTAATAGCTGGTTGGAGAGATTTAGGGAACCAATCCAAAAGGAAAGGACTATGTCAATTTTGAAAGAATCTGATGTCACCATCATTAATAGGCCGAGAAAGGATAATGTTGTGGCAAATTTCCTTTATAGGCTTACCAATGAAGGTGATGCATTACTTGTTGAGTATAGTTTCCCTGATGAACATATTTTTTCATTATCTAACCATACTCTGTGGTGTGTAGATATTGCTAACTATTTGTAACTAGGAAGACTTTCAAACCACCTTTATCCAAAAGAATGGCAATGCGTCATTAGGGAAAGTGTTAAATACTCCTAGTTTGAAGGCTACCTATTTTTCACAAGACTATATCTTATGATCCGACAATGTGTCAAAGAGGATGGAATCTATGCCATCCTTAAAGCTTTTCATGATGAGAATTATGGTGGATACTTTGTTGATTAAAGGACAACTCATAAAATTCTTTTCCTCGGATATTATTTTCTTAATGTGTCTCAAGATGCTAAAAGTAGGTGAGAAGTTATGATAGTTGTCAAAGGATGGGTCATATTGGACAATCAAATGTAATGTCACTACAGAATCAACTTGTTATTAAACCCTTTGAGAAATGGGCCTTATATTTTATGGGACCAACCAACCATCAATACTGTCAGAAGGTATACATATTGGTATGGACAAATTATGTCACCAAAAGGGTGGAGGCCAAATCACTTCTCAAATCTATTGAAAGGGTTGTGTCATATTTTCTTTATGATGATATCTTTGTTCATTTTCAGGCACCTTGTGAGATTTTCACGAATGGATATTATTAGTTTACTTCTCTCTTGATCCAGAAAATTACTACATAATATAAAATTTGGCACCATACAACTTAACCTTATCATCCACAAACCAATGGACAAGTGGAAACTACCAACAAGGTGTTAAAATATATTTTGATAAAGATCGTGCAAATCCACCATCATGATTGGGCTACAAGACTTCTCGAATCCCTTTAGGGATAGCAAACCACGTGATGGAATTCTATAGGATTCACCCCATATAAACTTGTTAATGATAAGAATGTTGTTTTCCTAATTGAATTTGAAGTCAAGATATTGAGAACTACTTTACAAGTGAGTTTAGATCTTGCAAAGCATAGTAGCATTGCTTACATCATCTTAACGAACTTGATAAATTTCATTAGATATTTACATTAGACCTATGTTATTAAAAAACAATGGGAATGTTGGCATTACAAATTTATCAAGAAAAAGGCATTCCAAGTAGGTAACTGGGCCATGTTGTATGATTCAAGATTTAACTAATTCAAAGAAAAACTTTACACAAGATGGCTAGGACCATATGATATGGATATAGTATTTGATAATGGAACTCTGAAGCTAATAACTATTGATGAAGAACATAATCATTTTTTTCCCAATGGACATCATTTGCAACTATAATGAAAGAAACTATCCAAAAAATATTTCTTTCAACATATTGTTGTTCACTTAGATTTGGAATTTGTTGCTGCAATGGCTCAACCACTTGAACATAAACATAACGATTTGTTCATTTTTATATAATAATAATAATAATAATAATAATAAGATAAAATAAAATAATCTTGCAATGAAAACCCAATTGTGGGAACTACAAGACCCAGGGATACTAGAAACTAGTATTTGGTTGGTATCACTATATAGATCAAACTGGGTAATAATATATTTTTGGAAACCCTTTTGAGGGGACAAATAAGTGCCTTTATTTTGAAAACCAACTTCTTGGTAGGAGGATATCTATTAAAATAAATAAAAAATAAAAAATAAACAACATTGTTTTGCATCTCCTTTTCTTAGTTGCATCTTTTAGATTTTTGTCACTAACTAAGAGTTTTGTTCAGTTTAGTAATATGTTGCTTCAACCTATTTTCCTATTATTTCCCTACTACCATGTGTTTTCTAAATTAGTCTATAGTCTTGATTTCTACTGATACATTGTTTCATGCTGTAGATCCTTTGTATGCATATCCTTCATGTTGAAGATCCTTTGTGTTGCATATCATTTGCGTTGTAGATCATTTGAGTTGGGTATCCATCGTGTTATGTATTACAAAGTGGTGTGGATCAATTATGTTGTATATTTCAAGTTTTATGGATCCTCATGCCACGGGATGCTAATGCTACATGTCACCTATTCTCAATTGCTACAGATCACCCTTGGAATCCCAATTGGATTGGAATAGGAAGTTGATTCGACATTACAAATACTCCTAAACATGATAGCCTCTTCATCACTCTTTTTAAGGACATGTATGTATTATTTCTATTTGTTTATTTTCTATCATTTTGATGTTATTGGTTATAATCTCAAAGCATGTGCCTTATAGCCACACTAATGGGTCATTTACTTCATATGAGTAGGGGAGGCCTACACTTTTCAGGATTACTCTATCATTTTCAATCAAACTTGCCACTCCCAACATCAATTCTCATAACCAACCATTTGTTGTGAATCTTTGCATAATCTATAGATCATAAACCTGTCTTATACCATACTTATCCTTATAGCATATGATTGTCAAATGACGAACTTATCCAAATTTGGATCAACCTTACTAAATTGGACCTAGTTACCCTATTCTACTTTATTTCTAATTTGGTCCTTAGTACATGCTATATGCCTACACCTTACCTATCAACCAGAATTTCACCATTTTGAGTCTTTTCCCTCTATGTTTCATGTGTAATAAACTATGGAAGGAGCACTAGTTCACAATGAACTTGTGAATATGATAGCCATCCATAGGAATCCCAAAGTGTTACAATATTTTACCAAGGCTGGGTGGATGGTTTATTTCGACCAGTTACAAGTTTTGACAAGGATGTCACCATGGAATTCACAAAAACACTAAGGTTTTGTCATAGTATAAGTGACACGGATACACATTCAAGTTAGTGAATATATCATTGCTAGGGTGATATTGTTACCATTAACGGGTGAAAACTAGTTTGAGTGGAGATTATCTACTACTACAACACATAACAAATTCTTGGAGACAAGTGAAACTATGTATGGTTTTTATAAAGGAAATCAAAGAAACTCCATTCCTTCGTTATCGGATGAAGTAGCTCGGTGGGTGTAGAATTGTTTTACCTGTGAAGGATGGTTCGTTATGATTTTTGTCTATTGTTTCAAACTATTAATGCATGTATGACATAAGATATACTTATGTATTTCTTGCTCCATACATTGTTATTGATGAGTACCAAATTTAGGGATAGTCATAACCTTGAAACTAGTCTTATTCACCACAGGTTGATGAAGTTGTTAGTTTTTTATGGTCTGTAATGAAAACAATGAACTTGGGATGATTTGCTAAGAATTTTATCCTCATGTACACTAGATAAGTAAATATTAACTAAATAGAGTTTCGAATGGTGACACTCTTCAAGGTTTGTTGTAGACACAAAATATCGTATTACGAGTGTCGAAAAAAGTGCAGAAATAATAATAATAGAATAGGAATCATAGAATAATTATGAAAATTGGAGTGAACAAAGTCTCAAAGAAGAAGTTGAAGAAAACGTCATATCATTGTAGAATATATTCCTCTTGTTATTAAGGTATTTCAAAAGCATGATTCATAGGTTGAGAAGAGAATTTTTACCAATGAAAAAAACTGACAGTCGAGAAGGAAGTTCTCTAAGAATAAGACATGTTCTCTATCAAGTAAGGAACAACCTCTTATGAAAATTTCTAAGTATAGGAAACCTATCAAAAATTGAAGAAATATAATAAGAGGTTGATGAAGGAAAACTAAAGATTGTATAAACTATTAGATTCCATTCAAAAACATATTAATTATTTTGAAGCATAGAGGAATTTGGGTGTTATAGTGCAAGTTATTAACTCGCAAGAAGAAAAAACATAACCAACTTCGGATGGTGATGGATACAATAGTGCTTGCAATAAACATGAGATAATGGTTGAAGATAAAAGACAAGAACCTGCCGAAGAAACAAAATAACCTAACAAATCATCTCCAAAGCTTGATGAAGCAGTAGTGTTGTATAATTTTTAGATGAAATAATGCTTAAACTCCCTTACACCCCTTTTTCACGTTCTAAAGTATGTCAAATCCTTCAAAAGCTAATTTGTGTCTTGCATATGCGTGTTGTCCTCCAAATATTATTTATTATCCATGTGTTTCCCTTTATCAACACATGTATACATATTAAAATACAAAAGTAAAAATAAAAACATGTGCACTCATAGGTGTGTTCAAAGGGTTGAAGGTCATTGCCAGTCCACCTAGGACTTGTGACATTTGACCTAACTCCCTGAACTAATTTATCTAATCATAAAATAAATATTTAAACATGAAAGAGGTAACAATACCATCACTATATCTACACCTTGAAAGTTTGGAATCTGGAGTGTAATGAACTTTATAGTGCCCTTCTTCTTAGAAGTACCTATTCTTTAGTATCTCTTCCTTCTTTAGTTAGTGGGGACTTTGATAATCTTTGATCATCTTCTTTAGTTAGTGGTCCTAGAAGGAGGAATCCAATATGGTGAAGGAAGTACTATGGAAAATATTTGGGTAATTCATTGTGCTTTGTTGTTGCTTCTTAATAATACAAAGAATACCACTCTTCTCTCCCTCCCCCAATTTCTATTGTTCAATATTTGTTTTCTTGATGTGTAGTATTTGGGAAGAGAATTGATTTTAGTCCAAATGATTAATTAATTTCATTAGTTATAGATTCAATGTTGATTTTGGTCCTTTTCATTAAAGTAACCAATTTTCTTTGAGGAAGGTGTCTTGGTTGTATTGAATGCTTGTCTGGAAGAGGAGTTCAGTTGAAGGAAAATGCTAGAGATCGACAAGGAGCCAAAAAGGAGAAAGCCAATGGAATCTAGGTATGTTGCTAAATTCCTCCTCATTGTATTATGAGTTTGACTAATTGAGTAGGAAATTATAGTTTTCTATCTCCAAACCAAACCGTTACTAACTTGACCCTAGTTACTAAGATATATTTTCCCTAAAGAAGTAGGACAAGAAGAAGAAGAAGGGAATTGGAAAGAACATGTAAAGACTTTTAAGGAAAGGGTTGATTTATTGACATAATGAGAAAAATCACTAGAAGGGTGGTGTGAAAAGATACATCTAAGGAATCAAGAGACAATGTGGACTACAAATGAAATGAGGGTTCTAATTCGATTGTAAGAACAATATAAGCAATCTATGTGCCATCTCTCCCATACAATGATTTCTTGCATATATCCCTCTTCCTCTCTATACTTAAAAGAACAATTTATCTCCTCCCAATTAAGGTGGATGGAAATAGGGATTAAAGTTGTATTTTAGATATCGACTTGTTTATTCAGGCATAATTCACTGTTGGAGAATAAGATAGGAATCTAATATGTGAATTATATTATCATAACCTCATGTTTCCTATGTGTGTTGGTTGGGATCCTAACCCTTTTTTGGGAGACATGCAACTCCATGCCTTCACATATTTCATGAAGAATCACATTGAATAAGATTTTTCATATGCCACTAGGGATTTTGCAAACTACAGCGAATATTTGTAGATAAGAGGAAGTCCAAAACCTTCCAAGATAATTTCTAGAAAGTATGAAACATGTACACTTGAAAAAGTAGTTCCTTCTTTCTAAAAAAGTGCCTTGGAAATTTAATCCCATGAGAATTGCATAGCCTTGCACAAAATGGAGGCTCTCATAGTTTTCAAAAGTAGAGTGAATTTTTGGATGATGCATAGAGAAGAAGGAACCTTTTCACTATAATAAGTTTGGAATTGCATTGGATAGGGTACATAGATACCTTGATTGTTTGTGTGCACACAAGATTCAGTGGTTTGGTCCTAGATTCCACTTTCCTATTTTATGGCATCAATTAGAATCAACTTAAGAAGAAGATAAATTTTGGGTCAACACAAGTACAAAACTAGGTTATTATGAGGAGCATGAGCTGGTCCATCCATCTTTCAACTATAGTTGGATTCACTCTGACTCTTTATCACATAACCCATCTGATCCAGATGAGTAACTTGATTGCATGGGGACATGCAATAAAAACAAGTTTGGGGAGATGTTGAGCCTCATAAATGTCATCTTTTTATCACCTTTTTTGACCCATATGCTTCTCATTTCATTACCTTTTTTCTCATGTATTTGAATCCTTTTATATGGTTCAACTCAACGTCAACACAACATAAATTTTTGGCTTATATGCCTTTGCATCTTACTTGGTAGGATGAGTAATAAATGGAAAATTGTATATTTTTCAATTACCTTTTTTAGTAATGTAAACAAAAAATCACTCCATGAGTTTCTACATGACCTATTCAATATTGTTTGTTGCGATACTTATAATTTGCAAGAGTGTTGTTGATCCCCACCACTACATGAGTTGTTGTTGATCCCAACCACTAGAGAAGTTGTTAATTATGACTGCTATAGGTGTTGTTGTTGATCTTGATCACTACACTAGTTCTTGTTGATCCCAACTGCTACAATATTTTCTACTGATCTCAACTGCTACAGGGGTTTATACCGATCCAAATCCAACATGATCAAAGAAAATTCCAAAGATGATATTTACAGACGCTCGCACGAAGTTCGTTCCACTTTTTAGTGCCACTTAAGAAATTAGAAACGCACTTCCAAAGTGCAAATCAAGAACGCATATGCGTTATTGATGGTACGTTCGGAATAACCCGAGCCAAAACACAAGGCTAAGGTTCGTAAGGAAGAATCACATATGTGTTTTGTAAAAGTTAAATATCGCATATGCGATATATTTCATAAATGATATACATTGCAAGTGACATATATCGCATATGCGATATTGAAAACTAAAAAAAGCAAAACAGAGGCCGCAGGCCTCAAATATCGTTTGCATAGTGAAGCATCGGGAGAGCGATAAACCGCGTGGGAAAAAAAATACAAAGGCCATTTGTGTTTCAACTTTTGGAGGTCGAGTTGGATGTGGATTGGCTCCAATGGCAGGTAAATTCTCTTATCCATTTCAATTAGTTTTCAATTCTTTATTGTTTTTTCTTAATTTCATAGTTTTTATAATTATTTAAAACAAATTTAATAAAAAAATTGAGTGAAATGAAAGAATGATTAAGTAAAACAACTTGTATTTTTTTGTTTAAATCTTAACAGACAACAGAAATAAGCAAGATAATGTGGAAAACCAACCCTCTAATAACCCAGAACCTAACCCAAACCCAAACGTGGAGGGGGAACAAGATCGAAACTCACAGATTATTGTGCGTTTGGCGTCATTGAGGCGCCTTAGCTCATCTATTAGAGGGGGGGATCATTTGAGATAGTCTTTAGTCGATGCATTGGACATAATAACAAACACACTTTCCAATGCCCAAGGAGCTCTGTACAACATTAGCTCATACAGAGAATCCAGGAGGCAATACTACTCCGATGGATTGAGTTATAAAGACATCAAAGACCTTAAAATTACAAAAGACCAATTATTTTCATTATTCCGGGACCCTAGCACTGGATTGGTTCCACCCACTAGTCGAGCACACATTTCCATAGACTGGTGCATTGAACCAAATATAAAGGGCAATTGGATGGATCGTTGGTATATGGTCTTCGATGAAGACCCTCATGAGAATAAGGACATCCCATTTTATTTCCTTAGGAAGTTGTATGCAGAATTCATCCTAGGGAAAATTGTTAACTATTTCAATATCTTAGGCTTCCAGGGTGTTGGTCATGGGATTCCCCAAGATAGGGAAGGGTCCAGGACGGATCCTAACTGTGTGCCACACCCTCCACACACACCAAAAGCCCCTCTTATATATCCTCCTGCGGGTCCTATGATTGAGGATACACAGGAAGCATTATTTGACTTTGAAGATACATTGCTTCAGCATGGGACTGATGTCCAAGGCAATGTAGACCAAGGGGTTGGCACTTCTAAGGCCGACCCATCTACAGATCACACAGGAGATGCAAAGTGTTCAGAGCGTCATGTTACTCCACACCCTTGCACATCGTGTGGAGGCATATGTTATGGCCCTGCTTTAGACTTCTGGGACGATGGATTACTTCGATTTGTAAGTAAAACTCATTATTTTCATACTATATTTTGTTTCATATCACAATTTTCGATTGTTTCACAATTTATTTCTATTTAATTATATAACAAATTATGTGAACAAATATACAGCTGGTGTCCCATGGCACACTAGAGTCGCATAGTCCGCCGATCAATGTTGAGAACATTGATGCAGCTGTCAATATTGCATATGGGTTTGGTTCTTCACCATTAGGGGTAAGAACTATATTTGTTAATTTGTCAACTTTATTTACATATTTATAGTAGAGATTGTAACATTCAATACATCCTAATTTTGATACAACATGTTTTATGCAGGGTGATCAGGATGAGTACATTGAATCTCAACCTATTCCCTCTCATGCAGAGGTAGATTCCCAAACATAGGTATTATTTTAAATATGCTTTTAATTATGTTTCACTTTCTTTGGAAAAATCATTTTTGTCCATCGTGTATATGTCTCATTTTCTTTGTATTATCTGACATTGACACATGTTACGTTATGCAAGGAACCATTGAGCCATTGGTGCTTGAAGAGCACCAACGCAAGGTTGTTGTCGACCCACCTCTTCCCGCCCTCTAGGTACATGTATGTTTCGCTTTCTTTGAAAACATCATTTTTTGTCCATGTAGTATATATGTCTAAGATTCTTTTTATTATCTGAATTTGACATATGTTATTTTATGCAGGCTTCTATTAAGGCACTGGTGCTTGAAGAGAACCAGATTGATGACCCACCTATCACGAACCAGCAGGTGCGTTTATGTATCACTTTCTTTTAATTGTGATTTTAATGATTCAACATGTACTTTTTTAATTTTTTGACATTGTCTAATTGTATCTTTATCCTTTTGTACGTAGGAACGTGAGTTTGATGAATATGTCCAAAAAGCGATCTTATTTGCTAGTACAAATAGAAGTCCTTTTCTCTCATTGCTAGTTAATCGATCCACTGGTTACACACCTCCTCTGACAAGGCAGCAAGTAAGTTTATGTATCGCTTTCATTGTACGTTTATGTATGGATTTCCCTGATTTGGTGCTTTCTCTTTGTATGTTTTTGTAGGTTTATCTATCACTTTGACATATGTTACTTTATGCAAGAACCTATTGAGACAGTGGTGCTTGAATAGCACCAAAGAGAGGTTGTTGTCAACCCACCTCTTCCCCCCAGCGAGGTACATGTATGTTTCACTTTCTTTGGTAACATCATTTTCCGTCCATGTAGTATATATGTCTCTGATTCACTATTTTATCTAAAATTGACATATATGTTACTTTATGTAGGCTTCTAGTGAGGCACCGGTGCGTGAAGAGCACCAAATCGGTGACGCACTTTGACGAGCCAGTAGGTACATTTATGTAATACTTTCTTTGTACGTTTGTGTATCACTTTCTCTGATTTGGTGCTTGAAGAGACCCAAATCGGTGAGCCACCTCTTCCCCCCCAATGTACATGTATATTTGTTGACATTGGCATATATATTTTTTTATGCAACTTGATAGTGAGCAAGTGGTGCTTAAAGAGCACCCAATCAGGGTCGTTGTTAGTGAGGCACCACGACCCACCATTACTTACTCACGTACAGTAAGTAAAAATGTTATTTTGGTTTTGGAATTTGAACAAATGTACATAGAATTTTTAAAGGTTGGTAAATTAACTTACAAAATTTTGTTTTTCTGCAGTCTCCATTGATGTGACCTATCCCTCTTGTTCAGCGATGGGGATCACCAGTGAGCAGTCGGAAAAGAAAGCTAGACTTCTCCGAAGACATTGGCAGTGGCAGCAAAAGGGGGGATAACTAGAATAAATGTATAGGGGGAATACATAGATGTAACTTTGTGTTCATATACACACAGATGTACTTTTTGATCCACTATTTTGTATTATGGCCATGTGGCATGACAATTTTTGTAACATTATTTCTATACATATATAATATAAAGCAAGGTTCAAATTTATACATATATGGTTGACTTGATCTTGGAACATGATATGTGTGGTTCACATGTGTGCTAACTTATGAATTTCCAATACATGAAGGAAGAATTTATGACTCATCAACTTTTTAACATTATGGCTATCCTCAATTTTTTAACATCATAACCATACCATACACTAACTAAATTACATACACTAACAATCATAACACTAAGTCATGCATGGATGTGTAATATATACAATATCATACCCTACAATACCCTATGATACTAACATCATACCATTCTAACATACAATAACATACCCTACAATACCCTATGATACTAACATCATACCATTCTAACATACAATAACATACCCTACAATACCCTATGATACTAACATCATACCATACTAACATACCATACCATTGTAATATACCATACACTAACGCCATAACACTAAGTCATGCATGCATGTGTAATATACCATATCATACCGTACAATACCCTATGATACTAACATCATACCATACTAACATACAATAACATACCCTGCATCACCCTATGACACTAACATCATACCATACTAACATACAATAACATACCATAACATAGCATACTAACATCATACCATACTAACATACCATACCATTGTAATATACCATACACTAACATCATAACACTAATTCATGCATGCATGTGTAATATATACCATATCATACCCTACAATACCCTATGATACTAACATCATACCATACTAACATACATCATACCCTACAATACTA
>LPNX010887968.1:111123-116123 GCA_001517045.1 Pseudotsuga menziesii
TACACCACAAACCCTAGTTGGTTTTCAATATGTACATACATCCATGTGTTTCTAGTTCCATCTCATAACCTGTAAAGAGGTCACTAAACCATAGTTCCATGTCATAACTTGTCAACCCTAGTGATAGCATGCAAATTGGTGTTGATAAAACCCTAGTTGGTTTCCATTTTGTACATGTCCATGTGTTTGTAGTTCCCTCTCTTAAATTGTAAATTGCTCACTAAACCCTAGTTCCATCTCATTATTTGTCAACCCTAGTTGGTTTCCAATTTCTAGTTCCCTCACTTAACTTGTAAATTGCTCACTAAACCCTAGTTCCATATCATTATTTGTCAACCCTAGTGATAGCATGCAAATTGGTGTTCATGAAAGCCAAGTTGGTTTCCGATTTGTACATGGCCATGTGTTTCTAGTTCCCTCTCTTAACTTGTAAATTGCTTGAAGTAAACCCTAGTTCCATCTCATTATTTGTCAACCCTAGTGATAGCATGCAAATTGGTGTTCATGAAAGCCTAGTTGGTTTCCGATTTGTACATGTCCATGTGTTTCTAGTTCCCTCTCTTAACTTGCAAATTGCTCACGAAACCCTAGTTCCATCTCATACCTTGGCAACCCTAGTTGGTGCATGCAAATTGGTAGTCATGAAATCCTAGTTGGTGCATGCAAGTATTGGTTATCATGTGTTTTAGTTCCCTCTCTTAACTTGCAAATTGCTCACGAAACCCTAGTTCCATCTCATACCTTGTCAACCCTGGTTGGGGCATGCAAATTGGTGTTCATGAAAGCCTAGTTGGTGCATGCAAGTATTGGTGATAATGTGTTTCTAGTTCCCTCTCTTAACTTGTAAATTTCTCACTAAACCCTAGTTTCATCTCATTATTTGTCAACCGTAGTGATATCATGCAAATTGGTGTTCATGAAAGCCTAGTTGGTGCATGCAAGTATTGGTGATCATTTGTTTCTAGTTCCCTCTCTTAACTTGTAAATTGCTCACTAAACCCTAGTTCCATCTCATACCTTGTAAACCCTAGTGATAGCATGAAAATTGGTGTTCATGAAAGCCTATTTGGTTTTCGATTTGTACATGGCCATGTGTTTCTAGTTCCCTCTCTTAACTTGTAAATTGCTCCCTAAACCCTAGTTCCATCTCATACCTTGTCAACCCTAGTTGGTGCATGCAAATTGGTGTTCATGAAAGCCTAGTTGGTGCATGCAAGTATTGGTGATCATGTGTTTCTAGTTCCCTCTCTTAACTTATAAATTGCTCACTAAACCCTAGTTCCATCTCATACCTTGTCAACCCTAGTTGGTGCATGCAAGTATTGGTGATGATGTGTTTCTAGTTCCCTCTTGTAACTTGCAAATTGCTCACTAAACCCTAGTTTCATCTGATACCTTTTCAACCCTAGTTGGTGCATGCAAATCGATGTTCATCAAATCCTAGTTGGTGCATGCAAGTATTGGTGATCATGTGTTTCTAGTTCCCTCTCTTAACTTGTAAATTGCTCACTAAACCCTAGTTCCATCTCATTCCTTGTCAACCCTAGTTGGTGCATGCAAATTGGTGTTCATGAAAGCCTAGTTGGATTATGATATGTACATGGCCATGTGTTTCTAGTTCCCTCTCTTAACTTGTAAATTGCTCACTAAACCCTAGTTCCATCTAATACCTTGTCAACCCTAGTGATAGCATGAAAATTGGTGTTCATGAAAGCCTAGTTGGTGCATGCAAGTATTGGTGATCATGTGTTTCTAGTTCCCTCTCTTAACTTGAAAATTGCTCACTAAACCCTAGTTCCATCTCATACCTTGTCAACCCTAGTTGGTGCATGCAAATTGGTGTTCATGAAAGCCTAGTTGGTGCATGCAAGTATTGGTGATCATGTGTCTCTAGTTCCCTCTATTAACTTGTAAATTGCTCAGCAAACCTTAGTTCCATCTCATAACTTGTCAACCCTAGTGATAGCATGCAAAGTGGTGTTCATGAAATCCTAGTTGGTTTCCAATTTGTACATGGCAATGTAATTAAATGTATATTAAACTAAAAACATCAAGAAATGTAAAATTCAATAACTCGAGAGCTTGTTATTTTCCGAACTCTATTTGTTGGTGTCTAAAGACATCATTCTTGGCGCCTCCAATGTGTTGTGGATGGTGTTTGTATCCTAGGAACAGGAAAGGCTAGACATTAGTAACATCATAAGAAATAAAAGAGAACCTAATGAAAATGTGAAAAAATGATTTATAGATAACTCACCCGAGGTTGTACGATCGTGTTTATAGTGTTCAGTATCCTCTGAAAAATATTATGTCTGTGAATGGTATATGTCAATCCTAGGTTTATTACATTGGGAATAAAGTAAGGCTAAATAATTGAAATTGTGCTTCATAATTCACTTTAAAGGTTAAATAACGCACCTAACAACGCACTCGTACAAGTAGGCCATCTGGATCATCTTTGGTGCCGATGGTGTCCATCAATCTTTCATGCTCTATATGAGGTAGCAAGTATCGTACATGTGACCTATTTTTGTGACCAAGTGTACGCAGCTTGATGTTTATACCAACTACTAGGTTGGTGAAGTGGTATACAATAGCTCCTGATCTATAATCCTGATATACATCCCCACCCTTCCTTTTCTGTTGTGCTACAAGTGTCAAGTACTCCCCTTTTATAACCATCGAACCGGTTGGGAATTCAATATTTTCATCATATGTAACAGGTTCGAGAATGGTTTGTTTCCCCTCTAAGCAACGTGCCAACCAATAGTCAAAACCCCATTCATTATTTTTTGGGGAAACCACTGCATATATCTTACCTATGAAAGGAAATAGGTCGAGTTAACAATACATTTTGTAAATAAGGTCTTGCATTTATAATTTCTACATAAATTAAATTCTACATAGGTCGAGTAAACAATACATAAATGCATTTTCTTATTTAGGTACTACTCATGTACCTGCTTGTATGAGATCCGATATGTGATCATAGTCTGTAGAAATATGTGTCTGATCATCTTCCAAATAGTCTATTTCATTAACCCCGTTGAAATTGGTGCCAAGTGTCACTCGATCCCATGTATCAACGGTATCCGTATCCTCACAATCATCCCATTCATCGATGCTACAGGAACTGCAAAAGCAAGCCTTCAATCTTGTCCAAATTTGTAGGGCCAAGTTTTTTGAGCTTCTAATTGAATGAAACTATCGAGTTCCATGAACTGTGTTCACCCGAAGTGTTTGTGATCGGTCCACATTTGTCACCTCCCAGAATATTCTTCGTACTAAATGTTTCCTTGTTGCTTGTTCTCCCATGACAAATGCACACCATTCAACTATAGATGCAGCGTCTCGAAGGAGAGCACCTGTAAACTTCATCTCTTCCTTTCAAAGGGCAGTTTTAATGCATGCACCAGCACCATCGTGCTCTCCTTTTCCATGACTAGTTTCAAAGTAGTTCCATATATGTGGCACCTTGTATTTTATGTGCAACAAACACAACCATTCACATACACGTGCATTCTTGAATTGTCCAACACAACCATCTGACCAAATGAAATGACGATAAAATGGTATATCCATAGCTATTACATGATCATAGAATAATTTAAAGTAATGGTGCACGTAATAGATGTCATGGGTCTGGTCGTCACTTATGTAGAAGTGACTTTCTTTCAGTATCACACGTTTCTCTTCATTGCTATCTTGCCCATGTCGATACGTGATATGCACCATTATGCTCACCTGCTCTGAGTGATAGTATTGACTTTAAATTTCATTTTGTGGTTGTAGGGTGTAATTTTCTGCAAAGTCAACCACTAATAGTATTGTTCCAAGAGGGAAGATGTCCCGGCATATTCTGAATTGCTCATGTTTCCACGGTGCCATATCGACATGTTGAATGTACTGTTGGATCTTTCCATGAAACTCTGGAATAAAATCACATACTCGCACCTGGTACATGAATATTAATGTCAATCAACCACATAAAAAATGTGTACATGAATATTAATATGTCAATATTCAACAATTTACCTGTGAAGTCACCAATTTAATCTTCCTGCTTTCTTTCCCAGCATGCAGCTGATATGTCTCATACTGATCGTTCTGCTTCTCGACAATTGCATTCCCGAATGCTTGATCTTCACTTTCATGGATGTAATCAGACCATAATGATGGCCCACCACAATTGTTGCAAAAACCATCTACACATTGTTTTAAGTAATGTGTCTTCCCATCTTGCCTCAGACACATTATGCTATGGATGAAATCTCTGGATGACATTGGCGGTACTGTACTTGAGAATTCCTGCACATGGTTAGGATGCAAAAAACGACATATATGTGCAAATGTATGGTAATATAGGTCAAACTCTATGTGGTATCTACAACAACAAGTGTTCCGGATGGTATTGATTCTAACATACCAAGGCTTGCATTTTTCAAAAGATCTTTGCCCAAGCCTTAGCTCTATGTGGCAAACTTTAAACATCTCGAACAATTGAGTTTGTGTCATGTCAAGATAATGTTTAACATGAGTTTCATTGTTTTTAGAACCCCTACAATGTTTTAACACATCCTTTGTGTTAGAAGAAGGCCTAGTGTTATCATGCCAAAACGTTTGCAAAAGGCCCTTCACTGCTTCAACTAACTCCATGTCTTTGCAGGGCAACCTACCGCCAAATGCCCATAATGTTTCCATTTGTCCCTCTACATCAAGGTTGTCTCTTCTTACTGAATATTTTTTAAGTGTCTTTGGATGTAAAGGCACAATTTGTGATGTGCATTTAAGTAAACGACATTGTCTTGTGGATCTACATACAATTGATTCGGCCAATACACGACGAGCCACATTACAATCTTGTGAACAAGTTTTTTTACCAATCGATGTGAATGCAGCAGCAAGAGATTTAACAATGTGATTACTTGATTCGATATTCTTCATGGTTTTTATGCCTAAATTTCTTCTAACAGTTGCCATATTTCTAGATTTAAGCAATG
>LPNX010887968.1:121123-140534 GCA_001517045.1 Pseudotsuga menziesii
GCTGCACCCGCACAAACATATATGTTAAGATGTGCTGAAAATTTGAAAACCCAATTTCATGGAAACTAATTTTATAATCATTTACACACATTTTCTCTGTATAAATAATATATATTATGAAAGCTAATTCAATTCCTATCTTTTCTCTTTTTACTTCACCTTCAAATAAGTTAGGGAAGTACCCCTAATTGTCACCTAAAGTCCGAGTTTTCTGTTTATTTCAGTATTATGTGGTATCTAAAGTGTCTTTAAAGGAGTCCATGATTGTGCATCAGCTCTTATGGTATTTGAACTACTCTAAGAATATCTTGCAAAATATTAGTCTTCGATGAATATAAGATCATTAATCATCCAAGGGATTTTAATGGAAAATTTAAATGGGAAAAAGTGAAAAATGCTCGATCCACGTGTTTCCTTTTTTTAAAGATAGTTTTTATTGATATTTTTAAAATAAGTTGTTGGTAGGAGCAACTTGAGAATCATTAATATCCTCTATATTTTTCTAAATATGTCATATCAACTATAGACAGGAATGTAGAATATAAAACGACTAACGTCTTCTGTGATACAGGGAGGATGAACAAAAGAATTTTGTTATGTTGTTGATGTTTTAGTGTTTCAAAAGTAATAGATGAAGATGGTACGAGATTTTTCATCTTATGTATAATGAGCAAGTAATTATTTAGCTACTAAGTTCTTTCACAGCAATTTTATATAGGAAGATTGGGCACACTACCACGAGTAGTTGTTGATATCTTAGTTTTAGCTATAGAATTTGTTTTACATGATCAGTCTTAGCCAATAGTTACTAGATTGTGATTTTAGTTAATGTTGATGTTGTTTTATTGAGTTTATGATTTCGATTGATTACGTTTTTCAACAAGTTGACTTGATTATGTTACTTTATGGTTGTGAGTTGGTTGAATTTTGAGTTTTATTAGTTTCATGTTATGTGTACATGTTAGAGAAAAAAATCCAACAAATGACAAAAAGTTGTAGCTCCCATATATTTTGCACAACAACTTAAAAGAAAACTCAAACCTTAGTTGACAAGTAATGGCTAAAAGTTAGTTTTTTTTAAAAGCAATTAATTCACCTAACAAGACCAATATAACAAATAAATTTGGAATGCTATTTTTTAACTATATGTAAATAAATAATGATTCTTTAGTATCTTCTTTATACAGTATACTCATGAACGATATAAGCTATCTTGACTATGCACTAGATGCAATTTAAAAATCGAAAATATGTTTTTTCCTTTTATAAAATGTGTTAATTATTTTTGTAAATCAACTTTGACAGAGCAAACAATTTCCTTCTCACACAAACAATTGACACCATTTCAAACTTAAAATTGAGGTTTTTGCATGACAATGATTCATTTTTATAATCATTATTATTCTATTATTAAAAAAAATCATTAAAAATGATAAAAATAAATTATTCTAATGAAATTTATACAAAGTAAATTAAAAAGACTTATACAAAGTGAACTAAAATATTATTAAAGTTAACTTTTATATATAATCATATTTATTTAAAAAAACCACTATAATTGTATTAGATAAACGGCTACATTTGTAGCATACAATTATATAATAAAAATTTGAATAGTTTATAGCCAAATCCACTCCCTAAAACTACAACGAATAAAATGAATAATATAAGTTCCCAACTCATGAATATTATTGCCACACATACGTCAATAAAATTATAACAAATCAACACTACATAAGATATTATAGAAATAAATTAAAAAGAGAGACATCATGGGATAACTTATATCATATTCTTCTCCATGAAGATGATTCTACATATGTGGATGTAGTCACAAATCCATTCTGCATTGTAGTTGTAGCATGTTGAGCCCCTTCGTTAAGCAAGATGCTAAGATGTTCTATAATCTTCTCAATATTATAGAACTATAGGAATTTTGTTTGACTTCTTGGTTTCAACTTCTCTTTTGTCTCGAGGTTTCAAGCATCAAGACATGAACAAATGTATAACCTATGTGTTATTTAAATCCTTGGTACCTCTGCTTCACATGACATTTTTTTCCTTTTTTTATGAGAAACCTTTCTACACTTTTAGGATGGGTTTATAACCATGGCCAAGGCTAGCCTTAGTTTTGAATGGAAGAACAATCTACCCATTGCGAGAGGTGCTCAAACGATGATTGTGCAAAGACGAGGTCCACCTTGGATGCCCCACAACTAATCCGTATTCCCAATGGCTCCCATGCTCAACCTTTGACCTACAGGATTTGAACTGGTGACCCATGAGAACTTAACCACCACTTTTCACTAACCCACCTAAAAATGTGGGCTAAAATGCATTACCACCATTGATACATGCGTGGTTTTGATGTTTGTGAGAAATTAATATTGGAATAAATTTGAGTTGTATGTCTCTATTTACATAGTACCATATTTCAACTAGACATTAAGATTATATTTAATGTCCACGCTTTAGTCTATTGGATGTAGCTTGAGTGGTTAGGAGGAATGGTTGTTACCCTCCCCACCCAATTTAAATTCTTGTAAGTGACATGATGATCTTGTTGAGACCCTATGTAATGGTTTGGTGGATTATGTAGTCTAGCCATACCTCGATTCTTCTGAATAACATGGGTTGACATAATTCCTAGTGAAACAAAAATATCCACGTTTTATTTTGAGAAAATTGGA
Source organism: Pseudotsuga menziesii (assembly GCA_001517045.1). Lineage (NCBI taxonomy): Eukaryota > Viridiplantae > Streptophyta > Pinopsida > Pinales > Pinaceae > Pseudotsuga > Pseudotsuga menziesii. The sequence continues at coordinate 123,814 of LPNX010887968.1, forward strand.
AAAATTCAATGTTCATGAATTCAAAGGCTATATAGTAATTATATATGAATCAATCTATGCAATAAATTGCCCCTTAGGATGGTTTTAATCTCAAATTAATGGATGAATATTAAGAATCTCCCAATACATGATTAATCATAATGTTTTATTTTCTTCCATTTTACTAAGGGATTGGAATATTGCAATTTAATCACAATTTATTCCTTTACTTATGTTAAAATTTGAAGGACATAGGGTGAGACCTAATCCATTTATATGTGCATAGTTTACAAGATCAAATAATATAATGTCTATGGGTGCAGCTACATATTTCACCACCATCTCAAGACGAACCCATGAATCTAGAAAATGCCCTAATGTAAATATTTTACCTTGCCTACAGGCGAAAAACTCCTCACTCCTCACTAATCGACCTAACCCCTTAGGACAAGGTTGAAATAAATTATGTTATTCAAATTTAATATTTTGATAAAAATGACAATGATTATCAAAGGATACAGAGATTTCAACAAAGAAAAAATACAATTTTAATAATATATAGTGACACCTCCTTGATTCCAAATCAGCACAAATCATTCTAAATATTTTTCATTAGATATTTTCAATGATCTAAGCCTTCAATTGTAAAATAGAGAAAAAAATTAAGATAAAAATAAAACCAATATTGAATGAGCCAAGATAACAATATTTCACTACGATTTATAATAAGAAGTAGCAATGAAATTAATGGGCCAAAGGAGGCAATTTAACAAATGAAAATAAATAAATGACTATATTTCCAAGGTAGATATTATGTTGTCAATGCAAATATCAAATCACATTTTCAGCATAGAAAATTAGATAAGTTCAAACTTAAATATTTATTTTATCCCCAAAATGGATAGTATTCCAATATAAATTACTTCAATCAAGGGCCAAATGAGCATAGAGGGAATATGTGCTCTACAAATAAAGGTTGGAGATAAGAAGTTGTGAGTCAGTAAAGTTCTAGTTGATGCAGTTTCACTAGAGAGAGAGTTGTTGAATGTTTAATGTTAGGTTGTGAGTTTGTGGAATTCTTGTAAGGTGAGGTTGTAGACAAGTTGCAAAGAGTTTGTTTCAATTCAAGACTTGATTGGAGGTTCTTGAAAGCCAATGTTAGGTCACATTGTAAGTTGATCAAGCTATAATAGAGGAAGCTGGTTTTCAATCCTTCTAGTGACTCAAGCATATGTAGAAACTCAAGAAAGACTAAAAAGACATCTCAAATTTAGGTCAGAATCCAATGGAAGTATTGCATGGCCTCATTTGTAGATTAACTAGAATAAATGATTTTGTATAAGAAGTGGAATCACTTGAAGAAATCTATAGGCACCAAACAAAGAAGAAGATATTGAAATTGAGTAAATAATTGGAAGATGGAGTATCACTATATTCAACTTATTATGTAACTAATATTTTATTTATCTTCAATTCTAATGTATAGATAGAAAAGTTTTAGAGAAAGCATATTCAAGTATTAAATATATTTTTAGTATTTTACACTTTTAGATCTTCATGTTTTAACTAATGTTATTTATTTGGATAATATCTTTTAATTATTAACTATTTATATATTTTTAAAATAAGATTTTCATTAACTTTGTAACACATAATTACAACTTCAGTATATTTATTTATTTATTTTTAAAATAAAATTTTCATTAACTTTGTAACACATTATTATAACTTCACGTAAATATATTCTTATTATAACTTCACGTAAATATATTCTTATATAATTTGTTTCTAGTTTTTAAAATTATTTAAAATACTTATAATAATATCTTTATAACACATATTTCACTTTACATTTTTAAATACAAAAACTTAATGGGTTGAAATAAAAAAAAATAAAAAAAAATTCATTCATTCTTCATCATTATTATGAGTAATAAGTTGTTATGCTTTCCTTACAAGTTATGAGTTACCTCCTATTATTTAAATGGGGCTTTTTAAATATATTTTGGGCTTTTTCAATATATTTTGTTTATAGGTTTTTTTAAGAGTTATTCAAAATGGAGAAATGAGAAAGTTCATAAGGATAAAATTTGTACGGTTTTGAATTTAAAATTAAGGATAGGGATAAGGAGAATGATGAAAATTGTGTGATATGTTTAAAAATGTTATAAAATTAAAAGTGTGACTATTGATGTTAGGAAGAAATCCATATTTTCAACCCATATTGATAAAATCAATTTTTCATGTATCTTTTTTGATGCTTTCAATTGCATTAAAAATTAGATTTATAAAATTTCAAAAAATATTATTAATTCTTAAAATTCATATTAATATTTAAATTATTAATTTCGAAATAATTAAATTGTTAACAAAATTTGGAAATGTAATTCTTAATTTGCAAAATATGATTAACACAAACAACTAAAACCAGCAAGTAATAAACATTGGAAATCTCTTTAAGAGGACGATGAAATCCCTTCGAACATTTGGGAAAATCAAATACCAATGAGAAAATCTTACCATAACACGTCACGAAAAATGGAAAAAATGTCACGAAAAACATCATTTAAGTAGAAAATTGTATATTTATACCATTCATGGTCTATTTTTGTTCTGAATGTTGGCCTCCAAGAGAGGAGAATGGAAATAGTGGAAAGAACAAACAAGAATCATTTGTTTGGTGAACTGGAGATGTGAGTGAAGCATTGATAGAGAAAAGGAAAGACATGAAATTTGAGAACAATGCCAGTTAGAAGTTCCAGCAGTAAGCCAATACTGGTAGAAGAAAACCCAATGGAGCAGAGGAAGTAATAACTTAGACTTCTTTTACTCTTTGGCACAAAATCGAATCTCATTGAGCTTGTTGTAATCTATATTCCTTAAGAATTTATTGAAAAGAGTCAAGCAATCCATTTTGCGTTGTAGTTTTTCGATTGGGTTTCTTGAGGATAAATCTATTCTCTATTGTGGGTAAATGTTGTTTACTTGCATTAAGTTATTTGCTTTTGAATATACAAGCATCAATGAAACTCACAATATCATTAAACATAGAAAAGAAAATTCATTAGTTATTTGATAATAACAAATCTGTGTGGGCCATGTTGGCCATAAGTGAAATGATTACAAATCAATTTTCCTTCCAAGAGAGGTGGAGCATGTAATGTTGCTACATCCTTGATTAAATTTTTGTGGGTCCTAACAGCCTAGCCAACAAAATGAGCACTTAGAAAATAGTTTTATTGGTTAAGGGGTATGTGCAGAGAGGAGAGAAAGGGAATGGATTCTTCTTCCAGTGAAGGGAAAAAATAGATGGGATTCATAGCATTGTTGTATCATTCGTTCAGTATCCCTATTCTAAGGTACGCTCTACCTAGCAACCCTAATCTCCTTTGACCATCCTTTAGCACACCCTAAACAAACTACAACAGCCCCGAATTTTCCCTATCCTCCTTGACCCTAGTACATTCCTATAACATAGAAGTACATTTTTCCACCCAAAAATCTCATCTTGAAACTTGTTTTGGGAATTTACCACCATCATCCTTTAATGTTGCTTATCGCCTACAGAAGGAGAATGAGTAGGAAATGCAGGAGGAAAATAAAGCAAATAGGTTCATAGGTAGGATTAGGGAGATTCATTTGAAGGTGAAGGAGTAGTGTGAGGAGTTAAGAGAAGTAAAATATTTGTGATGACTAGCATAGGACTTACCATAAATTTTGTGTTGGAGATAAAGACTGGTTCTATCTCTATATGGAGTGATTGTAGGGGCAACCAAGAATTTGAAGTCATCGAGAGACAGGCATTCAAAATAATTGCACAGGCCCAATGACAACATCCAAGCTAAGCTTACCTTCATACACATGGATGTATTCAGTGGGCAATGTGGAGAACTTGTGCTTGTAATGTCATTGTGGTCTTAATTAAGTAATCCGTATATTATTTTTTTGAATACTCTATTCTAAGGTTTCATGTTCTAGGGTTTCATAATACCTTAGAGAGCTAGGGTTTGGAGTGTAATCCTACATTCCCCATAAAAATAGAGTGTTAGTAATATAAAATGACCATACTCTAGTCTCGTAAGTAGAAGAAAGGAAATCCTTTTGTGGAAAGATGCGATTTTAAATTTTTCAAAGATAAGAGAACATAGTTTGATCCTTTTACCGTTTTTTCCCTCCCTTTTTCATTCATGGTCACTTCTGCCTAGAATAACTAGACCTACTATTTTTGTAGGTAGGTTACTCCTATTACTGCTGGCTTTTCATTTGGCATGAGAGTCCTAGTAACTATTTAGACCCATCTTAAACCTTCGTCCTACAAAATTCCCTTTTGAGAGCAGTCCACACTCTCTCCTTCACCTGCTTTCTTCATTCCTTTGTGGTAAGTAAGGTGGGTAGATAGGTAGTATAGAACCCACTCCTTTTCATTTCGTTCATTTAGCAAGGTCTTATTTTGTTGTGATACCGTGGCTACTATGCCCAAACTCTTTAGAGTAGTGTCTTCCTTCTTGCAGACAACGACCTTACCTGTACGTATATCGATAAATGGGGGGTATTTATTAAATATAACCCACATACCACTCAAAATTATTTTAAAAATTTGATGTGCTCAACGCATTTTAGAAGATGGGTTGGATGGATTTCTTCATCAAATTGAATGGATATAGTGATGACATAACCCTGGAATTTTCCATGAATATGAGGAAGTTCATTGAAGAAGAATGCATGACACCGGTAAAGGGGGTATTTATCACTCTAATTGAGGATATTTTGAGCATAGTTACAGGTCTACTTGAAGGAAAAAACTAGAACAAATATGACAGCGAGCTAGCAATCTAGGATAAAAAGGAATTTCTTTAGAGCTTATGAGACCTATGAAGAAAATAAGAATGGTGTTAAGAGGGAAATGAAGAAATAAGAAAATAATTGAATTAAAAAAGAATAAACATGTTGAATGCAAATATGTTAAAATATACTAGATATATAAATTTCAAAGAAATTTAGTTCTGTAGCTAGCTTACAATAAATTAAGTTGTGGGTGATTCCAAAATTGATGTAAAAATTGAGAACTCTCTGCTTCTTGATGTAGCCTCCCACTCTTATCAGTTTCAGTTTCTATATTGAAAGAGATGTGTGGCCATTGTCTAGGAGTTTGTGGGGTGCAAAATCTACTGATGGGGTTTTAGGAGCATCAAATTGATGTCGTACTGACTCTGTTCCATTCAAATATCGAATTTACATAGGGTTTCATAAGGTTTCAACAATCTATAGTCTTTCAAAAGTGTGTTGGGTGTGTGCCCCTCCAAGGATTTTAACAAAGACAAACAAAGATTGGTGGGGCCGATCTATGGTTTATATAACAAATACACTCTCGGATGAGAGCTTAAAAGCAATCTAAAATCTCGTCCGAGAGAGTTGTTAGAGAGTTTCATATGAATAATTTGGCCACACTCTGAGATAAGAAACTTAATTATTCTTGGCCAAAAAATTGTCTAAATATAACTAAAGTCTCGGCCAAGATAATGTTAAACCATAGTTAAATTCTCGGCCGAAAACTATTACAATTCACGGCCAAGAAAATATATGTTGACTTTTTTCTCGGCTGAGAAATTGGAAATTATAACCCAAAGACACTCCATTCTCAAAAAAAAAAATATCGCAACTTCGTGTTTTCGCCCATGGAGAGAGATGCATAGTCGAACCTCTCGCCCGTTTCTTTGAAAAATAAATTAACCCCCCTTTCTTGCGAGAAAGTAGCAACGGAGTATTTGCAATCACCATGATAACAACCACTTCACAAAAGGTAAATAAGCAATTTTGTGACCATGATAACAACCACTTCACAAAAGGTAAATAAGCAATTTTGTGCGGCTTGTTTACAAGAAGGTAAATACCAATAACTTCAACATAAATATCATGTTTATACGAGTCCACGCCCTTACATTCTTGGAGCCCTAGAAGGAATTTATTTAAAGGAGAAGGCCTTATATGTCAAAAGCTTCACAACCTTGCATAAAAAGCTTGATGCATGATCTATCAAAAGCTTACATAATTCCACAAAGTATCACCCTTTTACTGGAAAATGGAGCATGTGTCGAGTTACATGATAAAAACTGTGTTTAAACCTATAAATTGATAGAAACCATGTAAATGATTAACGTGTGGCGCAATTTAATTGGTTCAACAAGCGAGGAATCTATTACAGGAGGAGACAAGGTATTTGTTAAATAAACACCTTTGATATAATATAATTAATGTTCATTTTTTATTTATCAAAATCTTTTTCTCGTAATCATCAATGTTAAACTCGTTTGATAATATTTTTCTTTTATATATTTTTCAAAACTAAAATATAAAAATATTCTTTAAAAACAATCAAATCATTAAAAAAATAAAATATTTAATCAACACTTAAACGAAATCTTTAAAAACACTAAAATTATTTTAAAACTTAAAATATTCAATTTGAAAATTAAAATTATATAATATATGCGTGGATAATAGATTTTATTAGACTTTCCACTTTTCTTTACACCATAATGATTCTTTGAACAAATTCCATCCTTCTAAGATTAATACTAACGACCTATCGATTTCCCTTCTCTTTTTGTAAAGAAAATTGAGTAGATTTATAGAAATCGTTTGAATTATAAAAGTCGAGTCCATGCGATCACAAGAAATTGCGAAGTAATTACAAGAAAAGAGTTTCAATATGAATAATTTTTTAATTTTAATTTTAATTTTTTTAATTTTAATTTTAATTTTTGAATTTTAATTTTAATTTTAATTTTTTTAATTTTAATTTTTGAATTTGAATTTAAATTTGAATTTTTTTAATTTTAATTTTTGAATTTTAATTTTAATTTTTGAATTTTAATTTTTTTTTGAAACTCTGTTATCTTACAACCCCACCTCCAACTCTTTTTAGAGAAAAGAAAACTGACTAGATACATAGAAATCGTTTTACTATCAAAGTCGAGTCGGATGATTACGATTACAAGAAAATAAAGTTTGATTAATGGGACAAAATCAATGATTGTTGAGTTTTATGAAAAGAATGAAAGAAGGAGGAGGAAAATGGGTATTAAAGCAAGGTATAACCAAATATAAAGGGTTGGTTTTCTTGGGGGAGAATAGGAGTTAGGACTTTGATGAGCATGGAGGCATACCGGGGAGGGGGTTAACTCGCGGATTTTAGGAGGTGGAAACTCAAAGGAAGGAGAAATTGATATGGAACTAAGAGAGGCTGCTATTCAGATTATCAGATTGTGGGCTCGGGGGTTAAGAAACCCATTGGTTTTCTAAGACGAGCACGATCAGCTGGTTGATGGCTTGTTGGTATGGTCAATAAATTTTGGTGAAAGGGAGCTATGGGAGAAGGACACACAAGCTACTGAAACTATATACAAACAACAAAATCCAAGTATTATGCAAACATTAACTTAATTTTTTTTTTAATTTTATATGAAATGAAAATATATTTGCCCCGAGAGGCGCTCTAGAGCCGTATGAGAGAGATCTTGTAATGTTATGTGGAAGATCTTGTAACGTTTGTCCATATTATAATGTAATGTTTGTTACTAACAAAATAATAAAAAACAAAATTTTAATTATCCGCCAAAATAAATGTCGACCACAAAACAACCTAATATGGGAGAGACGTTGTAATGTTCCTACCTAACAAAACAATAAAAATTTTAAAATTTAATTATCCGCCAAAAAAAATGTAAGTCAGAAAAACAACACAATATGGGGGAGATGTTGTAATGTTCCTACCTAACAAATAATCAAAAATAATGAATTGAATTATGAGCAAAAACAAATGTTGGCCTTGTCCTAAACAACTCATGGTTTTATTGTACATGGTTTAGGAGGGCCTTCCAAATGGTTTTAAAACCATGTGCAAGGCCTCCTAAAAAACTCATGGTTTTATTGTACATGGTTTAGGAGGGCCTTGCAAATGGTTTTAAGACCATGTGCAAGGCCTCCTAAACAACCCATGGTTTTAGGAGTGCCTTGTACATGGTTTTAAAACCATGTATGGGGGGCATGTTGTAATGTTCGTTCCTAACAAAATAAAAAATATTGGATGTCGGCCATAAATAATATTAAATATTAATAATAAAAATATTATATGTAAAGCATAAATAATATTAAATATTAATAATAAAATTATTATATGTCGACCTTAAATAAAAAGATGTGTCTTTTGCTAGCTAGTTTTGGTGACAGTCCCATGAAAGAGCGCCGGTTAGACTCTTTTTGTTCCGATTGTTATCGCACTTTTTCTGTCTTCTTCATTAGTTTCTACTTAGCATATATAATACAATATTCATGCTAGACCCATAATCAATAAGAACATAATTAACATAACTAGATCCTATAGTCCACTCAATGTAAGGGGCCAAATCATAAGCTACAATTATTTTGGTATTGGATTGCATCATAATAGAATCAAAAGCAAAATGATCAAATGGTGAAGTATGGGTTGGTTATGGCTTTGGCTTTGCAAGTAATGAAATAATCACTATCTTGTTGACCGATGTGTCTTTTGGTTTGAATCAAATCAATAGCTCCTTGAGTGTAATACTTAATAAGAAGTTTACACCTCGAGAGATTTGATCCCTCTCGGCCGCGCTTGATAGAGCCTAGAATTTAGATCTATGCTAGTTTTTTATAAATTTTGTTCATCATATTAATGTGCTGCACAAATTATTTTTCATTAAAATACAAATAAAATAAGTAAACAAATAATATAGTAAATATTAAGTTCTATTAAAATAGAAGCACCTCATTCCATCCCCGTCCCTCCCTCTCTCCCTCCCTCCTTCTTTCTTTAGAATTTAAAATTGAGTAGATACATAGAAATCCACCCCACCCCCGCACTCTTTCTAGATAAAAGAAAATTGAGTTTTATTATAAAAGTCGAAGTTGAACGATTACAACAAAACAGAGTTTGATTATTCTAGCGTATATCGTCCTTCACATAATTAAATAAGGAATACGAGCCTTCCTGAGTCCGAGCATCCTTCGTGACACACGCACACACACACACACACACACACACACACATATATATATATATTGAAGCTTCTATATATTTTTTGAAGGTAGCGTTGTAGACTAAGAAGCTTCAAAAATATATATTAATTTTTTTTAGGTTGTTCTTTCAGTAGAAAAACAAATACCTTCCATTTCCTTGTTCTTCGATGTTTTTCAGCATGCTTTCACAATTTCAACCCCACCGACTCAATCATCGAATTCTGTACCGGACATCATATGAGAATGGTTGTGTATATATAGAGAGAGAGAGAAGAGCACAACTCACATTAGAACGTGAAGAAATAAAGAAGGAAATTTAATAGAAGTATTGAAAGAATTATGTATTTCACTGTATTTTTGAATTGTACATAGGGGCTCCTATTTATAGGAGGAGAGTAAAATATATGTAACATAAGCAATGTGGGACTCAATATTCTAACATCCCCCCTCAAACTCGAGATGATGAAATCAACTGGATTTTGGAAACAAGACCACGTAATCGACCAAGTGGATAAGACTTTGTGAAAATATTGGCAAGTTGATCTTTGGAGGAAACTGATCAAAGATGTAGTGTGCCCTACTGAATGTGGTGCCGAATGAAGTGACAATCAATCTCAATATGTTTGGTTCGCTCATGAAAAACATCCTTGTGAGCAATCTGGATGGAGCTCTGATTATCACAATAAAGAGGGGAACTAGCCGTCTGAGGGGCACCCATGTCAGCCAAAATCCATCGTAACCACAAAAGTTCAGCTGTAGTATCAGCGAGTGCATGATACTCAACCTCAGTATTAGATCGGGCAACAACAGTCTGTTTCTTACTGCACCAAGAAATAAAAGAAGTGCAGAGTAAGAAACAATAACCCGTAGTGGAGCAACGATCAGTAGGATCACCAGCCCAATTAGCATCAGAATAGGAGCGGAGCTCAAGAGATGAGTGCGAAGAAAAGTGAAGGCCATGAAACAAAGTCCCATTTACATAGCCCAAGATACGAAGAACTGCAACATAGTGAGTAGAGCGCGATGCATTCATAAACTGGCTAACCAAGTGAACAGTGTAGGAAATGTCTGGGCGAGTAACGGTGAGATAGATGAGACTATCGACCAATTGTCTATACAAAGTAGCATCTGGAAGAGATTCACCATCAGTAGCAAGAAGCTTAACATTAGGTTCAAGAGGAGAAGTGCATGTTTTGTTGTCAGTCAAGCTCGCTTTGCAAAGCAAGTCAGAAGCATACTTAACCTGAGAGAGATAATAACCATCTAAACCCGAAGTAACTTCAAGACCAAGAAAGTAGTTAAGCTGCCCTAAGTCCTTCATCTCAAAATTCTGAGTCAAAAAATGTTGAATAGCTCGAATACTCAAGAGATCATCTCCTGTAATGATCATGTCATCAACATAAAGAAGGATAAGAATAGTACCAGCACCAGTTGTCTGGAGAAAAAGAGCAGAGTCATATGCACTAGGGACAAATCCTTGTTGAGCAACAACGCAACTAAATTTGGCAAACCAGGCTCAGGGAGCTTGTTTAAGACCATAGAGAGCACGACGAAGATGGCCGACTTTGTGAGGAGGATGTTCATATCCAGGTGGAGGATGCATATAAACTTCCTCAGCAAGATCACCATTCAAAAAGGGATTTTTGACATCCATCTGAAACAGTTGCCAATGACCCACAGTAGCTATGGCAAGCAAAGATCGAATAGAGGTAAGTCAAGCAACAGGAGCAAAAGTCTCCTCATAGTGAATACCATACTCTTGAGAAAAACCCTTTGCAACAAGGCGAGCTTTGTATCGTTCCACTGATCAATCTGCCCGAGTCTTGATTTTGTAAACCCACTTACATCCAACTGCAGACTTTCCAGAAGGCAAATCCACTAGGTCCCAAGTATGAGTTTTGGTGAGGGCATCAAGTTCATCAGACATAGATTTCTGCCAAAGAGGGTCAGCACTAGCCTCATGATAACTGTGAGCTTTGTGAAGAGTAGCAAGGGCATAAAAACAATGATAATCTTGAAGATGAGGAGGGGCTCTTACTCTAGTGGAGTGACGAAGTTCATTTACCTCGATGGGCTCAAGGGCAGTTGATGTAACAACAGTATCAACAGCTTCACGTGTAATAGGAGTATTAGCAGACGTATCAGTTGAATCAGGAACAGTCGAAGAAGGAACGTCTTAGGAGCTTGGCATCTCTGCAAAGAAGTCAGGGATCAAAGCAATAGACGAATCAATAAAAATAGGAGCATAACTGGAAGAAGACTGTGGAAAAGGAGAAATACTCGTAAACATCTTATGTTCCCAAAACTCCACATGACGAGAAACACGAAGACGTTTGGCTATGGGATCATAGCAACGATAACCTTTTTGAGTGAGACCACAACCAAGAAGACAACAGAGTCTAGATCATGGTTCAAGTTTGGTGCATTCGTGTGTAGGAAGGTTGACAAAACAAACACAGCCAAAAACTCGAAGCAAGGAATAGTTAGGGTCTTTACCATAGAGAAGCTCAAAAGGATTTTTATTGTGGATAGTGGGTGAGGGAACACGATTGATAGTGTAGACAGCAGTAAGAGCAGCTTCACCCCAAAAGCGTTCTGGAAGAGAAGCAAAAATGAGAAGTGCTCTTACCGTATCTAGAATATGATGATGTTTATGTTCGGCTCGACCATTTTGTTGAGAGGTGTAGGGACAAGAATGATGAGAGACTGTCCCATTTTGTTGTAAGAGGGTAAGAAACGATTTAGCTTTGTATTCCATAGCATTATCTGAACGAAAAGTTTTAATGGTATGAGAAAATTGAGTTTGCACCATTTTGTGAAAATTCTGGTAAACATCTGTAAGTTCAAACCAACGCTGTAAAAGATAAATCCATGTATAACGACTATAATCATCCACAAAGATAACAAAATAACGAGATCCCCCCTCAATTGGAATTGGGGTGGGACCCCAAATATCAGAATGGACCAAATCAAAAAGTGTAGAAGAAAAGATTCACTTTTATTAAAGGACAAATGTGTTTGTTTTCCAAGACGACATGAAACACAATCAAATGACTGGAAATTGACTGAACCTAGATGACCATGAGAGGCCAAGAACTGGACTCATGGAAGCGAGGCATGACCCAACCGGGAGTGCCATAAACTGGAAGTGACACTAATAGCAGCAACAAAAGTCATTGTGTAAGAAGGAATTTGCAGATGTGAAAGCTCGAAAAGATGTCCAATTTTACGGCCTATCCCAATTAGCTGACCCATCTGTGAATCCTGTACATCAACACCCTTGTTAGAAAATTTCAGCTCAAGACCCAACTCACAGAGTTGTCCAACAGAAAGAAGATTTAAGGATAACTTAGGAACAAGATAAGTATCACCAACAGATAAATTAGAGGTAGAAACAGACCCTATGTGACTTATAGGCATTTCAGAACCATCGGCAGTGTATATGGCAAGATTGGGAGAGAGAGCAGTTTTCTAGGAGAAAATAGTGGAATCAGATGTCATGTGATTATAGCATGTAGAGTCTATAAGCCACTGAGATTTACCTAGGGTGACAGACAAGGCAGTTGATGATTGGGATAGAACCTGGTGAATTAAATCTTTAACGTCTGCTGCAGTGAGAGATGTGGCCTGAAGTGAAGTCTCAAGTGCAGAAGAATCAAAAGAAGCGACCGCGGCTATCTGTTGGGAAGCTTTTTGCTGCTTATGATACTGGAACTTGCGACATTCATTGATGGTATGACCATTACATTTACACCATTTGCAAAAACCAGTCTTGGAGGTGGATTGGAATGACGAACGTCCAGCATAAGATGGAGAAGCACCATGAGGAGCAGCAGCCATAACCATGTCAGAAGATTGCATCTTCATGGTGGAACGTCAAGTTTCTTCAGAGATAAGTTCAGCAACTACAACTTCCAAAGTTGGAAGTGGTTGACAATGAAGAAGAGAAGCCCGAGTAGATTCAAAATCATCCCGAAGAGCCATCATAAAGTGCATAAACTTCCATCGATCAAGCAAAGTTGCAAACGTTTGAATGTCTTTAGAACATTCCAACTTAGGGTTTACGACAGATAATTGTTCCCAAAGATGGTTAGTTTGTGAATAAAAATATGCAATAGACTAACTTGGTTCTTGACACATCTGATAGAGTTTAGCTTCCAGTTGAAATTCCAATGAAGCATCATAGGTGCAGTTGTATCTTTTTGCCAAAAAATCCCAAGCCACTTTAGCATTCCCAAGTCGAGGAAGAAGACTATGGATGGAGGGAATGGAAGTGTTAATGAACCAAGAAAGGATCTTGTAGTGAATACTGTCCCATTCTTCCAGTCGTGATGCAAAAGCATCTTCTGTCTCCTTAGGTTTAGGGGTTGCTCTATATACATAACGCCATAAGCGGTGTCCTTTTAAAAAAACCTCATATTCTGAGACCACATACTATAATTGGATCCATCCAATATCTGATCAATAGGGCGAACAATCGAATCGATATTCGAAGCAGATTGCGACATTTTGAAGCTTCAAATGCAAAAACAGACCGTAAAAATGAAATCAAAAAAAAAAAAAAAAAATGAGTAGGAAACACCTTATTTGAAAAAAATCAACAGTCGTTGACGTGTCCTAGCTGACAAGGCAATGAGGTGGCGACGAAAGCTGACGTGGGTGCTCAAAAGTTTAATTGCAGCACTAACCTAGGCTGTGATACCATAAAGAAATAAAGAAGAAAAAACAGAAGTATTGAAAGAATTATGTATTTCAATGTATTTTTGAACTATACATAAGGGCTCGTATTTATAGGAGAAGAGCTATAAAATACATGTAACATAAGCAATGTGGGATTAAATATATATATATTTTTGAAGCTTCTATATATTTTTTTGAAGGTAGCGGTTGTAGACTAGGAAGCTTCAAAAATATATATTAATTTTTTTTAGGTTGTTCATTCAGCAGAAAACAAATACCTTCAATTTCCTTGTTCTTCGACGTTTTTGAGCGTGCTCTCACAATTTCAACCCCACCGACTCAATCGCCGAATTCTGTACCGGACATATGAGAACGGTTGTATATATATAGAGAGAGAGCGAAGAGCACAACTCACATTAGAACGGTTTAAGAGACGCAGTGGGCGAGGAAGAAATGGATCATCTTCTCATATCATTTCTGCTTCTGTTTCTGTTTATGCAGGTTGTCTCTGCCAGCTCTCTGCCTGTAGCAACGTCGACTATGAGGAAGACATATTCGCATGCCAATTTGTTTCCCTCGGTGGATTTAGTTCGCTCCGACTCTGCACGCACGGCGGCGGAGGAAGGTGAATTCATGGACGGCCAAGACGAAAGGGAGGTGGATGCTCTCTTGTCATTCAGAAATTCCATCACATCCGATCCATGGGGAAAGCTCTGCAACTGGACGGCGGACAACTCCCACAATATTTGCTCATGACATGGTATTCGCTGCACAAACCACACGAGAAGAGTGGTCGCCATAGACCTTCATGGAGATCTATATGCAGGTTTCTTTGAAGCAAGACCTCGACGAAGTTTGGAAGGTACACTTCCATCATCTCTTGGCAGCCTCTCATCATTAGCTACTTTGAATCTGTCTCATAATTATTCCAAAGGAAGAATTCCACCGGAGTTTGGCCATTTGAAAGCCCTGCGGGTACTTGACCTAAGTTACAATGTAGCTATGAAGGGTTCTATTCCAGTGGAGTTGGGCCAGTTGAAAGCATTGCGAGTACTTGACCTCAGCGTTAATCTCATGAACGTTTCTATTCCAGTCGAGTTGGGCCAGTTGAGAGCCCTCCGAGTGCTTGACCTTAGCTACAACGCTATGAGCGGTTCTATTCCAGTGGAGTTGGGCCTGCTGCAGAAGCTAGAGCACTTGATTCTCCATGGCAACCACTTCTCAGGCAATATACCACGCCAGTTAGGTAATTTGACACACCTTACACACTTATCCATTTCCAGCCTTACTATTTCCGGTTCCATTCCATCTGAAATATTCCGGATTCCACTCTCCTATCTATCGCTTAGTCTAAAGCTCACACGGAGCATACCTAGTGCCATTGCCAATTTGACCATGTTGACACACTTATCTCTTTATGAAGTTGGAGCCATTAACATACCTTTGGACATTGCCAATTTGACCAAGTTAACATATTTAGGTCTTTCTGGAAATAGTCTCACCAATAACGTTCTCGTAACCCTGGCTAGTTTGAATCAATTGACTTACCTTGATCTTGGTCATAATAGGCTTAGTGGTAACATTCTTTTAACCCTTATCGCCAATTTCTATCAGTTGTCTTCCCTATATCTTGATAGAAATAGGCTTATTAGTAACATTCCTATTTAACACTTGCAAATTTGAGCCAATTGCAAATTTGAGTCAATTGATTCATTTGCCTCTCCATGATAATATGCTTAATTGTAGGATACCTAAAGCTATTGCAAATTTGAGTCAATTGACTCATTTATATTTGGATGATACAATTTCTATCAGTGGTCTTCCCTATATCTTGATAGAAATAGGCTTATTAGTAACATTCCTATAACACTTGCAAATTTGAGTCAATTGATTCATTTGCCTCTCCATGATAATATGCTTAATGGTAGGATACCTAAAGCTATTGCAAATTTGAGTCAATTGACTCATTTATATTTGGATGATAATATGCTTAATGGTAGGATACCTAAAGCTATTGCAAATTTGAGTCAATTGACTCATTTATATTTGGATGATAATATGCTTAATGGCAATATTAGCTTGAATATCTTTACCTTTCAAATAATAGTTTGAGAGGTACAATTCTCAAAGCTATAGGAAAACTTCATTTACTGAAGTATTTATATTTGCATTCAAATAAATTGACCCAAAAAATTCCATATAGCATAGGGAAGAAGCTAAAAGATCTCATAAACTTAAAGTTATGTAATAATAGTCTTTTTGGGAGTATTCCTAATAGTGTTAATGGTTTGGTTTCACTTCAGAAATTAGATCTATCACAGAACAAACTCAAAGGACCCATTCCTATAGAGGGCATCTACAATTGGACTAATTTATATGTTTTCTCCGCTCATTCTAACAACTTCTCTGGCACTTTTCCCTTATCATTGGTTAATTCCACCAATCTTCAGATATTGAGTTTAAGGAAAAATGGATTTACAGGCGAGCTTCCTCCATACCTTGCTAATTTTGGTGACTTGGAAATTTTAAATGTTGGTTATAATAAATTTCATGGTACTATTCCTAAATGTATTACAAATCTCACAAACTCGTTTGTCTTGGTATTATCCAACACTGGATTTAGTGGAGGAATACAGTCTCATCTTGAAAGACTCCATGGATTTGCAAGAGATAGTTATTTAGAGGAGATCGAATATTCTCATATGCAAGCTAATGAAATGACAATTGACATGAAAGGAATTGAGTATAACATTTCATATGTGTTTCCAACATACATGATATTTGATTTGTCTCATAATAGTCTTACAGGCAAAATACCTGTAAGCATAGGAAGTATGAATAGATTGCGCTTGTTGAATTTTTCTAGGAACCAACTGGAAGGGAAAATACCTGCATGTCGGGAAAATACCTGCATGTCTTGGTGAGATCATTAGAGGAAATTTGGGGTCTAAAATGGGCCTTATAAGAAAACGTGCCAAAATAAGTTTTTGTGAGTTGGAATTCAAGAACCAATAGAATTTCAA
>LPNX010887968.1:140759-170981 GCA_001517045.1 Pseudotsuga menziesii
ACTCTAGAGAAGTTAGACTTGGCCAAAAATAAATTGCAAGGAGAAATTCCTCAAGAGCTTTCTAACTTATCAATGTTGGCTTCTCTAAATGTTTCAAATAACAACGTATGTGGGAAAATTCCAACATGCACACAGTTTTACACTTTTAACATGACTTCATTTCAAAGGAATAAGTGCTTGTGCGAGTTTCCTCTACAACCATGCAAACAAAAAGATAGGCCAATGGCTACAGATAATGGAAGTGGGAGTAATGTTAAGACACGATGGTTGAGCCATATAAATAAAAAACTATCTTTGATAGCAATGGTGTTGGGAGTGCGGATTGGATTTGGGGGAGTTGTTGCTATATTCATTGCTTGAGATAGAGCAAGGTGTTGGGTACTCAGTTTACCTCCCAAGAGCACAAGAAAACCATTTTATGGACTCTACCAATTCCCTACATAGCTCAATAAAAGTGATCATGATACATTATTATCTTAGTGTATATAATATCTTTAATTGGTATAGTATTTGAATGCCACTTGCCCTTCTTAGAAGTATAAAGATATAATGTTTGAATGTAGAGAAACAACCTTTCTCAAATAATTTAAAATAAATTTTGGAGTTTTTTTTTTAATATTATATATGTGAATCATAGATTGGATTCTTTGGATGATAATCTCATCTTCATTTGAAATGTGTAGATCAAAGTTAATAAAGTATATATTGAAATTAATTTAAATTTTTTTATGTTAAATTATGTTTATAAAAAAATTGTTACTTAAAAGATTATAATAATACATGTTAATAATTTTTTTAACATTTTTTTAAGAATCTATTGCAAGTTATAATTAAAAAGAATGTGATCATTGATTGTCGGAGTAAACTACTTAACCGACCATTTGCACCGATCGAACAACCTAGCTCACGTGAGCGGTCACATCCGACGTTGCCGATCGTCCGATCGGTGCAAATGGTCAGTTAAATAGGTCAATCTTTGATTGTCAACTAAAATTTTGAATGATCCATTTAGTAATTATGAGTTAAATGTCTTGAAATTTTCTATATTTATTATTATTTTAAAAAATGATAAAATTATATTTTTATATTTCAAAAAATATAAATTTATATTAATAAATATGTTTTACTATTGTTTATGTAATTGTCTATAAATTAGATAATTATAAATTATAATAAGGAAACAAAATGTTTGTTCTTAGTTTTAATTATTATTTTTTTATTTCTTATGTAAATAAACTTGTAATACCATTGAATCATATAAGTAAGTTAAGATGATGGAATAAGTAATCAAAATTCATAATTTTTATGGATAATATTACTTAATAGGTAAATGATATTTAGTTGAATTATTAATTTGAAAATAAGAATAAACCTTATTATTATGTTCTCGATAGGGAATATATATGAATCCGTTAGGTGGATTAATTCCAGAGCCATATTTAAATTTTTTATTTTTCAAATGTATTTATTATAGTTTGATTAATTTTTATTTTTTGAATTATTTAAATATTGATTTAACTTAGGTTCTATTGTTCTTTTGCAGGTGACGTAGGCTTGGGACTTTGTGCCCCAAGACCCAGTGGCGTGATAACGTAAGCAATGCCACTGACATATATTGAAAAATGGTTTTCATTTATTTGAGAATTCCTTGCCAGAACAACGCTGCCCACGACACACTTCAAATCAAGCACATGTCAACTGCCACATGGCCATTGAAAAGCAATGGCCAGAGTCCTTATACCAGAGAGTGGCACGAGCGTTGAGGATGTCATGTGCACGCAGTTCATGGTACATCCTTCCCTTCAGATTACCCACCATGTGGCATCTGCTCCTAATTACAATGCAATGTTGTGGCAATCTGCATGCAACAACCATGCAACCTGTAACTAGGAAAATGTTATATACATCCTCAATCTTGTGGCTTTGGTATGGATGGTCGTTCTCGTCATGCAGAGGTCGGAGTTGCCTTACTCAAAGAGAAGCTTCCTGTTATATTCTCCATGTGTTTGACATAGACGGCAATGGTAACATCACCACTGCCGAGCTCACCCACTCCATGGCTTGGTGTGCTCGCCCACTCCTTGGCTCGTCTCATCCATGCCCTTACTTACTCAGCCCTGCCCTTACTAAATTAACCAGAATGATAAAGGAGGTCAATACCACGGCCAATACAGACGGTGACGGTAGGATCAGCTTTGCCGAATTCATTAAGGCTATAAATTCTGGTGCTTTCAAGAATGCTTGGATTTGGCTTTTTTTACTTGAATATCAATTGGTTCGAGGTTTGTTTTTTTATTTAATATTAATTGGTTTGAACCAGTCTGAGGTTCGAATCCAGACTAGTTATCAAATCTTAGATTGATTGTAATTTTTTTGTTCTTCTTCTGTAGATTTCCAATAATCTTATTTTGTATTTTTCCCACAAAATAAAACTTCATCTTTGCACCTTCTAGCCGGTCGAGGTTGTGACCAGATTCCCCACTGGGGGTCACAAAATCCATTGGCAATGGGGGGTGGGGAAGCACAAACAAGAAACTTTTGGCTCATGAATGGCACATTTGAACTAACTATTGATGGAATAGAACAAGCAAATAGCCAGCTCCTAGTAGTATTGGTTGAAACATGCTTTAGCGACTCGCCTTTTTCCCTCTATGCCTTCTATGTTTTTACTTTTTCTCTCTAGGCATGAGCATTTAGTTTATTTCTTTCATCCACTTGAATCACTAGGTTGACCGATTATCCAATTAGGCATTCCAGTAGGGACCTGAGAACGAACTTCAGATTGTCCCCAGCGCGGTACATACTCTAGTGGCCTACCGAGAATCAATCCTACTGGGAAAGGACCAGATTATACTTCAAGTCTTAGCTACTAGGCTTCTTAATTTCTTTTAAGAGCACGCAAATTTAGCACAACCCCACCTTGGTTCAAGCTTCTATAAAGGGTGTGTCATTCCTGGCGTTTTCTTATATTCTAATAATAATCATATAATAGAGTTGGATTAGTGCATGCACCAATTCCTTTCCTATATTCTAGGTCTAGCCAATGAAGTTTAGTGATTACAAAACTTAAATCAATCCTACTGGGAAAGGACTAGATTATTCCTGAAGATACAAAAATGTATCTTGTGGAATGATCCATCTTGCTCAAGTCGGCCTAGAAAATACAAAAGTGACCGGATATACCTACTAACTCCTTTTGTAGGGGCGTATCAATAAATATCATAGCCGATTATGGAAATATCATTGCCGTCCGTATTTGGGTCTAGTCTTTCCTAATGGAGATGAATTTATTACCCTCCATGCTCCCAATTTCTCACGTCTACCCTCAATTTAACTGTGTTGAATTCACCAAAATCTTTACATTTCTCTGTTTACATTTTACATTTCCACTTAAACTATATATCAATTAGTTAACAATTTTTTTTAGGTTTTGAATGACTTATGTGACTGTATAAAAAAACAAATATATATAAAGTGCACACAGAATTATCGATGTTGTCTGCGCGATATAATTTTATACATCTCCTCGTGAGAGAACCTTAAAAAAACTAAGTGCTTTTGTCAATCTAATTTATAATTTATGAAAGAGTTTATTAACCTATAATTTGTGAAAGAGTTTATTTACCAAAAATTAGAACATTAAAACATTTCCCAAATGAAGTGATTTACCGCTCATCATAATATAAGTATTTCCATTACATATGCATGTTTTATATATAAATGTATAGTAGCTTGATATTTCAGTTACAAATTATATTTATATATCTTGTTTAAAAAGTGAACAGTGATGTAATTTATGAAAGAGTTTATTAACCTCAAATCCGAACATTAAAGCATTGCCCAAATGAACGGATTTATTGCTCGTCATAGTTTAAGTATTTCCATTACATATGCACTTTATATATAAATGTATAGCTTGATATTTCAGTTACAAATTGTATTTATATATCTTGTTTAGATGGTAAATAGTGATGTCATAAAATACAATTATTAGAGAGAGAATTTATGATGGCATACGTGCTAATTTGTTAGGTTATATTATTGATATTAAATATTTAATGCATATTAATAGGATATCATTGGTAGGTTGTGTGATTGTATTCCATGCAATTTATTGGTATATTTTTTGGGATATGTTATATTATTACATTCAATTATGGGCTCTTAGAGATACATTTAATCCATATCCCATTTATGTGATGTTAATGCATTCCTGTTGCTCACGTAAAGCTCCTTTTCCTCTCCAGAAATCTTAACCTTGAAAAATATTTCAATATTCCAGTTTATATATTTCTTAATCCAAAAGTCATCATCCATCCTTATTTCTTGGATGATGAAAATGATTCTCTTCTCAACTATTACCAGATGCCAATGGTTTGGCAAGTAAACAAAATGATTCTCTAGTTTGACAAGTAAACAACACGATTATGTGGTTTGGCAAGGTTTTTTTTATGGGAACAACATCTCACAAACTTGTAAAAGATTTATTTCTGGTTTGGCAAGGTCTTTTATGGGAACAACATCTTACAAACTTGTAAAAAATTTCTTAATGTATGAAAAATATTTTTGCATTTATTAATGTAAAACAATTTAACATATAAAAATTAAGCATTAATTAAGTATTTTTAATGCAAAATATTTCTTAATGTATGAAAAATACTTTTGCGTTTATTTATTAATATAAAACACTTTAACATATAAAAAGTAAGCATTAATTAAGTATTTTTAATGCAAAATATTTTTTTAATGTATGAAAAATACTTTTACATTTATTAATGTAAAATTCTTTAATATATAAAAATTAAGCATTAATTAAGTATTTTTAATGCAAAATATTTCTTAATGTATCAGCAACAACCCACTTTAACCTATAAAATTAAGTGTTAATTAAGTATTTTTAATGTAGGGAAGTTAACTTTGATATATATATATAAACACTTTAACATATAAAAATTAAGTCTTAAGTGTTTTTAATGCAAGGAAGTTAACTTTGACATATATAAAAAAGAGGCATAATAATGGATAACATATGAGCAACAACCTTTTGTTTTCTCATGCTAATGCGACCCTACACGCCTTTCATGAACATGAAAGGGTGTTAAATCCATTCAAACAAGGAACCATTATTTTTGAGGCCATGGAAGAGATAACAAAATTTCACTGACGCAAAATTAATGAGTCTACTTGTAGGATCTAAAATGATGAGTACATTACCATGTTACTGCTGATGAGATGATTTGTATGCCATGAGTTGCTACTGCCATTGGATAGACTTGCATGATGATGTGGTCCATTCCTTGCTACTCGATGGACTTCCCATTGATGACTGATGATATTGCTCTTTTACTACTGCTGAAATGTATTGCTTGTGGTTGCTTAAAGAATACTATGACTGGTAGTACTTCCATAGCCTAACATGTGATGAAAGGGTTTTTCATTTAGCAAAACATTATGTACCTCGGATTTATGGTTGTTGCATGTATTGAGGAAATTACTTGACTATTTCCCCTTCTTCGGGTACCATCTTTGGCCATGTTCACCTCATCCACTTTGTTCATGCATTGTTCTCATCCCGTTAAAAATTTACAGAGTTGGTGACTTGTCTTAATAGTACTTTCATTCACCATCTATGCTACATCTGTAAATAGTACATTCATTCACTATCTATGCTACATCTGTAAACACATTTGATCAAAGTTTATCAAAATTAAGATTCAAATATTTTTTTCCATTTAGATTGAATCTATATTGTGGATATTCAATGTTTTTTTTGCCATTTAGATCGACTTTCTCTCTCAACAATTTCGATTTCGTGGAAATTCAATGTTTTTTTCCATTTAGATTGACTCTCTCTTAGCAATGTGAAGAAATTAACTTATTTATTCATAATGAAACAATCTTCTATCTTGACAAACCTTAGTAGATATTTAATGTAGTATCCTATATCAACTAAAAATAGAAAACAGATGCATGGTTGCAGATAAAAAAACAAATGCATGGTTGCAAAGGTGGTACAGTGATGGTTTGAACAAGTGCTTTTAACCATTCTACGTTAATCATTTGAATAAGTGTTTTGCAAAGGTGATACAATGATGGTTTAAACAAGTTCTTTCTAGGTTAATAGTTTCAATAAGTGTTATTAACCATTCTGTTATCCTAATGGTGGGGAATAAGTAGTTGTGTAGCTAATTACTCTTGTTTAAATAGAAAAAACTTAACAATGATCTCTATAAAGGTAATCACTTTGGCCCCCCACTAAATCATGCACATCGAAATATGGTAAAAAAATTGTTGCACGAGAAAATACTTTTACCCAATTGTTAATGCTACATACCAACTAAGACCACCTAAGAACTGGTACTAAACTTTATTTCTTAACATGCCTCACCATTAGCGCTCGTTAGTTATCATATTTGTCCCATTCTTTGCTTCATCTATGGAGTTTGAATTTCTTCAAAATGGTTGCAAAAACAACATTTCTTATGTATATGGAATCCATGTATTCCAATCGTGCAAGTATCTAGCTAATGTCTTTATGACCTTATTCTTTACATTTTTAGCCGCTTAAAAAACAAAATTTCCTTCTTCTTTACATTTTTCAAAGAAAAAAATAAAAAATCTATGAGGTATGTTAAAATTGTTTGGTTCATGCTAATAATTTTGGTTCTCTTTGTGTAAAAACAAAGTAAACCATAAATAGATTCTGAATAAAAAATCAAACACATTACATATGGTGTATTTAGGTAAATGATATACACCACTAGTGAAATCCAAAAAAACTAGATATATATTTTTCCAACATATAGGAGGCCTCTACATATAAAAATACACCATTGGAGGTGTGTCAATATATACAAATTGCATTGTAATGCGGAAAAAATGTCTAAATCCAAAAATATTGGTTGTTATTTTTATTTTTCACATATATCGGTTTTCCTTATATAAACGGATGCAGCAAGACTGATGCATAAATATACATAAATGGCACCACAAAAATACAATTCGAAGGAATCGTAGATTGTTAATTTTTAAATATATCGATGCTCTGCATATATAATGATGCATCGTGCTCAATGCACCACAAAAAACAATAATAATAAAAATCCATCGTGGTCAATGCACCGAATATGTTTAAAAAACAATAATCAAAAAAATTGATGTGATTATGTTTCAAAAGAATCGCATAAAGTGTGTTGCTATTTTTTATGGTGCACTAGTTATGTTAGTTATGTTTGTAAGTTAATTTAGAAAGAAAATATTGGATTATTTTAATAAAACAAAATGTACTTTAATAATAATAAAAATATGTTGTGTGTGTTTCTAATGAAATTTATATGTGAATAAGAGGCACCAGCGATGACGAAGTAATAGAAAATCAATTAGTAAAACATTTTATGAGAGTGAGAGGGATTTTTTCTCTCACCCTATTAGAGCACAAACTTGAGCCTTCTTGTAGAATGTTGACCTCCTCAAGTTTTTTAAGGAGGATACATCCATAAGGGTAACTCACGATTACTCAAGTTATTGATCCATTGTTGGGATCAACATAGAAAAGAATTTAGGGTTGGCCCTGATTTGTAGTTTCATCCAATAGAGGAGGAGATATACTTCATTATTGTGCTATTGAAGAGAGGGGGTAATTTTCCCCATTTCCTCGATGTATTACTTGGAATTTTAGCAAAGAGTTAACTCACATATGTTCATAGATATGTTATTGAAAATGCCACTGTCCATTTTGACTCAAACATAGCTAGTGGCCAGTTGCAGATAGTTTCATTTGGTGCAGAGGAGGTTAGGTGCCTCTTGTTGATTGTGATTTTGTCACTATTTTTGGCTGTTAATTTGCTCTTTTGGCACCACTTTTGTCACTTTTTCGTATACTTCTTGTCATTCAGCTTATCAATCAACCACAGGTACGAAAGTATTTAAATTTTATGCAAGTCTTGGTTGATTTTCATTATTTCATGATTTTATTAGTAATTATGTGATATTTGTAAATGTGTTTGATGCATAGACTTGCTTTGCAAACTATGGTTTCCAAATGAGCCTTCATATGGACATGCATTCACTCCAAACCCGCACAGTTGTGTCCAGCTTGTCATTTAGTCCTCCGATCAACCTGTGCCCTGTTAGTTGGAATATTCTCAAGCATTTAAAGCACAGAATGGTTTCGTTGATTTGTTAAGCCACACATCCTACTGATACGAGAGTCTTTAATATAGAAGACTCGGGATCCTGTCCTCTCAACTCGACACTATGCTCTATGCCCACGTCTACGCAGATCCATACACCTGCAGCCCGCTCAAGGATAACCAACGCATGAAGGATTAGGAAGATGGTTGTGCACTGTCACAAATTGTTACACGGTTGTTTGTATAGTAGTAAAGGTTGTTTATTTGTGGAGTGATCGACCAATGAAAGGGTCGACCTGCTCATCCATGTAAAACTATATAAAGTCGTCTCCAGACCAGCTCTCCTGTTTGTCGCGCACAATCTTCATTTTCTTTATGATTGTCAATCTTGGCAGTCTGCCTGCTAGACCTTCGTTCTTCAATCTGCCATATCTATTTCAGTCTATATTCCCATCGCTAGTGTGCCTCTGTGTGTGTTTCTTCTCCATCCCTGCTGCACATTCAAAATTATTCGGTGACTTGCCTACCCGTCAGTCTCCAACATACGTTGAGGATTTTTGTATGATAATCACTCAATTCTTGAGATGTGCATGCTAAGGATTGTTTCCTGTGGTAGAGATTGTTTTGTTATGAATCATATTCCTTCACACTGAATTTTTATGCTTCGATTTTTTTTATCATTTTATAGAGACTCCTCCATTGAAGATTACATTTCTCTTTGCGCAGGGAGAAGTGATATAGAGCCACTCCATCTCCCTCTATCCCTTTAAATCATCGCCCAATCTGCATAATTTTTTTTCTCAATCCACTATCTCTTTGTACATTCGTGGTGTTGATGGATCCTCCACCTGCGATTATGAATCGTGTTTGGTATGTGTTTAACCTAGGAGGGATGCGAGCCAACCATTTTCTAAGTCCATGATGATTGAAGAAGAACGCGGCTGCCATTTCTAAAGAAGATGATATCTCTTTATTAAAGATTGAAATTGTTTCACTATTTGGCTGCTATGAGTTGGTGGAAAGAGAGATTGTATAGTTGGAAGATTCACGCCTTTTCCCAAACTACACAAAGTGTGAAGAAGTTGTGAAAATTTAGTGCGTGAAGGTAAAAATATTGCTACTCTAATTGCTTGCTTTTCACCTACAGACTTGGAAGGACGAGGAATACCAGTTGCTTGCTTGCTCTTTAACTGCAGACTAAGAAGAGTGAAGGAAGGCCAGCGAGTGAAGAAGTCAGTGACTTTGTTTACTAACACGATGAAAGAAGTGAAGAAGCCACCAGGTGGCTTTGACAGGCGTCTAGTTTGGCCTTGCATCGTCCAGTGAAATTGTAAGTGGATGCACGAAATAGAGAAGAATAATGGGAAATCAGGTTCTTGTTTACTGCAATTCAAAGGAAAATAATGAAGTTGTGTTGTTTCTATAGTTGGTTTCGTAGTTTCATATTTTATATGACGTATTCTTGGTTCTTAGATGCTTTAGTATATCCACAATCCGAGATTCTTGTTTTTATGGCACCCAACACAAATTCCTTACCTTCGACGGTCTCCGGATTGGGCTTTGCCGCGTATTTAAAGACATCGGGATTTGTTGAAGCGTTTCATCTGCTCTACAAAGGTCAAGCATTCTCAAAAAAATTCGGTGCTTGGTAGATGAGTGGATGTGACGGGAAATGCAGAGTCATTGGAAAATACAAATGATAGAAAAAATATAGTCTAGTCTCTGGTTTTCCTTTTGGATCTAGTTACAAGCTCTATAGTTTTTGTAGAGGCTTCTTTTTTGTTGTATATAGATTCAAGGTTATATGCCTAAATTGTTGAACATTCAGTTTCAGTGAGGTGTTAGCCATTGTTTTTTTTTTACAATTTTTGTTTTCCTTTCTATTTTCATTCATTCAAAACTGTAAGCTTAGACTCTTCTTCTCCCTTCAAGTTTCCTTAACCTGGATTCAATCTTGGATCAGATTTCAATTCGCACATAAACATCCTTTCTTTTTTAGCATTAATACTAATGGGAAAGGGAGGCTTTGCTGCCAGAGGTTTTGAAATTTTTTGTTTTAGTTTTAGTTCAGTTGTCTTATTAATGAATCATAGGATATAAGGCTTCTTAGTCTCCTCTCAGCGTAACCTCATAGTATCTACCTCGACTTGATTCAAGAATTAAGAAGTACTAGCATACCCCAAAGCTGGGGAAATGAAACACCGAAAAGAATTTCGGTATATCTAAAATGAATAGAGAACCTGGTTTCTTTTCGTGTTGGTTTAAAATGCATTAATTTTGTCGGGGTCCAGTCTGGTTGGCTCGCCTTATGGAGTAGCTTGAGTTGAGAGGCAACAAGAAGACTCCCGATCTCCGACTGGTGTGTCTCACATGTGGGGGCACATTGATTCTAATATTGGTGCTCCCAGTACTGGTATGTAGTAACTTGGTCACATCGTGACTGCCTTCAAATCTGGAGACTCTTGATTTGCATATTTGTGATTTTGCTTTCGGTGTCCTTTATCCAGTTGTCGAAGAGATAATACCGTCTAATCCAACTCAACTTTTATAGCCATAATAGTTTATTTGCTCAGATCCAAATCCAAATGCCCTTTGGTACATCTTGGGAATCCTGGACTTTACACCAAGTTTTTTCATCTTTGAAAGATTACATTGAATTCACTGTGAATTGGATTTATTTCAAACTACATTGAATTCACCATGAATTGGGTAAACCTTTCATTAACTGCAGCATTGGCCAGGCCTTCAGGTAAAGTGTTTTTTAGTGTTTTTTATTATAAAAACAAAATTCCCATGAATCCTGTCTTTAACGTAAAAGACCCTCTTACTTAGCTTGTGTTGAATAAATGAGAAAAGAAGGGGAAAAGTCATGGAAGTATGAAGGGATGTTTGTGGGTGAGTCAGAAGGAAAATAAAAAGGTGGAAATAAATAGAGTTTATGCCTTTTCTCCCACCGAGCTTTATAGACTGCCAGCTGCATTGCATTGAAAATCTCATTCCTGGACATGGGAAGTTTCAACCAGGTGGCAGTTAACTAAGGTTGTGTGGAACTCAATGTGTGCATGTTCAGGCTACGTGGTGCTCTATGTTAATAAACACTTGGCAACAACACATAAACACTCAGTTCAATAAACATTGGGCAACAACACATTAATGATGTTGCGGTGGGATTATGAATAGTTTGATCCCTCCTACTATGCAATGGAGTTATTTGCAATTACAAACAACCAACCATTACTACTACAATGTTTTGGACATTGCCACCTTGTGGCTCTTTTCAATGGCATTCTCGTCCCTCATAATTCCAAGGGCTTGTTTTATGATAGGATTTGAATTATGGATTTATAACTATATAATTGAGGTTTTTTTGTTGTGATTTTTTACAATTTGCAGACTTAAAATATCAAGAATCTCTATCACTGCTGCAAAATTGCTAGTTTACTTTCAAGTTAACTTGCAACAACATGTGACAATGTCGGGAACATTATCACCGCGTGGCTCTTGTTATTATAAGTTAAGTTATAAAGTTTAAATAAAAGTAAACGTGTAAATTAAAATATTTGTGTATTTAAACTTGAGTTTTGATAAGAATGATTATACTTGCTTATGTGTTAGCATGGAAAGTCTTTTAAATATAAAAGTGTCTTTAAATTCGATTTCCTTTTCAAGAATATAATCCACTTCAGAGAAAGGATTTTTAATATTGATTTTATTAAAACTTCTAATTCTTTGAAATATAATGGAGACTTTGATTTATCAATAATGTTCATTCAATCTATCCAAATTGGTCCAGAAGTATAGAAATTTTTATTATTTTATAATAAAAAAATGTTGATTGTTACGTAAATCAAATGTAATAAAAACAAATATCAATATAAATTTCGTAATAATATACTAATCCTCAAAGATATTTATGAGAGAAACAAATCTCAATATAAATTTCGTAATAATATACTAATCCTCAAAGATATTTATGAGAGGATAGAAACATAAAGACAATACCTTAAAAAACTTGCCTCATCCTTATCCAAACCTATCTCATATTTTCTAATCACTCTTATAGTGGATTGGGTTTTTTTTATAAGGTATCATTCTACCATGTTATATGTTAGAGCATAATGCGTTGAAAAATATGTCCAAGTTCTAATAAGACTTGTGGTTTTACAATATGGTGAGAAATAAATTGTTTGTAATTTATAATTATTAGTTTGTTGATTAAACTTGTAAAGAATTTTATTAACTTTATATTTATTATTATTATTATTTAAATTGAGATTTGATAGTTTAATTTAGGAAATGTTTGACAATATGTTCTTATAAATTGAATAGACATAAAATAATCATGTTTGAGTACCAGTTAAATTTTTATTTACTAAATAATATATGCTATAACAATCTTTTGACAAAGTGTATTAACGTATGACTATAATTTTGTATATACTATTATTTAAAATTTTTGAATTGGAACAATGTGAAAAAATTGTAGAATATAAACATGCTTATAAAGAAGAAACATCTTCCCCAATTTCCATGAAAAATAAAACAATCTAAAAGTACAAGTTTGAATTAGACACTCCAACTGTTCGTCCCATTTTTTTCAATTTTATTCATTATGATTTTATTAAGTTATTGATTTTTTATTTCACTAAATTTTATGAGCAATTAAAACAAAACAAACACACGTTAACAAAAAATTAATTAAAATTAGCAAATCTTGTTGGAGGAGCTAGTCGGTGAGCCGACTAGACTAGTTAGCCGACTAATTAGAGGCTAAGTCGACCTCCAAAGGTCGTGTCGGTTGACTGAACCGACACGTAGTTATTCATAACTGTTTTGTAATCATATATAATAGGTTGTTGAGCTAGATACGAACTTGGTTTGGTTTGATGTTTGTATGAACCCATATGTGTTTTGTGTAATATAAAGTTGTTATTTATTCTACTATCCTTGTCTCTTGTCTCTGTATGACCATATGACTCTTTATGTGTATTATTGGTAACTTGGTGATCTGAGTGATTACAATAGTGGTTCCATTTCCTGTAGTACATGTACGGATGAAATGACCATTAGCAGATGATCTCAGAGCAGGAGATTAAGGACTGGTGGGAGCGTAAAATTGTAAACTATTTGCAGAACTATGCTCGAAGAAACAAGCTGACTATTTCCCAGGAGAAGGAGAAATTCTTCACTGAAACGCATGAAATGTTTGTAGAATCGGTGCCTCAGTTTTTCAAGAAATTACTAGATGAAAAAGCCAGTAGACACTAAGGAACAAGAGTTTCTCCAGAAACTAATAAGAGGTGGATGAACAAACTTGTTAGAGTGGTTTGAGAAAATCACAGACGAGTTCTGTCAAGAACAGGCCATGGAAGAGAGATTTTCAGTCGAAACCATCGAAAAGAATTTCTATACTGACTTTACCGAGCAGTTCCTTTGCTCACTACCGATCCTTTTGTTTATATTCATAATCGACAGAGGAGTAGGGCATATTGTTGAACCTCATCCATCACTAATTGAACTGCCATCGAATACCAACTGGGAGGAGAAGAATAAAGCGTGGGAGAAGTTCATTGCCGAAAGGGACTGGGATTACTTCTTGAACAAATAGACAGAACTATCTGGGCTTACTAAAGCATCGGGTAGGCTATGGGGGGGCAGTTGTTCATGTGTCAGGGTGGAGTAGAAAGATTCTAGTCTACATCAGAAGGAACCACCAAAAATCAACAGTCGAGCTAAGAAAGAAATAATTCAGACGATGACTCACAAAAGCACTCTATATTTGCAGAGAACAGAGAGAGATAAGAGGCAGAAGAGAAGGGAGGAACGGAGAATGAATACCGGGGTGACTGAACATGAAAGACATCCACCAGAGTCGGGTCATGACCGACAAGAAGAAGGTGTAGATGAAGAGGAAGATTCACCGATGGAAGAAGATCTATGGATACCCCAAGAAGTAAGACCTCTATCTCCAGTTAATCCGAACCTGAGTTCTTGTGTGCTAACCATTATCGAAGAGGACCTAAGGCTATGAGCTAGTGAGTTTGATGTATGGATTTGACTAGACGTTGAAGGAAATGAAGTCGATCATTTGGTAATTCGTCGACCTGAGGAAGGAAACTGGGTCACATTCCAAGTGTAGCCGTCCAACCGAA
Organism: Pseudotsuga menziesii; assembly: GCA_001517045.1. Taxonomy (NCBI): domain Eukaryota; kingdom Viridiplantae; phylum Streptophyta; class Pinopsida; order Pinales; family Pinaceae; genus Pseudotsuga; species Pseudotsuga menziesii. Next base: position 155,044 of record LPNX010887968.1, read on the forward strand.
GTAACAACCTACTCTACCCAGGCAATGAAGGAGCACCCCCCTGCCAAACAAAGCTTCAGAAGACATAGAACAGTCGGATCCATGAAGGAGAATATCCGAGATACAACAGTTAGCTTGGACTTCGGCAGAAGAAGTCGAATTGATCTGACTACTTGTCGAGGAGGAGCCAACAAATAAAACTTCTGATGGGAATGAGAGTTCCGTTGAAACTAGTTGTGACCAACACAGAGCCGCAGAAAATATCACACCACCCCCACCACCACCACCTGAAGTAGACGTTGACGTCGACGACATGGGGCACATCATAGCACACACCCTCCTCTATGAGGATGATGAGGATCGCAGATGACACTGGTTCATCTGTGAATGGACATGGGAGTCTAACGTTGTAACTAGTGAATACAGACAGATGGCACAATTCGCTTGTCCCTTACAAAAGAGGGCACTAACTTGGTATATGACATATGCTGAGAAGACACCTAACACGACCAAGGAAACAATTAAGCAACAGTTCTTATCCTTCTTCAAAACACCAGATGCTAAGCATCTGGCTGTAAAAAAGATGTAAACAATTGTTCAGAAACCCACAAAAAATGTTCGGGACTATGAAAAGCGATGGAAGGACCTATTGAGCCAATTAGACTATAACAGTGATGAACAACTTTTAATTCAATGGTTTCTTGCAGGACTCATACAGAATATTTGAAGACATATAAGTCTGGAAACATTCAAATCATATGAAGAAGCGTTGACGAAAGAATTGCAGGTCAAGATGGACGATGACTATCCAACACATCCTGTTGACAACCGCATTGAGGAATAGTTAGAAATCATGTAAAAAACATTAAGAGAATTGAACCTCAAAGGTCAAGACATATGGTGCACAACCTGCTTGATGACCGGACATACCAAGGACAACTGTCGACAAGAAGTCTATCGACAAGATGTTCGTTTTGTTCAAACGAAATTTTTCTGTGACATTTTCCAAGAACATGGATCACACACGACGAAGGACTGTCCTTACAATACGAAAAATGGAAAAGCTTCATGGTGTGCGATTTGTGAGGTAAAAAGTCATGTGACAGCCGACTGCCATTTGAACCTAAAGAATTGAAAAAATTACCATGCAGTCTACCAGATAAACGTTGTTGCTCAAAACAATGATAATATCCCGAAGAACAATGAACAAAATGAATAAACTAACCAACGCTATGACGGTCGAATATTCGAGCGCCAATATGACAATTATTATAGAGGATTTGGAGGTCAAGGTCGATTCAATGGAAATTAGGACAATAGACCACGACGACCCATCCAGTGTTTTACATGCTATAAAGAAGGACACCGCTACGCAGACTGTTCATATAAAGATTAGAACGACCTTGAATTTTGTACTAGTTTTGGAGTGGGTGATCACTCACTAAAGGATTGTCCCAGTATACTTGACAAAATCAATAAGAAGAAAAATGTTAACGTCTTGTCATGTGTTAAGAAATGTGACATAATTCCTACAAAGAATTTACATGTAGTCACTAGAAAAGGAACAAAGACTGGTAATGATAATCCACGCATAAGTAAAATAAAAAACAAAGATGATTATCCTAATCCCATAAAGCAAAAACAATTGTACAATGATGCATCAAACATGTTCCAAGAGTTCACCCAACAAGAAGAAATTAATAAGAGTTGACAAGATGTCTCACAAGAATTAATTAAGTTAATACATAATGACAAATCAGTAGAACAATTTATTGATCTGTTATATAATATTAAGAACAAGCCTATCATGGAGAAACAAACTAAAAACATATCCAACCTTAATCAGAAAGATAAGAGCGATGTCGATCCACTTGTCAACCTGGAGATTGAGGGATATCACGTTCGACAAGTCGTTCTCGACTTTGGATCCCAAGTAAATATTATGACACGAGATATATGTGAACAACTAGGCAGACCTCGACTAAACGAGTCAGGCATATATCTAAAATTAGCAGATCAAGGACTGGTCGAACCTATTGGCGTATGGCGCAATGTCGACACGACTACTAAAGGAATTACCACAAAAGTCGATTTTGAAATCATCGACCTGAAAGAAGGATCCAGTTCTTTCCCAGCCTTGGTGGGCCGACCATGGGGTCAGAATATGAAAGCATCAATCTCGTTATATAAAGAGAGGATAAAGCTCAAAGCAAATTGACAAAAAGTTATTGTCCCCATTCACCCTTCTTAAGGTGAACCTTGGACTGAACCGATAGATGAAGAAGTTGACGTTTGACAACTCTACAAAATCCAAAATAACGAAGACTATATTGAGCCAAACATCTACGGGGAACTTCACTTAGGGAACCAATACTCAGTTGGATATAATTTGGATGCAGAATTTTACGATTGGGAGATAGAAAATTATGAAACTCAAGCACGAGGATGTTGGACTATCCAAGCTATATCAAAGAAACTGACTCGACAATGCTTTTTGGTTTCCATCATTCCAAACATATTTGAAAGAAAAATTAAGGAATACCCCTCTTTAGCGTCGAGTAAAACAGAAAATAAACAGCCTATTCGATATAAATAAAGAGAGTCACCAGTACTCCATATTGAACAAGTTTCTAAAAAAATTGGAGAGCATGGCCGACTACAAAGCCTGGTTGAGACGTTTACATGTCAAGCTGCTCGATGGTGGGATACCCATCAGTGGAGGCTACAAATGTGGACAACAGCTTTGACATACTTCGTAGAGAGATTCAACGGAAGGAAGCTAGCTAAACACGAAAAAATACCAGTCTTCACACAAGGACAAAACCATGAAAATCATATAAGTATATGCGAAAGGGAATGGAGAAGACTTGGGTACAAAGATGAACAAACATGGCCACACTTATTTCCATCCACACTCGACGACTTAGCAAACAAATGGTATAAGATGGAAGAATCTCGAGGTGAAACATTCATATGGTAGGAGCTTAAGGAAAATTTCATTAAAGACTTTAGATTCATACCAGAAGATGCTAAATTGGTCGAGGCAACAGAACAAATAAAAACATTTATACAACTGACTGCTCATCATACATCAACACAAAACCATAACCAATTGAAAGCATCTTGTAATAACATTCGATCGAATAGAATACCACATTCAACAAGCCTTTTGACTGGATAATGAGCACACACATGGAAAGAGATTTCAGTGGAAAACTAATGATCCAGAAACAGTAAAACCAATTAAAACAATAATCAAAGTTGAGTCGACCAACATAGAAGATACTGACAGGATGACAACAATAGACTTCCTGGAATCATTTTCACATTTTAAAGAAGGAAGTCAACAAATTAATGAAAGCAAGGTGCCATAATGGATGGATGCAAAAGTTAAAACCAAAGAAGTCAAAATCTTCGACCAAAAATGGCATGAATAGATGATTATTGGGACGACGAACAAACATCCGAAATAGTTAACCTACTTAAGGAATTTCAAGATGTTTTTGCGAGATATTATAAAGACCTTAAAGGATTAGTACAAGAGATGGGTGAAATGAAAATAGACATAAAACCTGATGCAATACCAATTAAGAAAAGGCCTTACAAATTATCTCACAAATACAAGGAAATAGTGAAAAAGGAGATTGACAATATGCTAGCAGCAAGGATCAGATATACAATCGACCAATTGGAATGAGAAATCCCTATGGTCGTCCAACTGAAAAAACACGATTCGACAAAATTACGAACCTGTGTCGATTTCCAAGAACTAAATAAAGTCACCCTAACCGATCAATTTCCAACTCCATTCGCAAATGAAATTTTAAATGAAGTTACAGGACACGAGTGTTAGTCTTTTATAGATGGATTCTTAAGATATAATCAAGTCCCGATTGCTAAAGAAGACAACATTTGTATGTGAATTCGGTTCATTTGCTCACAACATCATGCCATTTGGGCCAAATAATGCACCAACTGTATTCTCAAGGATAGTGGTCAAAGCATTTCAAGAATACATATACAAAACAATGGCTGTATACTTTGACGACTGGACGATTTACTCCATGTTGAAGGATCATTGCAAGTGTCTAAGACTAATGTTGGAAAGATGTCGACAAATCCACTTTTCACTCAATATAAGGAAATGCATCTTTCTGACCCCCATTGTAATCTTATTAGGACATATCGTATGCAAGGAGGGTATCAAAGTCGACTTTGCCAAAATAAAGATCATCCTAGACCTAAAACCCCCAGTAAACCAAAAACAAGTCAGAGTATTATTGGGACATACAAGATATTATAGAAAATTCATTCCTCACTACTTAGATATGACATACCCATTAGAAGAGATATTGAAAGAAGACCAAGAATACGACTGGACTGAGGAATGCGATGCTTCCTTTGACATGTTGAAGAAAAAAATTAGTTGAAGCACCCATTCTCATATTCCCAAACTCGTTAGTCAAATTTCACATCCACATTGATGCATCAGGCATAGCAATAGGTGCAATATTGACGTAACTTGGAGATGACGGGATGGACTATCCAATTGTGTATATCAGTTGAAAACCAAACAAGGCAGAACATAACTATTCAACGTTAGAAAGAGAGGCATTAGGAATGGTATTTGCACTACAAAAATATTGAAATTACCTATTGGCTAATCCTTTCATATTCTACATAGATCACCAAGATTTAAAATACTTGGTGAACAAACCCTTACATCATGGAAGAATATGTCATTGGTTGTTATTGTTCCAAGAATTTGAGTTCGAAGTAGTAGTTTGACCAGGGAGGCTAAATGTCGGACCCGCACACTTGTCGAGAATCGACACAGGAGAGGAAACAACATGAGTCGAAGACGATCTTTTGGACGCACATCTATTTCGAATAGAATCTATACCAACATAACTAGAAGAAATAGCTCAATTCCTAGAGAATGGTCAGGCACTTGAAGGTATGCGCACCAAAAAGAAACAAATTTTAGCAATGAAGGCCGCACCATACACTCTAATTAATGGATTCCTATATAAAATGGGTTTGGATGAAGTACTCTGTTGATGTGTCTTAGAACATGAAAGAGAAAATATAATGCATGAAGCACACTACGGACCAGCTGGAGGATTTCAGTTAGACACGACTGCCAAAAAGATCCAACAGTCAGGACTATGGTGGTCGAAACTACACAAACATTATCGAAAGTTTGTTGGTAAATGTGATTGTTGTCAGTGCTTAGGTCGACCCCTACCTAGTACTGAGATGCATTTAATTTCGGTAAAGCAAAGCCTAACATTTGAAATTTGGGCTATCGACTTTATTGGACCATTTCTAGTTCCATCAAGAAGGACAGGCACACGATATATCATAGCAGCAGTGGAATATGTTACTAAATGGGTAGAGGCAAAACCTATCGAAACCTGCTCTAGTGAAGTGGCTACCAAGTTCATATATGAAAATATGATTACTAGATTTGGGTGTCCATTGACCTTAATCAACGAACAAGGATCACATTTTATTAACATAACTATTGTAGCATTGACAGACCAATTCAAGATTGACCACAAACAAAGTACAACTTATTACCCTTAGGCTAATGGGGCAATAAAAGCATTTAATAAAACCCTAACATGAGACCTAACAAAAATCTGTAACACTGATAAAGATGATTGGGATGAAAAAATTCCTGTTGTCCTATGGGATTATCGAACAACATATAAACGATCCATCAACCAAACACCATTTTGACTAGTTTATGGCCAAGAAGCAGTCATCCCCCTACACTTCCAATGACAGACGCTGGTAATAGCTGACATATTATATATTAATGTCGAAGAAGCAAAGAAGGACCAAGTAATGAAAATATCTAAGCTAGAGGAAGACCGACTTATGGCTATACAACATCAAGAAATTCAAAAACAACAACAAAAAGCATGGCACGACCAAAATATTACTAACAGGAGGCCTAACAAAAATCTGTAACATTGATAAAGATGACTAGGATGAAAAAATTCCTGCTATCCTATGGGATTATCGAACAACATATAAACGATCCACAACCAAACACCATTTTGACTACTTTATGGCCAAGAAACAGTCATCCCCCTACACTTCTAACAACAGACGCCAGTGATAGCCGACATATTACATATTAATGTCGAAGAAGCAAAGAAGGACCAAGTAATGCAAATAGCTAATCTAGAGTAAGACCGACTTATGGCTATACAACATCAAGAAATTCAAAAACAACAACAAAAAGCATGGCACGACCAAAATATTAAAAACAAAAATTTATCGGTTGGAAATATTGCATTACTGTATAACAGTCAGGTGAAAGGAAAACCAAAGAAACTCTACATAGAGTGGATGGGACCCTATATAGTGGAAAAAATCAATGCCAACGGATCCGTCCAACTGAGAACGTTACAAGGTAGAGTATTTTGGAAACTGGTAAATGGTGCCCGACTAAAGCGGTATCAAAACTGAATAAAAAAAAAAGAAATGGTTACATAACTGCTAACAAAATCTATAAAAATCATAAAAACCTAAAACTAACAAACAAAGAATCAAAGAAGACGAAAACGACAGGAAATCTAGAAAGACGCAGCAGAATGCAATTCGAAAATAATCAACATTTCCATCATCGACATACCACATACCGACCATACAATCGACATCAACAAGAGGATAAAAAGGTCCAATCAACCCATCATGACTATGGTCAGAAGGAGTGCCAAAACCAAAGCGCATTAAAAGAACCTTGAATAGAGCGTCCTTTACCATCAAATCCGCCATTAATAAATCCATTGAAAAGATCGTCATCCACCCCACCTATAAATACTACGTCAAACGAATATTTCATGCCACTTCACAAAGAACTAGAGCGACATATTTACTAGACCTCCAAGAGAAAATTACCTGCAAAGAAAGATGAGCTAGAAAACGATAAGATGTCCCCAAAACAATCTAGAGCCATGACAGCCAAAGCAAAAGAATTGGAATCTACTACAACTCCATTAGTGAAACGATTGGGAAATATTAGAAAGGAAAAATTACTAGAAACTTCGTGGGCACGAATCTGGGCAGAGATCAAGAAATGGGCCTATGAGAAGACAAAAATGACAGAGGAAGGTTTGAAAATAAACCACAACACTATCATGAACTATATGAATGCACCACTCATAGCAAGTTTTGGAGGGACAAAAGAAATTATTTCCAAGTTCATCATCAACTGTTACCACAATGGGAAATTTTGCTTTAACAAACTAGTGGAAATATCGGTTGAAACCATTTACAAACCTATTGGGCTTTCCAACAAAGGTGGCCTTGTTATTGTAGGTTCAAAGAAGGGCCAGTTGAAAGACTAATAGGAACATCCACAGGAAATAACTCTAAAGGGTTAATTGTCGGACAAATTCAAGCTTCCACACCCAAAATGGTGGCCAAAATTTTATCCACATGTTTAACTATCACGAGACGAGGATGCGATTTGAAACTTGACATGTTGGAAGCCGTTGACTATATCGCGGAATCAGGGAAATTTTACTACTGGGATCAATATGTGGCCGACATGCTCAAATCCATTTGCGAAAAATGCGAGGAAACAGGTACAATAATCAAATTTATGTCTCTGATAATATGGATAGCTATGTACCACCTATGTCTAGTCGGACATCCACAGTTCCTAGAACCGTCTAGGTTTCATATGTGGCGTTTCAAGTCATTTCAATGGTTGGAAATCCACAGGAACTAGAAGAAGGCAAAGTGTTCTTAGAAAATTGGTTTCAAAATTTAAAAGTCCAAACAGCGAGATGGAGGGTCCTCAAAACATTCTAAGATGTTTTCCCCGGACAACACAAATCCAACTGGAACCTAACCACAGAAAAGTCTGGCATTCACAAGTATCCACAGCAAAAGAAAAATCTCTCGACTACTATCCAACAGCCGAGGAAATTTTCACAGAATTATCCCGTCAATCTAAAACCAAAATAGCCATACCGCCGGGTGCAAAAGAGATTAACCACTTTATCGTCGAACCATTGACCAACCAAGAGAATAAAGAAGAATACGAATTTCACCTTCATATCAATACCTTCACAAACACATCCCAACGGAAGAGAAAAACTCTCTTCAGATTGAAAATATACCAACTAAACAACAAGACATTGTATTGATAGAACATAACACTAATGTCCCAACTCAACAATGGGAGGAGAAGGGAGGAGAACAGATAGACGAAGAAACTCAATCCGACAGACCTGAGTATGCTATGACAAAGGAGAATATGAAAATAATAGCTAATGAGATATCAACCTTAAGAAAGAATAAAGGGAGTCAAGCATAAGGAAAGGGGAAGCACAAACTCATCCTTTTGGAGGAGTTAGAATATGAAGAAGAATTACTTGCTACTATTTCCGACATTTTGGAGGATGCTGCACTGAACAAAGTATCTGTTGAAACATAGTTCAAACAGTTCATCGAGTCAGGAGTGAAGCGAGGCAGACCTAAAAAGGTAAGAGTGGATATCCCTCCAGAAATAAGTCCTATTGATTTGACACCAGAATCCTCATGACCTTCCCAAACCTGAATAACACCAGACTCGACTATCACCATATCACCAATCTACAAGGATATAATCCCTGAAACCCTAAAAGAAAAAATTGATAAAGATGTTGAACTTCAGCAATTTATCAACAACCTACCACATCTATTCCGCAACGTCCAACAAATCAAAACCATGCATAAAATCACAGAGTCGAGATCTGCCCAACGAAGTCTCACCCCACAAACCGACCAAGTCTCACCACATCCAAAAGTCATGGGACTTATCAGATCCTCATTCATCCGAAACCCTAACAAAACATCCGCAGTTGCAGCAACCCAAATCTCATATTTCACACCATCTATCCTGAAACCTTCGATTAATGAGGTAGATGAGGGAACAATCGATCTTGAAGGCAATGATCAAGCAACACCAGATGAAGAAATAACCAACCCCATGGAATCTGATGAAATCGACAACCCTGTCAACTTGCAACCAGAAGTCGAAAATCCCATGCCGACAAAGAACCTTTTGACCACTCCATCAACTCCAGACCATTCTCCATCACCATCACCACCACCAATGCCAGAGTACCCTCACAATCCAGAACCATCATCTTCACCACCACGGGACACACAAACAACTACAATCCCCACCCATGAAATTCATCCAGTTAACCTGGCCACGAAAGAAGATCAATCGATTGAAAATCCACCGACTGAAGAGAAACAAACAGAGCAGCAGCAACCAACATTAGTACCAACAGGACTAGTGGTGGCCCATCACTCTAAACACAAAAGCAAAGTAAAAGAAAAGAAGAGAAGAGAATGACATCAGACACAACAGGTACCAACAGTTATCCACCTTCATCAACTAGGGTCGACTACTGCAGTTGACACACCAAAACTTAGAGATGAAGAACTGGACCAACTATTGGGATCACTCAATAAATAGGTTGCAACAAGAAATAAAAGAAGAAGAGAAAAGATTGAAAAACTTCAAGAAGAACAAGTCAAATTCCTGACCAAATGCAGGAATCTAACACAAACAGTCCTACTAGAAATAACAGAGACTGACACCGAAAAACCATTGGAGAGAGCATACCAATTGTTCGTTCAAGTGTTATGTCGAACCTTCAGACACAAATGTAGGCCAAGAAATATGAACAAAAAGGAGATACTTCTATGCTATTGAGACATCAATACACAACATTTTCAGAAGCCCACAAGGTATTGTAGGAGCATTTGGACGAGTCCACCACTACAGAAGAAGTAATGTGAAACTGGTATACTTATAATGGCTAGGTATTCCAGTAGGCTCGAGAGACTCGGGTACACATCAAATCATTAGAAAATCAACAAGGTCTGGAGGAAGCAATGTGGAGCACAGTACAAAATCAGATTGTACTGGAGACAACAAAACTCAAAAAATTGGAAAAACAAGCACATAAGTGGATGAATTAGGAACTACCCAGCCTCGACACACTTGATAAAATTTTTCCATGAATGAAAAGATTACTCGACACAACAGAGGAAAAAAATCAACTGTTGGGGATTGACATGATTAATATCACAGACCTACCAATACAAGAGAAGATGTTGATTATGTCAAGCATTACAACCTTGACCATTGACATTCAGAATGTTGTCCACAAATTTGACAAAATTTTAGCATCAACTAGCCATTACAGTAGAATCCATTGTGGAGATATGTGTACATAAATGACCATTCATTCGACTGCACATCCCATGAAGACATAGTAATTGGAAGAAAACTACTTCAGACAAGATGTTTTTTCCTCCCCAATTTCTTAGGGATGAAGAAAAATTTTGTTCCTGGGGGAGATGTTGGAGGAGCTAGTCGGTGAGCTGACTAGACTAGTTAGTCGACTAATTAGAGGATAATTCGACCTCCAAAGGTCGTGCCAGTTGACTGAACCAACAAGTAGTTATTCATAATCGTTTTGTAATCATATATAATAGGCTGTTGGAACTTGGTTCGGTTTGATGTTTGTATGAACCCATATGTGTTTTGTGTAATATAAAGTTGTTATTTAAGATACTATACCTGTCTCTTGTCTCTGTATGATCATATGACTCTTTATGTGTATTATTGGTAACTTAGTGATCTAAGTGATTACAACAAATATCAACCAAATTCAACAAAATTTATATCTATCAAAGGTAGAATTAATGACGAAAGTAATGGTATCAATTCCGAAAGTAGATTGTACTATTGCATATCACCTATACCTTCTGAAGTTAGAGAAAGATGAAAGCAATTTGGTTTTTGAAAATTCACAGGTTTGCGACTGAAAATAGTTCGGTCGAAAACTTAAACTTTTTTCCGTCAATTTTTTTTTCATTATGGCAATCGTTCAATTTAGTGGAGACGAATTTTCATCCAAAAACTTGATCTTAAAAATAATTTTGTCAACCAAAATAATGTCAGACCACTTTTATTAATTAATAATATTACGAACCTTATATATATATATATATATATAAAGTTAATTCCACGATTCCACATCTTTCATTTTCATATTGAACTTTGCAAAATGTTTTCTAGATCAAAAATGCACTTTTCAAAGTCAAAGGATCGAAGACAATTTATTTTAAGGTGTTTCTCAAAGGATCAAAGAATCAAAGGTAATTTATTTTAAGTTTTTTTCTCAAAATCTCAAAGGAAATTTCTTTAAAGGTGGTCTTTGAAAGGATCAAAAAAATAATTTTAAAGTGTGTTTTTTTTCTCAAAGACAATTTCGTCTTTTTCTATGGGAAAATATTTTTTATTGATTTAATTTATAGTTAAACTTCATTTAGAGAATTTCTTTTATTATGAAATTCTTCTTAAATGTTTTGTTATGACATTTTCTCCGAGGTGGAGTTTTTCTTATTCAATTTCTTCTATGGTAAGGTTTTTTAATCTAAAATTTTTATTTTTGTGTTATAAGGTGTTTTTTTAAAATCTATATAGATTGAACAATCATGTGCAATAAAACATTGTAACTCCAAAGAAAATATGATCAAAATTAATATGGTGCTCTTCACGTTGAAAAATAACTTGACTCTATCATAATAAAATATGAAGCTTACACACACTAGAGAGACACTTGCTGAAGATGTAAATAGAGATTTCCCAACAGAATTTGAGCTCAAAATCCGACGGCTTCCATGTCTAAAATTCGAAAATAACCTGTCGAGTATTCGACAACCTCAAATATTTTTTTTGTCAGTGGCATAACGTCGAATATTCGATGACAAGCCAAGGCCGTCGAATTTCCTACGCCAAGGTTGTCGAATGTCCTACGCCAAGGCCGTCGAATTTCCTACGGAAAGGCCGTCAAATTTCCTACGGCAAGGCCGTCAAATTTCCTATGACAATGTTGTCGGACGAGGGCCCCACAATGTCGAAAATGCGATGACAATCTACCATCGGAGCCACAACAACTTCATCTGATTGACATGAAATCCGACAACAGCTACTAGGCATTGAACGTCAGATAACCGACGGGGTACTGTATATTAATAAAAAGAATTGTATTCATCAAACATTGATGAATACAAAAATTGTAATCATCAAACATTATATATACTGATCTAAAAACTTCTTGAGAAAGAAAAACATGTTGATTCCTACTTGGAAATTAACAATCAGAGTTTGACAAAGGACTATTTGAAAGTCCCAAGCTGATCATTTTGTACCTTCTATATACTATCTGCACTACCAAATACCTTCTGTACTTTCTGAAGAAAAAAAATATTTTGATTCCAAGTACAAACTATAAATATTTTAAAAAATAATGGTGAAAATGCTCCTGCTTCTATTTTTTTGCATGATGGGCTTGGCAGAATTTTTATATTATTATCAAAATCAAGATGAGTCTATATTTGGCGTGCCCTATCCCTATCCTTTCTAGCAGTGACCATATCTGATTTTCCTTCATATAAATGATTAATACTTGACGTTCTTAGATGTTGCAACCAGGCCTAACGTACACTCTATAAATACTTAGTCCGATGGATCTCTTTGTTCTGGATACTTCATTCAAGCACTGGTTTAGGAAAGCATTCAAGCATTATGTTAGAAAATCTATCACTAACAAGTTCACTTGTTTCACAACACTTGTCGTAACAAGAAAAAGAAGAGCGACACAAGTATCTTTTCTTGATGCGATCAGAAAATATGGTGTTCTCTTCTCCCCTCTTCTTCTCAATTGGGTGATATTTATTTAGGCTGGTCCCTTCACCACTAAGTTCCTTTGCTGGTGGAACTGAGCAAATAAAGAGTTAACACTTCATGGATTCAAAGAGAACCTAGGACGGGACTAATTATGAAGCAACATTAAATATGTTTTTAGGAAGCCTGTTAAGTCAACAGACAGGGAAAATGACATCACACAAGATTTGAGAAGGTGAGTAGGTTTTCATTTTTATATCCACTAGATATATTTTTTATGCCAACCTTGTAATGCTAGAAAAATTATAGCATAGATCATATGCAAACATAGATTGTATGCGGTTGAAGTGAATAAAAAAATGAAAAATACTAATTCAAAATATTAGAAACTTCATTCCTCGCAATTATTTGATTATAGTTAGAGCATACTTCCATGCCTTAGATAGAGCCAAAGTGTGTGCAACAAACCTGAGCGGTGAAATAAATTCAATACCATAGCCTCATGATGGTTCAAGGTCACACTTAGTTCAAATATTAGCTTTATTGCATCAGGTTCTCTGGGTAGTTCAACAAGTCCAAGGTAAGCCAGAATATTTGAATTTTTTGTTGCCTCTCTTTGTACCCAATGCTTCCTATGTTATTGTTATTAGATCTAGTTTTGTTACAGCAGATGCTAGACCATGTTGCGTTGATGACCCCAGTGATGGGTCAAAATCTCAACTATGGGACTACATCACTTTGAATCTCAGTATATCAAGACCAGGATTTTCATCACCCCTTTAAAAGAAAACGATGCCATGCCAAGCATAAGCGGATGTGAATATGTGTAAACCTGCATAGTAGTAATTACATGTGGCCATTATGTGGTGTCATGCCATCTTAGTCTACAATACAACCATTACAGGTGGTCATTGGATTGAGAGGTGGTGACATTGCATTCATTTCTCTGACAAGAAGAAGTGGAGCATTCATTTCCACAAAAAATGATCAAGCAAATACACTGCATAAAACTTAGGACAAAAAAAAACCATCAATTTATGGTGTAGAACGGATGGAAAAATAATGCAACTAATTGAAAAACTTGGGCAATATCATATCAAATCACAAGATGGATCCACACAACAAACAAATTTATATTTTCCAAAGTTAAACAATGTCATTACTTGTGGTGGTATAAGGTATTTAATTCTATGATATCATTTAAAATGGTCTTTTAACTAATTACATCACTTATTACTGATAATACGTACATTATAAATGATTCCTTACTATGTCACTCTAATGGCAATCATAGACTCTACCTAAGAGCTTAACCTCTAATAGGTATCAGTAATCTCTGTTGTAAGCTATTACATACCAGTATTGAATCTTAATACATATTTTATAGGCCAACCACTTATGAATAAGTATGGTCCATCAATGGTATTATATCATTACACAATTCTATGAATCGTATATGAAACACAAGTTATACATATGTTATAATTGCGACGTAACTAATAGTACTAGTGTGATTGATACAAGCTATGAATACATGTTAGTAATTGAGATATGATGGTTTTCATCTATAATAAGTAAGATTTAATGATAGTACAACATATCATACATCCAAAAGTTCCATCTTCTTATAAAAAATAAGAAAGAAAATTCTAACTGCGTGGTTGATATGTTGAGTCGTCTCGTAGCTCAGATATTACATATTTTGGATATATTTTATATTTCTTATGAAGACTAGAAATAGTTGTATACTTTATACCCTTTTCTTGGTCCCATATAGCATATAATACATCATTTCACTTAACTAAATCAAACTCATTTTGGCCATCCACGGCTCATTAGGTCAAATAATTTTTAGATCATATGTTATTTGCAGCTAAAGAAAACTAGCACACAAAAAGTAGGTACTCTACCAGCTCTATCGCTGCTTTCTCACCCTTGGGAGTCCATATACATGTATTTCCCAATATCCTTACCACAAGGCTAATAAAACATTATTGCATCTCTTTTGTGGTTTGCAGATTCTCTAAAATGGCTATCAAAATCCATGTAATAAGATTAAATCAGTTGAGTAAGTAGCTGCACTATTCTTCTCTGAGATCTAGTTTCATTTTGTATTGTCCCTTAACATAGCCTTAGATAGTGATTATGGATTCCTCATCACATTTTGGAAAACGTTATGGAAACTACTTGGATGTAAGCTACATATTTCTATTTCCTTTTATGCCCAAATATATCCATAGACTAAGGTTGATAGCCACAACTTGGTACATGCCTTTCCTGTCTACTATTCTAGCAACACATTATGGAATTCCTATTTACAAAATTACATGTATTGCAACACAACTATATTCGATAAATATATACATTTACAAGTTATTCACATTTTGTAGCATGTTATGTCATGTATTTCAACACAACTATAATCAAGCAATCTATAAATTTACAGGTTATTCACATGTTGAAGCATGTTATGGCTATCAACCTTTGGCACCTTTTGAGCTACCCATCAATCTTCCACCATCCACTTCAAAACACAAGAAATGTGAACAGTACAAATCTTCCACTTTTGTTCAAAATATTCCACACATTCATGCCCATGTCACAAGAGACCTCACAACCTCTCAATCTTGTTATAAACCCTCCAGGATTGTCACCACATCCTTATTGAGTTTCATATCACTAACCGGGTTATGCTACACTTAGAAAAGATATGTTTCAAAGGATAATTCCACCACAAACTGAAGCCCATTCACTATGTATTGTATAATTTGTTATAAAGACTTACTAAATTACTACTAACTTGTGTTCATCCATCACGAATGCTATATGGAGAATACAATCTAAAAATTATGTTGCAACTCCTATTAAATTCACACATAACTCAAATAAATCAACACTAACTTGAACATGATTTCCAGGTTCTAAAATGGTAGTTCAAAAGGTCTTAGGACTAGGAAGCAAATAATATCAGAATTTTTAAACGTTATGCATGATTGCTAACCATTCTCATTCAATGACTGTGTAGTTACGCCTTTTGCGGATGTTAAATTGCAACCTGAAAAATACACATGATTACTGATATTGTCATCTCTAAGTAGATCACAACCAATGACATAACATTAGAGTAATCTAGGGTAGGATCATGGTTTACCTCTTGTTCTTAGGATTTCAACACAAATTATAAGGTGTTGAAAATTATGAAATCCCTTTCTTTACCTAATACCAACATTTAGAATAGTCA
>LPNX010887968.1:171018-178518 GCA_001517045.1 Pseudotsuga menziesii
TTGCTTGTGAAAATTATTGTAATGTAAACTGACTGGATGTTACTCTAGGTTACAAGTATATAATGTTACCAGACATTCATAAACAAGAAACTTAAACTTGCAAAATATATTTTTGGCAACATGAATGCTATCAAATTCAAACCATATTTCAACTGTCAACAATGCCACTTCCAGTGACATATGTTATTAATAATTGTTGTATATGAAAACAAATTGTGAATTATTTTCATGCACAGGACAGGTTAAGATAAACATAATCCTGCAGTTCAGATGCAGAGGCACACCAAAGTCTTCCAATGATTTGAATTTATATCATCATCCCATATAAAAAGTTCAAAATACTACATTATAATTTTAATTTACAATCACAAACAAGGATAAAAATATTGTTACCAGTATAGAGTCTAGACAACATAGCTGAAACAGGAAGTTCTGAAAACCATCACAAGGGAATAAATTTCACTTCCTACAGATACCTGTACTAAGAGCATTTCACAAATAGGCTCTTATGTTTAGTGTATATTACTGTCAGCTTCCAGGGAACTACCCAGATGAACAATTAGTCAGAAACCTCAAGAAAGCATTGTCTGATGAGAATCCATGTAACCTTCTTAGTCTTTCCTAAGCCTGAGAAATGGAATGCGGATAAAATCATAAGGATATCAGACCTGACCAAGCAAGGAATTGATTAAGACTACAATTCTATTTAAATAGATGTAAAACATCAAAATTTCAGCTAATTCCTTATTATAGCTCACAGCATTATCAAAAGTCATGGCTACAAATGGCCTTTTTTCAATAAAACCATTTTTTCCTTGGGAAAGAACCTCGAAGCCAGGCTATTTGCATTAGACACTCAGACCCATCTAATTCTATACTTGTGAAGAACATCTAGGAGGTATAAAATGGAATGCTTAGAATCCATCATAGGCAGAGGATGAGAAACAACCTAAACAAATGGTACCCAATCATTATGTTTATGATTGATCAAGGAATTGATTTATAAAGGGGTACATGTCATTGAGGGAGTTTGAAAATTATTTTAAGGCCTCTAGAATTATCTAAATCTCAGGAATCTGTGAACATTGTTCTCATTTTTCAAAGATATACTACATATAGCCTAAGCAGACACTTGGGAAACTACAAATAAAGGTGATGAGCAAACTTGATCACCAAAAGGATAGCAATGAAGCACTTGAAGTATGCTCGTGGTGATGAACTCCACCCAATTTACCTTTTCCAGCATCAGAGTTGAATAAAAATACCAATAGTGGATTATGGGTCTTAAAAGGGGATGAAAATAGAGCTCAACTCATCACAAGCACAAAAATAAATCTGCAATAAGAATGAAGATCTTCAATACCCTTACCACTTTGAGGTTTTCCATTGGTTTTCCATTGGTTCTTGTCTTTAACTATGATAGCTTCAAAACTTCTCACTATAATATTTAATCAAATAGAAGACTTGGCATGTGGAATACGAATGATGATTAGGAAAGGATACTAAAATGCCCAGTTTTGATCGGAAATTGATCGGTAGGATCTATGGAGGATGAGGCTTGTAAGCCTGTATATTTAGCTAGCATGAGGTCTTGATTCTACTTTTTAAATCTATTAATCTATCTCCATTTCAATTTCCATCGTGTCTTGGAGGAATTCTTTATATATTGGACCAATTTTAGTGCCTAGCCTTGAGAAGATAGATCTTCTTCAATTTCCATCATGTCTTGGAGGAATTCTTTGTTTATTGGACCAATTTTAGTGCCTAGCCTTGAGAATATAGATCTTCTTTCAGTAGTGTATAGTTCAATGCACCATTGCAATATGCTAAAGAGTATGTCAGCAAGTACAAGCACAAGAGTATGACAAAGTGGATGCTTGAACTAATGGTAGGTTATTTGGGGCTTAGCTCCATGTGAACATGAAACCTAAGCTATCTAATAAATAGAATTGGCAATGGTAGAGTGTGGAATGGTGCACACTGGAGGGAGTAGTGATGTCAAACTCCGGGCATAAAGAAGGCACTGAAAATCAAAATCAGAGTATAGTGGCGTTTGGTGGGCAGTGGGCAATGTTGGTAGTTGGGTTGCAATTTTATCTCATTATGACATCACCTTCAACTTACATTTGGGGCTTCCGATGTTGTGGAGTCCTGGAAACTAGCAATTCAGTCACTTCTTATCACCCCACAAAATTTAAAATTCAAATTAATGTAAGAAATAAGCCTACTTATTTTAGTTGGTTGGCTTGCACTTTTTATGATGTAGCTAGTGAGTTAGTGAGACTTACCCATCAGGAAGAGAGGACAATGAACCACATTCAAATGGGAAACCTTGGTGGGGGAAAACAGGTTAACATTTTTACACTTTTTCTTCCTGCTAAAAAGTAACAAGTAGATCAAGGGACATATTTATGTCCTACAACGAAAAAAACGAAAAAAAAGAGCACTATGTCTACTTTGTAGAGCAATCTGTCTACAAAGTAATGCAAGGACTTTATCACCACGGTGTTATACCAAAATTGATGTAGTGACCTCCCTCGTGTGGCTAAGAAAAGATCACTATGCCTAAAAATAGATGCAAGGGCAAGATCTTCAGTCTTTGTCCAGCAAATGGAAACTCCATTTTATGGTCTGCCAGAGAATGTTTAATAGCTTATGTTGAAGGAACACATAAACTCACATAGTGGTGGGTGGTGAACATTCATAGATATAACTATATACTTAGTTTTGTAAATATGGGTGTCTCTTAAACAAATACTAAACATTAAATTGGATCCTTATAAATATCCATATAACATAAATATTTAACTTAAAAAACATAAAACAAATACTATTTAATAAACACAAAACAAAAACTGATACAAAGTATAAAAGTTCAGTGAAATATATATTTATAACTAATTAAATAGTGAATTATGAAGCTTGTTTAAATCTTAAGATGTATTTAAGCATAACAAGGTAAGATGACCATGAAATGAATCTACATTGTACACTTGTTTCACTCCAGTTAATCTTATTGATCCACTGAGGAAAGTCCAAAATATGAGATAATATCTAAACACCTATCCTCGTAACAATCGTTGTAATGACCTGTTCCACTAGAGTAAAGCTCTATTCTGCAAGGGAATCTCCATCATCAACAGTAAATGCTTGGACTTTACTGAAATACTCATATTTCATTTATTGTTGTTGGCAGAGATTTCCTTGTAGAACAGAGATTTTCTCCAGTAGAACATGAGGTTTATGTGTTCCTTCATAACATAACCATTGTCAGGAAGACCATAAAACAGAGGTTGCAACTTCCAAGTGCTGGAGAGAGAGTGTGAAATCTTTGTAGACCAAGTGCTTTTTTTCTTACAGGACAAAGGGTCACTGCATTAAATTCCAAATATTATATGTGGAAATTTGAATAATCAAGGGGCAGTAAGAGTTTGGGATACGATGTTGAATATCTTCAAAAATTGGGTTGAAGGAAGATTGAAAAAATACTAGATCATGGGCCAGTTATCCTGCTCAGCATATGGAACAAGTGACAAGGAATGCCTCTTCAGGGTTGCTAACTTTATTGAATGTTTCCATGTTTCTCCCAAATACATGTAATATATGTTGTTCATTAATATGTTCTTTTTAATGCAGACCACGTTTTTCTTTACAAAATAAAACAATGACAAGTACAAGAACCTTGTATATAGAGCCAAAGCCTCCCCCTCCGAGCTTGTTGCTTTCATGAAAATTATCCATTGACTCTACAAGTGCTTCGAAGGTGAAAATAATTTGCTTCTATTTGAGTAGTGTCGATTCAGGGTCATGTACTTCTGTGCAGAAGAAAAAGTGAATAAGAATTTAACACTTTTTTTGGATAACATAAATTTGTTTGTGTGAAACAACAGTTAAACTCCAGGTTCTACCTTCATTCTGCTCACTGGGGAGTTTGACTCAACATCTCATCTAACGTTTTTAGTGTAGAGCCATCACACTTAGTAAGAGTTCCCCATTTCCAGCACAAGCTAATCAGCAAGCTTAGATCTTAGGTATAAATTGGAGTTCCCCATTGTATGTTGATTTCCTTTCGAAATATACACTCGTCTTCTTCTCAATTATATTCCATTTACACGAAATTATAACTAGAAAGGTTAACAGTTTCCACTAGGAGAGTTCGAGGGGTAAGAGTTGACCCTGACTAGGATGAAATCTGGGGTTGACACGTTAAAAACACTAGATTTCATGAAAGAAGAAATTTTTTCAATGGGAAAATACAAAATATATATTCAATTTCAGGAAAGAAGATCAAAATTTTAATAATATGAAAGGTTACAATTTCTACATGATGCAAAATTCAATAATAACTTGTAGCAATGGTCATAGATGATACTACATATTCCATAATGCCATGACTTTGGAAGGTTTGTTGGTTGTCTGCTAAAAAGTCGAGTAAAAATTGAGCAAAATGAGTGCATTTTGTTATGTGCCTTTTGTACATAGATCAGCAGGTCATACATGTCTAGTCAATATAATTCACATTTGACTTGTGAGTCTAAGTCAAACTCCTAGAACCTTCATGGAAGAATGTGGAAGCATCCTATTTACTATGAGAAATTTCCAACCTCTGTAGATGGCGATTGCTTAGATTAAGTAAAGAACTTCACCATTTGTGAAAGGCCACCAATTATAAATGAAGAAACTACTAGCTAGAATCCATGTCAATGCATCCAATGTGAAGTGGATGTAATGGTTCCTGTTTTGAGTGTGGTGCTCATGTTACCTAGAATTAAGAACCATCATCACGCTTGGAACTCTTTTGAAATATGTAAGAGTTTTTATGAATAATATTTCTCCTACATCTGGAAATTTTTCTAGCATTTTCTAGAGCTCAAGGAACCTGCTTCTCCCTCTTTATGGGATGTATTTTCATACCTTATCCAACATCAAGTCACCTTGCAGAATTTAAAAATCCTAACCCCTCTAAGGTTACCACATTCACATCTACACAGGATTCTACAGGGAAACTCACAAATCCTCCAAGAAAAAGAGAATGGTTAGCTATTATTACCATAATGAGGGACGTTCCTTGAAAAAGTGTATCCGTCTTCAAAGGATTGAAGATGTCACTATACAAACAACTAGCAACAATAACCTCTTTGAAGACAATTTTGGTACTTCTAACCCTGCACATCTTGCAGTGCACTATGATTTATTGTCTTCAACTTCTTCATATGGATGGATTGTAGAATCTGGGGTAGTGATACATATGATGAATAACAATAAATTTCTCTTAGACTACAATGTTAGCAAAAAGGTCAACAGGTAACTATAGATAATGATTTAAATCTCCTAGTTTCGAGTTGTGTCTCTAATGTCATTGATAATGCTACGTATGAAAATGTTCTCCAACTTCAAATAAATTCATTGCAATGGTTTCCAATGCAAAGTATGGAATTAGGTTATGGAACTTTATATATCCTTGAGACATTGCCCATTTTCACCTCACTAAGGGCCCTCCAGAAATAAACTATTCTAGTGGTGTTTGCAACCCTGACAATAGTATGTCTAAACATAAGTAATTGGTTTTTTATCAGGCATATAACATAGTTAATATGATCTGTTTACTAGTGGTGATCCTTTATATGGGGTCTAAAACCTGGATTCTTGTGGTGAATCGAATTTTCTGAATATACTCAGTAATAAGGGCCATTCAATCCATATCAGTTCTAACATAACAAATTTGCAAATATGATGTACTATTACTCCTATCCATTTATAAAACACTTACTTTTTGTTTACAAAAAAAAAATCACAATTATAAGAATTCAAAAATAAATACCAACCACACCATGCTTCCCATAAATGAAGTTGAAGCATCAATTTCAAGATAAAACTAGAAAAAGTATTGATCCTTTTCCTGATCAAAACCCATCAGATAAATTACCTCAAAATAAGCACATATTTTCCTCGAAACAAAAATTTTATTCATACATTGAATGAGCATGGAGATTATATAAATTTGAAATTTCTATAAAATATTTATGATAACCAACAACATTTCATGTTAGTATGATTGCTATGTTACTGAGGATTTAAAAACTACAAGATACTTGTCACTTTTAGAGAAGTGGCCATTTTTCTAAGTCAAATCACTTTTAACTTCCTTCAAAAATATATTTTTTCCCTATATGAAAAAATTAATATTATTTTTCTCAAAAAGTTACAATTCGAGAGAAAGAAATGGATTTGACAAAAGCCTTTGAAGATAAAATTTGGAGTTCCATGTCAACATTTGATTTGGGATCTGTTCCCTCCATGGCACTTGTGATGGCTAATCACCAGTTGGATGGTACAAGCTATGGAGTTGAAAGGCCACAAAATTGCTATCAATGGCTTCCAAGATGGTTCAAGTTATGGCGCTTGCATAGGGACATTCATCTATGCCTCGAAGGGAAAGGTGTTCTTACGAGTGTACCCCCAATCATTTATAAAAACTGGTCTCAAACTAGGTTCAAAATGGGAAAAATGCCTCTTGGCATGAAAGTTGTTATGTCTAATCTACCTTTCACAAATTATCTAACACTGAAATTTCCTAAGTTCATTATAAATAAATTACAAGTATAATTAACGCATTGCCTTTTTTTTGGTGAAAATCGAGCTAAAATTGAGTGAGATTTGGCCTCCAGCAGGTAAACAATAAAGGTTTTTATGAGGGAGATGAAATCAAAATATATGGTCATTATTTAAAATTTATGGGTGAAAACCTAAAGAAATTGGATATTACTAATATTCACTTCTCCAGATCAAATGGGTCTCTTTCAAAGTAAGAAAAAATCATCCTAGAAGGGCCTAATTAACACACTTTGCTAGCTGGATTATGGACCCAAAAAAAGGGTTACTGGGATTTCTGGAAATTACTTGGTTTTTATTCTTGAGTCGAGCCCTGTATATTTTTTCCGGCCTCAAAATCTGAATGAGGGAGATATGGAAATTTTGGTTTAGGCATTTTGTCAAACACTTAGTGGACAATTACTTGGTTGAGGACTTTTGTCAAACAATTAGTAGATATCCATCTACAACTCTTCCTTCTCTAAGTTCCTTTCAACATTTCAAAAGCTACCAGAAATGAAATCAAACCCATACACATGGAAAGAAAAATGCCCCAAGGGAATCTACATTTTCATAAAAATACCCAAATCATCGGATTTGGTCTCACAAAAAATGTTTTTGGAATCAAAATGGGGGTTCCAAGCCCATATGATATGGATACTTTCCTCCATGACATATCGGCTAGGTATTTTATAAATAAAATTGGAATTCCTAATTGTTTATTCAACAAGGGTTGGAGAGGACATGTGCCCTTATTGGTGAGTCAATGTAAAAAAAAAGGAATCATAAATCGATTCAATCTCAGAGGAGACAAAAATAATGTTTCCACCAAAGTCTAAATGAAAGGAAACTAGAAATGTAGTTTGGAAATGAGGGCGGGTTTCTTACCAGGAACGTTGTTGTAACGCT
>LPNX010887968.1:183518-187249 GCA_001517045.1 Pseudotsuga menziesii
GATGATGATGATGGCAACGAGGAATGATGATGGCGGCGAGGATGAGGATGAAGGCAACGAGGATGATGATGATGGAAATGAGGATGATGATGATGCTAATGATGATGTCGATGATGATGATGATGACGACGATGGAGATGGTGATGATGATGATGACAATGATGGGATGATGACGACGATGATGCTAATGATGATGTTGATGATGATGATGATGATGATGATGATGATGATGATGAATCATGATGACGATGACTATGATGATGATAAAAATAGTGATGATGAGGATGAGGATGATGGCGACGATACAAACATAAAGTAAATGGAAAGTGGTGTAAATGGAAACACAATATTGTGTAACAAAGAAAAATTTAAGCACCTGAATTTCCTTTGTCATGGTCATAAGAATATTAAGTTTATTATAGTGTGATCTAACACATTAGCATGTACTACATCGCATCCAGGAATCAACCTCACCACATGCATAGGCACATAGTTGGGCCACAAGGTTTGTTGATTTACAATTATTTTCAAGGTTTATTTTTCTTGTAGATTAAGTACTTTTGGATATGAGAATTATCAATGGGACTGCTATGTGTGACAAAATTGAGAGTTACAATTTAAGGTCTATGACCCAATATTTTTTGTCAATGGTCATTTAAGATGTCAAAACCAAACAAAATTTTCTAATGTTCTAAAACTAGAAATATAATTTTCTAAGCCATTATCAAGACCAATTTTATCTAAATTGTTATTCTTATAATAGTTAGAAGAATTTCCTAGGACAAGTCCATCGAATTTCCTAAGACAAGGCTGTAGAATTTCCTATGACATATCCATCGAAAAACCTGTGCAAGGCCGTCAAATTTCCTATGACAAGACCATCGAATTTCCTACGACAAGTCCATTGAATTTCCTACGACATATCCGTTGAAAAACCTACGCACTAGTGTCAAAAATCCAACGATATAGCTGCCACATTTTTCGATGACGTCGCTGTCAAAAAACCTATGCCTACGCCATCTAAAATTTGAAGACACTAAAATAATTCAAAAGGCTCAATACTTTTCATCATTGTTGTGTGACACATCAGTACGATACGTCGGATGTCGTCGGATTTTCAGTTCAAATCCTGTTGTGTTTACACCCTAATGCTAATAAAACGGGTATTGAAAATCAAGTTCAGGAATATGAAATTGAACAAGGCATATATATATATATATATATATATATATATATATATATATATATATATATATATATATTATACACTTTTTAAATCCAAAAAATTATTTTTTATAATGAATTGTAATTATGAAAATACTTCATAACAAATAGATAGAGAATTTCCTCATAATGTTGATCAAGATATTGTAGACATTGTTGAAACCCATAATGAACACATCCCTTGCAGCAAAAGCTAGAGAACTTGCTTATCGAGAGAAACAACTTCTAAGGAAATAAACCACGTCAGTTGGGTAATTTGACATAGCTTACTCATTATCTAGTTCAATCCTTTCTATTTCTAGTTCTATTCCTCCATAAATATTCTATATTCCCCTCTCCTATCTATTCTTCAGTAATAAATTCACAGAGAGCATACCTAAATCCATTGGAAATTTGACCATGTTGACACACTTATCCCTTGAATAAGTTGGAGCCATTAAAATACCTTGAGAATCACCAATTTGACATAGTTAACATATTTATATATTTGTGTAAATATTCTCACAAATACCATTATGGTAACCGTTGATAGTTTGAATGAATTGACTTATCCTGATCTTAGATATAGTATGCTTAGTGTTAACATTCCTTTAACCCTTGCCACTAATATGAGTAATTTAACTACTCTACTACTTGCAAGCAACATGTTCAATGGTAGCAGACTTAAGGCTATTACCAATTGAAATAAGCTTGAATGTTTTTCACTCTCGCACAATAGTTTGATAGGGAAAATTCCAAAAACCATAAGAAAACTTCATTTATTAGAGGAATTATATTTGAGTTCAAACAAAACGATAGAGACGATTCCAAAAACCATAGGAAAACTTCATTCATTAAAAATGTTATATTTGAATTCCATTTAATAGACTCTATTGATTCTCTACATAACTCAATAACACTTGTCTAAAGACATTATTATGTTAATGTATAATATCGTTTATTGATATAGTATTTGAATGTTACTTGCCCACACTTGCACACACATATATATATCTTAGTGAGTGTAAAGATATAATGTCCAAAAAAACAACCTTTCCAAAATAATATAAAATATATTTTAAAGAGTCCATTTGAATTTCATATATGTGGAACATAGATTGGACTATTTGGAAGAGAATATTATATTCATTTGAAATGTTTTGAATTAAAAATATATATTGGAATTCATTTTAAACTTTTATATTATTATATTGGTCATAAATATGTTGAATATTAAAATCATAAATACAAATACTAACCATTTTTTTTCCTTTTATTTTTAATAACCATCACAATTAGCCATATACTATATTACAATAACAAAAAATGGAAATTTTTGTGATAGATTGATTATCAATTAAAAATAAAAAATAAAAATGATTTATAAACATAGTAATAATTAATAAGTTAAAAGTGTTTAGATTATTTTTATATTTATTATTATACATGTCGAAGGACAAGTATTTTGTATACGAATATGTAGTCAACTGCGTATTAGTTTTACTTTTGAATGCATATTATTTTTACTTTTGATTGTATTTTTTTTTACGTTTCCTTATAGTTTTATGCTGTAGGATTTTTTACTACCTCCGTGGATGGTCAGACCTTCATCTTTACTACCTCTGTGGATGGTCAAACCTTCATCTTTATATTGGGTCTCAAACTCTTTATGTTTATAAAGTGCATCCTTCATATGCTCTTTTTTGATTTCCTAGGATGTTATATTTAATAAAAACATATGAGTTTAGATCTCCATATTGTTTTAGAACATAATTGCATTTAACTTTTGTTGTTGTTCCGGTACCTGTGCCAATTTATCATTCTCTTCTTGATAGCCATGTAGTTCAGTTTCCAAATCTCAGTGTTGCTAGAACTTCATCTAACATAACATGTTACCGACATACATGTTGCATAGTGATCGATAAGGAATTCAACATCAATTGAGTGAGTTAAATAGAAGGGTAGGTCGGAAGGGATAAAGGCATGGAGGGATAAGGAGTAAAGGAGGGGAGGCAGAGAGTGATGAAGGGAGGAATAATGAGGGATGTAAAGAGAAGGTGGAGAGGGAGAAAGTTCAAATTGTAGAGAGAGAGGGGGGGGGAGTGAGGGAGGGATGAATATAGAGTGAAGGAAAGAGATAGTAAGGGAGGGATAGGAGGTGTGTGTGTGTGAGAGAGAGAGGGGGGGAGGGAATAAAAACACATAGATAGAGAGAGATATGGTATCAAATATATAGGGTGGAGGGGTGAGAAATGGGGAGATAGGGAGGTTGTGAGAGAGAGAATAATGGAGAGGTAGGTAGGTAGGTAGAGGTGTTGAGGGAGATATTGGGACAGATTAAGGAAAAGAGACAGGAAGAAAGGGATACAAGTTGAGAGAGAGAGAGAGGGTAGGGGAGAGGGATAAAGAAGGTGGAGAGAGTGGAGTGAGGGAGAGACATACACACACATAGATATATAGAGAGAGAGGGGGACACACACACACACACAAAGAGAGAGAGAGAGAGAGAGGGAGAGAGAGAGAGAGAG
>LPNX010887968.1:187299-206039 GCA_001517045.1 Pseudotsuga menziesii
AAGGGTAAGTGATAGAGATAGAGTCATGGGACATATAATGAGGGAGATATAAAGAAGGTGGAGAGAGGTTATGAGAGAGGAGGAGTGAGGGAGGGACACAAACACACATAAATATAGAAAGAAAGAGGGAGGTTTTGTGAGAGAGAGAGGGGGGAGGGACACACACACACACACATAGATATAGAGAGATATGGAATACAAATTAAAGGAGGGTTAGTGAGTAAAGAATAGGAAACTAGTGGGTAAGGGACATTCCTAGCCCTATATGTAAAAAATATTCCTTTAGGGGTTGATTATTGGATTTCCTCCCTTGACCATGTTGAGGCCTTAATACCCATATCTAATGTTGAAAACCTCTTAAAGGCATGTACATATTTTCTTGGATACTAATCATACCTAAAGTAGGTCAAGTGTGGTTCTTCAAGGAATTGTGCATTAACATGGGTGCCTCAAATATTCCTTTATGGCCTAAGGAATGATAATATCCCTTCAATCATGTGATGGAGGTCCCATACCTACTACTCAAAAACACCTAATTCCGCTAACATCCACATTCATAGTCCAAATGTACCTATGATATGCCATGTGTGATTTTTTAAGGCATCCTTTCTAGCATTAGATGCATGGAATATTTGTTTAGGGCATAAGTACCTAGTTTCCTCCCCTAACCATGTCCATGGCCTTAAGACACATACCCAGTGCTCAACAAATGATGATGAAATACATATCCCCATTAAGATTCAAATGATTCCCTTTCAACATCATGTGTGGTGGTTGGAAGCATCAATTTTGGCCCTAAATAGTTAACAACCTCCTTTAAGGCCTAATGATGAAGTGTTTTCCCCCACCCATGTCAAGGGGCCTAATACCTATACTTCATGCTAAAAATGTTCTAATGGAACTATCATCCTTATTCCAAGGTAATGATACCATGGAAGGCTCTGTTGAGGTTGTTCGACACATCATTCTTGGCTCTAGATTCCTAGAAGCATCTTCTAGGGGCTAAGGCCTAGGTTTCCTCCCCTTATTATGTCTAAGGCCCCAAGACACATACATAGTACTTAGAAACCCCTAATGGTTTCCATATATCTCAGATCAAATGAAAAATACCAACTTGAGAGGTCATCTATGGTGATTCAAGGTGTCATTCATGGACCTTGAGCCTAAAATCTAGTTTACGACCTAAAATAAAAGCTTTCTCTACCAACCATGATTAACACATTATCCTCCATACCTAATACTAAAAAATACTAATCAGGTCCATATCCCAACTTAATGGTTGACGATACCCTTAAGATATCATGTGTGTTGGTTTGAGGTATTGTTCTTGGCCCTATATGTCTACAGGATTCCTTTAGGGCCTAAGGACTAGGTTTCCTCCCTCAACCATGACTATGGATTTGGTCCTAGTGCTAAAATAATTCTAATGGACTCCATATTCTCTCTTAGATAAACAATATCACAAAGGGAGGACTTATGCATAGATTCTATGCCTTGTTCATGGACCTCATCCTTAAAAACTACCTTTAGGGCATAAGTCTTGAGTTTCCTCCCCCAAAGATGGTCAAGGGACTATGAACCATACTTAGTTGTTAAATTCTCCTAATGGTATCTATATTACAACACAAATAAAAATTATTCCTAAGTCTTGATGATTTTGGCTATGCTTTTTATTCATTGCCCTGGCTGTGCACCAAACTCATTTATTGTGGGTCTCCATAATGTGTGCGCATTTCTATTGTATATAGCGTGTGAATGTTTTTTTATCTCAATAACACATGCATGTTTTTTAATACTATAAACAATGCCTTGTCCCTTTTCGACAATCATTATTATATTATGAAAACTACTAACATGTAACAACAAATTTCTTTGAAGAGGAACATGAGCTCTCTATTTGAAAATTCACAATACACCATATCTATCATTCACTTTCTTATGTCGATGTAGCATTGAGGACAATTTTCATGGTTGATCATTGTGGTGTTGGTTTACATGAACATAATTGAAGAAGAAAATCAACAATCTTGAAGAATCCATAATTGAAGAGAACCAAAGATAAGATCATCAACAATCATTTTCCTATCATTGAGGAGCACACAAGACAATTGTCATCACCAAGACCATTTCATGGTTATGGTGAATGTATGCAATTATGGAAGAAAATTAGCATCAGGAACAATTTGTAATTGGAGAGAGAAAAATTCAATATTTAACTTTCATTTACTTGTAATTGAGGATGACCAAAGACAAAGTTTCTCATTCATCAATAATGTGATGGGAAATATACATAATTGAGGAGGAAAATTGAAGCACTCTTGAAGAATCTATAATTCAAAAGCACCAAAGAAGATTTTCACCATTTGTTCAAGCTTGTAATTGAGGATCACCAAAGAAAATCTATATTGAATTGGTCATTGTGGTGATGGGGAATATACATAATCGAGGAAAAGAATCAACAAGGAATAATATACTTCAAGAAATCATTGAAGAAGAGAGAGAAAACAAAAGAATTGACAGGATGAATCAGAGGATTTCTTTGGAAATTGATCCAATTCCAATTATAGAGGATACCTCAGTTCATCCTATTAATCCACGACAAGAAAAAGGGAAGCATTCACTAAAGGGGCCCTTGATTTCCACAGCATTTGATGAACAAGCACTCCATGGCACTAATCAAGAAGTAAAGCGTAGGTGCTCATTAGGGGTTGTTTCAATTCCCACATCAAGTCAAGATAATAAGTCACCATCTCAAGATGAAGCTAACAAAGACGCACACAATGTTATGACCTCTTGTGATTATACAATTTATGAAATTATAGGGGCATTGCATGTAGAGCCTATTGTTGAAGAGGAAACTGTTATCGGTACCATCGATTGCGATGTCCAAGTACCACCATCCAACTACCAGGAAGAGAATGAAGGACAGCAAGATACTATTGAAACACGAAAGAATCCTAGTGATATGCTACATGGTACAATTCCAACCCCCTTACATACATTAGAAAGTGCACACCAAAGAACACCGAAGCATATAAAGGTTGATGAAAGTATCATCAACCCCCTTGAAGGTACACTATCTAAATATAGTATTTCTTATCAACCTCAACATATACTTAATAAATATTTTGATTCTAAATGTGATGGAGATAAATGTATATTATTTCTATCATTGTTAAAATCTAGGGGTATGGATATTGTGAGGAAAAATTTAGGGATAAAGATGATAAATAAATCTTGACCAATCTCTCATATAGTTAAAATCTTAGTAGACACCTTTAGTAAAATTGGTATGAACATGTGTTCAGAAGACCGCAATGCAAGTCATAGTGTGTTGTCACAAGCAATCATAAATAAGAACACTAGCATCCTTCATTTTCTCAAGCCTACATCCAAACTTGTTAATTTGAATGTAAAAAACATCCGTAAGTATTCTTATAGAAGAGAACATATTGACACAACCGACTAGATAGATTTTTTGGGCCTTTATTGGTAGGTTGCAACACTACGATATGAATCTAATTGATGCAATAAAGGGACTAGTGCATAGTTTTTGACATGATAACACAAGGCCTTCTTCAAATTGGAAGGATGTACTAAAACATAGAAAGGGTTCAAAGGATCATGAACCACATATTAAACATCTTCGTAATATAACACAAATATAACTATACGATAAATTTAAGAATGAACATAGAGAATTGAACTTGGGGAAAATATCTTTTGAGAAATGAAAGCCCTGGTATGTAAAATAAATAATGTTCGTAATACTTGTTATTGTAGATACCATGTGGAATATTAATATTAATATGAAACATTTTCGTACATTCTTCGTGTGTTGCATACTGACCATGTGCAGGATTGCTCCATGGCAATAACACCGAATTCATTAAGACAATGCATATAAAACATCATGTGTAATATATAGGCCTGAAGGGAAAACATACTATGCAGAAGCTTGTATAGATGGAACATGCTCCAACTATGGTGGAATGTAATTATTGAGCCAATGTATTCATGAGAGTGGTTATAGTGAATTTGGGAATATGGTTGTAAACACCAAAATTTCCAAATACATTAGCTATGAAATAGGCCGTGGGAAACAAAGAAAAAAAATACAATTGGTGACATCTTAGGTCAGTATTTATCTCTAAATTTATGTTTCAGTTATCTTTCAATCCATAATTACAGAGAAAACTTATGTTGAGATCATTTTGTGAAACCAGGTACAATTCAGTGACTTCATCAAGGAATTTATTGAAAAGACACAACAATATGTTTGTCATGTCCACATGGCACGATGGCAGGATGAGTAGTTTAGAATTTGTAGAGATACATTTCCCTGTGGTACTATACTTTCAATGGTCAATTTTGTCGAGAATTACACTCTACAACACCAAAATGAGTTCAAATTCAGGACTTAGTATTATCATTCTAACAAGGTTTCCTTAATGGTCCACATCACATATAGGCATGTGCCAAATAACAGTGAAGAGAAATGAGAAATCCCAAAGTAATATCACTTCTACATAAGTGACAATAGGTGTCATGGCTTCCACTATGTATGCCATTGCTTCATCATGTTCTATGATCAACTGAAGGGAAGGAAGATACAGATTGATCAACATTGGATTTGGTATGATGGATGTGCTGGTTAGTTTAAAAATTTGCATATTTCAATGGATGTGTTCAATGCACAAAAATTACAGGGTTCCACATATGTGGAACTATTTAAAGACATGGCAAGGTAAAGGAGAGCATGATGGAGCTAGAGCGTGTGTCAAAACAACCCTACGTAGGGAAGAATTTAAATTGTCTGCATAATAAACTATTCAATATGCTTAATCTATAGTTAGGTGGTGCATGTTAGTAATGGGAGACGAATCAACTATACAAGCATAATCCACAAGGAAAATACATGTGGAGAGATTTTTTGTGAGGTGGTTGATGTAGATCATTCACATGTATGGGAATGCAAGAGTGTTCCTGGAACCCGTGGCTTTCATTCAGTTTGAAGCTTCAACAACTCAGTATTTCAAATATGTACTAGAAAGCTCACTTTATTTTTCTCATCTTGTTGTAATGGTGACTGGGATGGGTGTGAATCATTGGATTGGGTTGATGGATGGGATCACATATCACTTCCACTTGATCAATGTGAAATTGTTGATTTCACTCCATTGGAAGAAGACCAATCATCTATTTCTATATATTTTTTATCATGTCTTAGATCTTATACAACTTGGTATGATGCATTTCATTTAATTTCTTTACTCGTTTACATAGTCTTTAGATGGAAAGTAATGGCCTTGTCTCGCAAGAAAAATGTTTTAATCATATACCTACTATCATATTTTTTCAGGGCACGCATATGTAGTAGTTTCCTTGAAAGATAGTGAATGGGGTGGGGATTATTAGTTGGAACGTTGTATAGAGGGAAAGAAAACCATCAATATTTCCATGACTGATGACGAAAAAAACCACTTCCCAATCGAGATGATGGTTGTTAAAGGAGAATACTTGAAACATGAAAACAATGCAAGAAATAAGGGTGTTAGCCGGAAATACGCACCTCCTGTGGACAGGAGCTGGTTCCCTAGTCTGAATGGTTCATATCTAGAACAAAACATAAACACAGAATGATAGACTTTCCCTAGATATGTTTAAACACTTGAATGGGCTTCCATGCTTCTTCTATTAACAGATGTCTTCACTATCCTTGAAGCTTTTCCCTCTATTTACTTGCAAAAATAGAAGAAAACAATAGAAACTGGTAGCATACAAGATATAGAAACTAGATCTATGCTTGTGACCAAGGAGTCAAGTAATACATACACATGATACATCATATATGGGAAAGAGAAAACATTCTTTATTAACAATGATTGGAAATACTACAACCTTGATGACTTGGTGTTGAGAGTCCCATCCAATGGATCCTTGCCTCTAACTTCACCTTGCCTCCAATAGACTCAAGAATTATTTTGACAAAGTTTGGGTGTGCAACACAATTCTTCCTCCCTTTTCCCATGGGGGATGAGCCAATATTTAAAGGCATGGGAGGATAGGTATGGTTGAGGATCTCATGGGTGAGGTGGAGATAAGATCCTTAAAGGGAGGATCTCGATCTCCAGCTGGTCCTAAACCATAGGGATGAGCCTCCACGGAGGTTAGCTTCGAAAAGCCTCTCAAAGCTTCTCTTTTTTCCTTGAAAATTCGAACATTGCTCCTCCAATGAAGAAAAAAGGCGGTGTTAAGGGGGTAACGCTTCTTGCAGTAAGGCTAGAAGTGGTGGCAATGCTCTTTTCTAATGTATTAGGAGTAGTTCTGCCTTAGCACCACTTGGGTAACTCTTTTTGTCAATGGAAGAGGAGCGTTACCAACTCAAAACAAGGAAAAATTGTAAGGGGATATTTTTTCCTGTCATTTCTCTAGGGAAAAATTTGAGGGATTGAAGAAAAAAAGGGAATACCTATCTCATAACTTGATGGTGAAGAGATTTCGATGTAAAAAAGGGTGGATATGTTTACAAGTACTACAAAATAGGTGCAAGTGTGTAACGCTTCACTAACGTAATCTTTGGTATGAACCTCCAGGTATGAACTTTTCCTATCTGAAATTCATCAAAGTTACGATACTTCTTACCAGATGGAGAGCACGAGAGGCTCGTGGATACCATATGTATCAGAGATGATCCGAAGGGCTTGGTTGTATGATAATAGCTATGATCTATCATGATGAGGTATGTTTTACTATTAATACTATATTTTTTATATTGTTTGTATGCTTCTTGTCAAAATTCCAAATTTCTCTTGTATGTTGTTTATCAATATGCCAAATTTCTCAAGTGATTTGACAAACTCTTCTTATGTTTCCATTCTCTTGAATTGTCTAAACTGGGAAAAAATACTCTCTCTTATTAGAATGTGGAAGATGAAATCCCCACACTACAAACCTACTCTACTTAAACTCTCGAACATGGCCTTAAACACCTATTCTTTGGACACCTAGCCTCCTAACCCTAGCCTCGTATTTGTAGACTCCTTAAACAAAACTAGAATCTAGAGCCATCAACATTAGAAGGGAACAAGAGACTTGAATCTAGGTATCTACATTATTCCATTGAATGACCCTCATTAATTTCACTCAATCCATTTATCATATCCAATATATTCCATGTGTCAAAACATAATTGACCCAAATATTCCACCCCTCCTTGTGATGACATGGACTATCCAAGCACTACCATGTTCCGCTTCTTAACACACACTTCTCATTTTTCAATAGGACCCACTATTCCTTATATGTCATGTACCCACATTTTGAACACCATAAGTGTTGACCTTTCATAACACCTAGGGGGTCAAAAGATGCATTAATTAATTAACCTGGGCATTTTATTAAATTGTATTTAGGAGGCATGTACTTGATTTTATTTATTATCATTATTAATTATTGAGAAATTAAATATGTGGAAAATATGTTTCCATGTCAGGAGGGTGCACTTGGGAAATCCAACTTGCCAAGGAGGAAAATTAGAAACTCTCATAGGACTAACAAAAGCACGAAAACGGCGAAAAGGGGAAAGTACCAAAAGGAAAGAAAAAGTAGTCCGACACAAAAGAGGAAACTTTGGGCCAAAGGAGGGCACAATTACATTTGGAGACTGAGTCACAAAAGTAGGAAATATAGAAAAATATTTCATAAGGAAAAGCAACAACTCTAGGCCAAAGGAGGGCACAGTTTCCATTATGGAGTTCAATGACAAAAGCAGGTAGTGCAGAAAAAGTTGTCATAGGGAAAAGGAACAACTTTGGCTGAAGGAGGGAGAAATTTCCTAATTGAATGAAGGTGGATGACATCGAAACATATTTCTTGTCTCATACATGCTAATTTCTCAAGGAGGGCGCAGCATGTGGCTTGGGTTAGGGTTTTATCAAGGGAAACTTGCTCAACAGGTATTTGACTTGCCCAACAAGTCACTAGAGGTTTATTTAAAGGCAGTTGGAGCTCCATTATTCAGTTTTGAATGTTTATTATTTTTATCTTGAAGAATGTAGGGCTTCCTTCCTGAGTGTTGTGCCACAGTTTCTTGGGAGATGCGCCCGAAGGTTCTCATTCCTCTTCTTATCTCTCTTCCGCTTCTATCTTATTGCAAGTGACATGAGCTAAGGAGGAACCCATAAAGTTCACATTGACCTATGTATCTGATTCCTAGTCATTATGATCTTTATGTGACAGTAATATCCTGTTATGTAGAGCTTCCATGATTAAATGCTCATGATAAGTGATTTTTGTGCCCATCTAGTGGGGTATTTGACTGTATAATGTAATGGTATTAAACTTATGTCCATTAAAGGAGTTTTAAAAGTTCTTATATGATTAATGATGATACATTTACCTCTATAAAAATTTATTATCAGTTCTTATTTCATTCTGGTATGAAATCCATGAATTAATGTACACCCTTGCTAGTTGACTAGGAAAATTTAACTAGCCTTACAATTTTCTTAATTCAGATAGATATATGCATCCAAATGTAATTAGAAAAGTTGTTGTAGGTTTTTAACTGACCCCACTATCCATACCAACATTCATACTGGTATTTCGTCAAATTCATACTTTGTTTGGGTATCCTTCTCCGCGCAGGGTCTCCTTGAGCCAAAACTGCCAATTTTTCTCAAATATTCCCAAACAAACCCAAATCACTCCAGATCTATTTTTGAATATATAAAAATTCATTTAATACATTTTACCAGTTTTACCACACCTATGAACCTTTCCCAAACCCCTAGTTGATTGGTTTCAAAAAGTTCTTCCTAGTTTCACAGTTGGGTGACCCAGAAGTGTGGGATTAAGTTTCATCATAGTTGATTCTGAACCTAAGTGGTCCCTGGTCGAAATGTGTTAGGAAATGTGCTTTCTTAGTCCTCAAAATTTTCTCTTGATTTCTCCTAAAAACACGCTGCTCTGTGAAAAAAGTATTAGACACTTTCCCTTATTTTGCCTAGTCTCAAGATATTTTCGATTCAGTGAAATTTTCATATAAAATTTTGGTTAAAGTTTCATCAGAGATAATATTATGATCTGTAATCAGATATGGGATATTATAGTGGTATCAGAGCTCTTTCCTTGTCTCATCATGTGGAAAGAAGTCTCTTGTTGAATAAGTTTTCAAATCACTAAATCCAGTTGCAACTATGAGGCTCCTACCAATTATTGAAGAAGACCTTGAGCAATATGAATATCCCTCATGTAGTACCTCAGGTAGATTCAGTAGGAATGATGTTGATGATTTCTTTCTTCAATATTATGATGAATCCATTTGGTAGAAATCTACAAATGTTGGTGGTTAAATGTTCAATGGAAATAACTCTAATGAATCTTTCCAGTATTTCATGGAATAATGTGCTTTAAAGAAAGAGATAAGGGAGATCTTATATTTTCGAGATTATTGTACTCTTGAGAGACAAAAGTTATTTAGACATACCTACTGTGGAGAAAACATGAAAAGGATTTCACACATGGTTGATGAAGTGTGCAAGAAAGTGGGACTATATGGTTTCCACCTAGAGCCAAACGAGGAGCAAAAAGGGAAGATTCATCAAAGCCATATGCTTGTCCAAGCAGTCTAAGAAAATTTGGTTTCTCTTCAAAAAGAGCTTCCAAAAGTTGTGAGTTGAGTACCACTAAAGGTGAAGAAGTCTCAAGTTTCTTGGAGGATAATATAAATGAGGTAGAGGCAGAGATCCATGAAGTGGAGTACAAGTCACCGCAAGGTGGTTGCATAGGAAAAGTGAGTAAAGATGAATGCACTTCCAGTTTCCTTGTGAGTGATCTCCGGGCCACTTCTAAGGATGTTGGTTCATGTATGGGTGGTTAGAAATATTTTGGATCAGATCCAGAAAAAGTTCACAAATCATATTTATAGTCACTCCCTGAGCCACATAATGAAGAAGAAGACAAGGCCACATCACTTGGGTGTGAACCAGAGAATTTGGTGGAGGAGTTGGCCACCATAGTATCGTTACATGAAGAGGGTAATATGAAGAACATGTATGATAAAGGGTCTGATTTTTTCAAAATCCATGTTTACTTACAACCATATGATCCATGGGAGGATGAAAAGACTTCACTTTCATATGAGGACTGCAAAATGAAGGACAATTGTGAGGGAGATGAATTCACCCCTAGTTTCTCTGTTGGTGATCACAAAAATATGATGCAAAGGTATGAACATAGTTTATATTTTTGTACTCTCTTGCAACATGATGAATATGAAATGCATGGGAATGGGGTTCTTTCTAATTTTTGTAAATATCACATGTCATTCCAACCTTCAGAGACACCCTCCAGTTCACATCATGGAAGTGACTTTGCAAAACATTCAAAGGCTTACTTGTATGTTGAGAATGAGTTTTGTGTTGTGGATCCATGCCACAATAAAAATGGTCTTATATGTCATCTATTAGAAGAATAAAACTTGGTGGAGGTACTGCAAAAACTTTGACTTTTAGGGGCGGTTGTCTTCCGCCTCCAAAAGTCACTTTTGGGGGCAGTTTTGGCTTTGGAGGCGGTCTTTACAAAACTGCCCCTAATAGCACCGACACTAAAATTTTTGAATTTTAGGGGAAGTTCTGGAAGAGATCAAAACCACCCCTAAAAGTGACTTTTGGGGGCAGTTCTAACCGCCCCCCCCCCCCCCCCCNCCCCCACCAAAAGTCACTTTTGGGGGCAGTTCTAACACTAGAACAAAATGATAAATTAATGACTTAAAAAATGACTGAAATTCGGCTATAAACGATTATTTTTGAGTCGGCGACTAATAGTAGCTAATTTTCGCTATCTTATAGCTTGACTAACTTAGTCGTATTTCACTTACTCATTAATAGCTTGACTTATTAGCCATTGATTTAGTCATTGATTTAGCCATTGATAGTCAATGATTTAGTCATAGATTTAGTTATGAATTCAGTCACGGATTTCGCCACTGATTTAGTCATTAATTGCAATAATTAATGACCAAATATACGAATAAATAAACTACTAGATGAAAACATATGAATGACTAAGCTAAATACGGTTAAACGTTAGTCACACTGTAAGATACGGGAAATTAGCTACTAATAGTCGTATATATGTGAATTTAGTCATTTTTGTTGTCACAAATTTAGGATAGGACACAGAAGAATCAAACCACCAACCTCCTACCTATAATTAGGCAGGTGCTCTACCATTGAGCTAGTACCCTTTAAGAAGTTGTTATTACTTGATAATGATGATATTCAAACAAATTTTTCATCATTCAAACATACCAAATAATTATTATTAAGCATACACTAAAAACACTTGACAATGACAAAACAAATAAGTTTTAAAAATGTCTGAAATTTTTATTTGAATATAAAATGAAACTCAAGCTTAGAACATATTCAATTATGTAGTGCATTGCAAATGCTGATATCAATCAATAGTGAGATTGTTCCAATTGGTTTCCACATAATTAAACGTTTAATTTGGAAGCCTCCACATGCCTAGTGCAATTTTGTTTGATCTGCATTCATGTTG
Source organism: Pseudotsuga menziesii (assembly GCA_001517045.1). Taxonomy (NCBI): domain Eukaryota; kingdom Viridiplantae; phylum Streptophyta; class Pinopsida; order Pinales; family Pinaceae; genus Pseudotsuga; species Pseudotsuga menziesii. Next base: position 198,868 of record LPNX010887968.1, read on the forward strand.
TAATGCAGTTTCTGTCCACTTGGTCCTGTCAAGCTATATACATTAACCAACTGTACAATATAGATATGTCTCTAATTTTTTATTCTCTAATAAAATCAACTGCAATTTCTTGTACAATATACATCCCAAACCTATACAATATACATCCCATACCTGGTGAATATCAAAATTATGGTGGCATAGTCTACCTCCCCTCCCAAATCCCCAGGATTATAATTCTCTCGAGCCAATCACAACTACACTATGGAACTTTGCAGAAACAATCTCCCTTATAAGGAGGCATTGAATTGCATCCACCTTGTACGGTAACTTTTTCATATCAGTATTTCCAGTTCCAAGTTGATAGTTGGCACCATTTCGCGAGATGAAGAGATATGTAGTTCCTATGAACAGATCAAAAGGGACAAACCGTTCAAAAAGTAATGCATCAAGACTCAATACTAAACATTGCTAATGAATTCTTATTTAGTCACATGGAATTTAATTTCATATTGTAAAGAAATACTTTTCTACATGTCAAAAAGTTCCAATTCACCGTGTACTTGTCAACAAAGTCACTAAAAGCCTACCTGCATTGTTTTCTTTAGAAACAACCTACTGCACTGGACTAGAAAGAAGATCAATTGGTGTTTGAGATTCAGAGTCTTCGAATGTGAGATAAGCACCGGATTCAATGATAACTCCATCCACTTTAAGATCCCCAAAATGTAGGTCACTTTGCAAACTACTCCACCCAGATTCTCCATCCTGAGGAACAACAGGGATAGAATGAAAATCATACCATTATAGTGCACACAAAAAAACCACAAATTATGTAAAAAACATATGCTTTAAAAAATTAGTACCAGGTGAAAAAACTCCAAAATAAAGTGTTTTTAATATTTATAAGCAGATAAACCTTTAAAAATGTGGAAATTGAACCCAAGTGGTAGGTCAATTACACTCACAAAATTGCTAATCAAACATGCAAAATTCATACAAAAGGAGACTGAAATTGGAGCATAACTTAATCCTGTATTGAATAAGTGTACATAAGCCAACCATATGAAGTAATAGGCTGCTCAAATATATAATTACATGAGATATTTGAAATCACTAGGTTGCTATTCGAATTGCTCAAAAAGAAGGCTTACTAAATCTAGTCAAATCCCCCATAGATGCAAGAAATATTTTCCAAATCTATGAAGATGCTCACGAAATGGCTAAAGCAAGTGGTCAAGCTAATAAGTGATGGAAATACAACTCATTCATGCTTTTTTTTGGAGAAAAGGAAAGAGGATGATGTGGGCAAAAAAACAAGGCAAGTTCCCCTAGACTAGCTTTTCTTTTGTGCCTTAAAACTATTGTAAAGCAAGGAAGCTTTCAAAAAAAGAAGAAATATGCTTTGAGGAACCATGAATAAAAGAAAACTTGCTAAAATAGTTTCTAGAATGATTCCAAAGCACTACATGACCCAGTTTAGCAAGTATTGACTTCTAGGAACATGTGGAATCCAACTAGCATAGAGAGGAATCTAGGAATATAGGAATAAGACAAAAATGATTAATTAATGTCAAATATTAGTAACTATGGGTTGATTATTCTAACAACCCCCCTTAAGCCTGAATTTATGAGTAAATATCAGAAAATTACAGGGCCTAGCAACAATACTTAGTCACCCTTTTGCATACTACATGTCCATACAATCAAGAAAAGAGGGAAAAACCCAGTGGGAAAATCCTCCCTTAAACATGGACAAGAAACAAAATTGGGAAATATTGTTATCAATCACACTTCACCACATGATCAGAAATTATCAATAGTGATTTGAGATTACTAAAATTATTCTCACATAATACTTTGGTGAAGATATCTGCTACTTGTTCTGAAGATGCATAGTAAAGTAGAGCATTGTTACCATCATGCACAAGCTCCCTGATATAGTGCATATGGATCTTAGTGTGCTTGGTTATTTTCCTTTTAACTAGATCAATGGAGATTCGAATGGTTCTTTGATTTTCACAATAGATGACTGTTGAAAACTCTGATTCGAAACCACATTCTCCAAGTCTCCCCTGCAACCACAAGCATTGAGTAGTTGCATTCACAAATCCTCTATACTCTACCTCTATAGATGGGAGTGCTATGGCACTCTAATTTTTACTTGGCCAGCTGATTGGTCCTTCTGCAAGCATGAACACATATCCTGAGGTATACTTTCGATTTGTGTTGTCACCTACCCAATCACTGTCAATATATCCAACTAGCTCTAAGTGAGATTTTGCTTTGTAGAAAATCCCATGAGTCCTTGTTCCCTGAACAAAGTTTAGGATCCTCTTGGCTGCTCTCCAATGGATCTCATGAGGCTGATCCATGTATCTTGAAGCCACACTAACTGCATAAGATAAATCAAGTCGAGTATGTGTAAGATAAAGAAAACACCCAATCAACTGCCTATAAAGTGTATTATTTACCATAGGAGAAGAACATGCTTCCTAAAGCTTAACTCCTGAAAGGAATGGAGTCTTGCTTGGCTTGCAATATTTCATACTGAACTTGGTGAGAAAATCTGAAGCATATTTCGACTGATGGACTTTGATTCCATTTTGGGATTGAGCAATTTCAAGACCCAAGAATTGGCTCAACAACCCCAAATTTGTCATGGAAAATGCATGGTTCATTGCATCCTTCAAGGAGGAAATATCTTTCTTTGAACTTCCTGTAATCAGTAGGTCATCCACATATAGAAAAATAATCATTAAAGAACCATAAATCAGCTTCAAATAGACATTAATATCATACTTGCATCGAACAAAACTCAGTGACAACAAAAATCCATCAATCTTGGCATACCAAGCCTTGGGGGCTTGCTTGATACCATACAATGATTTCTTTAGCATGCACACTAAAGATGGATTAAAAACAAACCCTTTAGGTTGTTGCATATAAATCTCTTCATTAATATCTCCATTTAGAAAAGCACACTTCAAATCCATGTGATGTACTTCCCATTGCTTCGAAGCTGCAATGGCTAGAGTTAGACTTATGGAGTCCATCTTTTTCACTATGCTAAGGTCTCATTGTAGTCAATATCATGTACTTGAGAGTAGCCCTTGGCTACCAATATTTCCTTATATTTCAAAGATGAACCATCAGCAGCAAACTTAGTTTTAAATACCCACTTACACTTCACTAGATTTCTCCCTGGGGGGAGATCAACCAGTTCCCATGTGTTGTTCTTCTGGAGCGAGCTAAATTATTATTTCATGGCTGTTTTCCATCTTGGATCATGTAATTCATATTCCTATGTCCAGGTATCAGAATCAACCATCAAATAACACTTCTTAGAAAAGAGTGGATCTTTCACACAAAGGGCACTCTCAAATTGAGATCTTGTCCTCCTAGTGTCACTAGGATTTCCAGCTAGTTCCCCAGCTACATGAATGGTCCTTTCTGCCCACTTTGGTATTGTAGGTATGTTAGGATATGAAATTAAATCATCATTATAAGACATATCAGAATCATGAAACTCATTAGTCTCTTCACTTACAATCAATCATTGTGGTGGTGAAGAGGACTCTACAACTTCAACTGCTGCTAAAGGCTCTTCTTCAAACTGAACACTCCTTTCAATGAAATATTTGTTAGTGCTAAAGTTGATCAGCTTGTACCCTTTTGAATATTCAGAATACCCAAAAAATAGGAACTCTTGGCTTTGGAGCTGTAAATCCTTCCTCTTTTCAGTTGGAATTCTAGCCCAAGCCTTTGAGGCAAAAACCCTGAAATGGGTCACATTTGGCTTGTACCCACTCCAAGCTTCGAAAGGAGTAATACCATCAAGCTACTTATGTGGCACCCTACTATGGATATAAGATGCATATTCTATAGCCTCAAACCAAAACTTTGGTGGCAAATTTTTAGCCTCCATCACGCAAGTTGCCATCTCCTTCAGTGATATGTTCTTTCTCTCAGCTACACCATTTTGTTGTGGTGTGTAAGGAATAGCATGCTGCATTTGGATACCTACATATTTGCAATATTGGATGAACTCAGACTTGACATACTCACCACCATTTCCAAATCCAAGGATCTTGAGTTTACTCCCAGACTGGTTCTCAACCAAGGCTCTAAAGACTTTTAAAATGTAAAAAACTTCAGACTTATGCTTTAGAAAGTAAACCCAACAATACCTGGAAAATTCATCTATGAAGGTGAGTGAATATTTTTCTTGACTCATGGACATCTGAGGGAATGGACCAAAAATGTCATTTTGGATCCACTCAAGGGGTGCATAGGTTCTCTCATACTTGTGCTCTGGGTTTTTTCCTAGGATACAACCTTGACAGACTCCTTTAGAAAACTTGATCTTTGGTAACCCTATGACCATATCTTTGTCACTCAAATCAGAAATATACTTGTAGTTAATATGGCCAAATTTTTCATGCCAAAGCTTTCTTACTTCATTAGCATGAGTAAGAAGAGCAGAGGGATTTGAGTAGGGTAGAAAATGGAAAAACCTGTATACCTTTCAAGTGTGATCAACAACACCTTTCGCTATGACTTTACCATTTGAAATATCTGTGATTTCAACTTAATTGGGGGACAATATGAATTTCTTTGGAGACCCAGTGTGAGTCATCTGATACATTGACAGGAGATTAGAGGCAAGACTTGGAACATACAACACATTATTAAAATTACCATGGTCAAGATCAATCCTACCCTTCCCCATACTGTCAGTTAGAGAGTTATCGCCCAAAAATATTGGTGGACCTTTCGACATGTCAAGAGAGGAAAAAATATCCCTTGTTGAAACCATATGTCTGGAAGCTCCATAATCAATGATAAAACTAGGTGAGATTGAGGTGCCAGCAACCAAAGCATGCACTCTCTCCTTGTCTTCTAAATTTGATCCTCCTTCCCTCTTCTTTGAGCAATCAGGAAGGGAGATGTTGTTCTTCTCCAGGATTTGGGTCAACATGTCAATTTGCTTTTTCATACAAGAGCTCTCAGGATGATAGCCCTTACTGCAGTATGCACACTTGCTCATTTCTCCTTTGTTCTTCTTCTTGTTGAAGTTCTTCCATTCAACCCCCCCCCCATTCAAGACTTATGTGGGTCACATCTGGCTTGTGCCCACTCCAAGCTTCGAAAGGAGTAATACCATCAAGATGCTTATGTGGCACCCTATTCTAGATATAGGATGCACATTTTATAGCCTCAAACCAAAACTTTGGTGGCAAAGTTTTAGCCTCCATCATGCAAGTTTCCATCTCCTTCAGTGATATGTTCTTTCTCTCAGCTACACCATTTTGTTGTGGTGTGTAAGGAATAGAATGTTGCATCTGGATACCTGCATATTTGCAATACTGGATGAACTCAAACTTGACATACTCACCACCATTGCCAAATCCGAGGATCTTGAGTTTCCTCCTAGACTAGTTCTCAACCAAGGCTCTAAAGACTTTTAAAATGTCAAAAACTTCAGACTTACACTTTAGAAAGTAAACCCAACAATACCTGAAAAAGTCATCTATGAAGGTGAGTGAATATTTTTCTTGACTCATGGACATATGAGGGAATGGACCAACAATGTCATTGTGGATCAACTCAAGGGGTGCATAGGTTCTCTCATGACTAGATCTCTCATACTTGTGCTCTGGGTTTTTTCCTAAGATACGACCTTGACAGACTCCTTTAGAAAACTTGATCTTTGGTAACCCTATGACCATATCTTTGTCACTCAAATCAGAAATATACTTGTAGTTAAGATGGCCAAATTTTTCATGCCAAAGCTTTCTTGCTTCATTATCATGAGTAATAAGAGCAGAGGGGTTTGAGTAGGGTAGAAAATGGAAAAACCTATATACCTTTCAAGTGTGATCAACAACACCTTTTGCTATGACTTTACCATTCGAAATATCTATGATTTCAACTTAATTGGGGGAGAACATGACTTTCTTTGGAGACCCAGTGTGAGTCATCTGATACACTGACAAGAGATTAGAGGCAAGACTTGGAACATACAACACATTATTAAAATTACCATGGTCAAGATCAATCCTACCCTTCCCCATACTATCAGTCNCACCATTTCCAAATCCGAGGATCTTGACTTTCCTCCTAGACTAGTTCTCAACCAAGGCTCTAAAGACTTTTAAAATGTCAAAAACTTCAGACTTACGCTTTAGAAAGTAAACCCAACAATACCTGAAAAAGTCATCTATGAAGGTGAGTGAATACTTTTCTTGACTCATGGACATATGAGGGAATGGACCAACAATGTCATTGTGGATCAACTCAAGGGGTGCATAGGTTCTCTCATGACTAGATCTCTCATACTTGTGCTCTGGGNCTTTCGACACGTCAAGAGAAGAAAAAATATCCCTTGTCGAAACCATATGTCTGGAAGCTCCAGAATCAATGATAAAACTAGATGAGATTGAGGTGCCCGCAACCAAAGCATGTACTCTCTCCTTGTCTTCTGAATATGATCCTCCTTCCCTCTTCTTTGAGCAATCAAGAAGGGAGATGTTGTTCTTCTCCANTTTTTCCTAAGATATGGCCTTGACAGACTCCTTTAGAAAACTTGATCTTTGGTAACCCTATGACCATATCTTTGTCACTCAAATCAGAAATATACTTGTAGTTAAGATGGCCAAATTTTTCATGCCAAAGCTTTCTTGCTTCATTATCATGAGTAATAAGAGCAGAGGGGTTTAAGTAGGGTAGAAAATGGAAAAACCTGTATACCTTTCAAGTGTGATCAACAAAACCTTTTGCTATGACTTTACCATTCGAAATATCTATGATTTCAACTTAATTGGAGGAGAACGTGACTTTCTTTGGAGACCCAGTGTGATTCATCTGATACACTGACAAGAGATTAGAGGCAAGACTTGGAACATACAACACATTATTAAAATTACCATGGTCAAGATCAATCCTACCCTTCCCCATACTATCAGTCAGAGAGTTATCTCCCAAAACTATTGGTGGACCTTTCGACATGTCAAGAGAAGAAAAAATATCCCTTGTCGAAACCATATGTCTGGAAGCTCCAGAATCAATGATAAAACTAGATGAGATTCAGGTGCCCGCAACCAAAGCATGTACTCTCTCCTTGTCTTCTGAATATGATCCTCCTTCCCTCTTCTTTGAGCAATCAAGAAGGGAGATGTTGTTCTTCTCCA
>LPNX010887968.1:208692-290981 GCA_001517045.1 Pseudotsuga menziesii
AGAACTCCCTTTCCATGTCACTGTAAGATTTAACTGTATCAACCACAAACTCAATGATGTATCCCTCCAAGATGATATCGAGCCAAACTTCAACAGCCCTTGATGCTTTGTTATCTACCTCCTACAACTGATGGATTAGTTATGGAGTCCATCCAGTTGGTTTGCCTCCTTGGAAATTTGTCTTCTGGTAGGCCAATCGTGCCAACCACTCATACAAGATGATCAGAACTAAAAGAAAAAGCAGTCATGTAGATCAAAATACAGGTGCCTCTCTAGCCATTTCGGTGTTGTTTCTTCATGGTTCTGATTCTCTTTCCCAACAAATTCTCGTGCCTTCTGGCCAAACCAAACTTGGATTTTTGGTCTCGTCAAATGCCACAACATTTCCTCCTCCTTCACACTAAGGTCCCGGCAACAAAACCATTTGTTGAAACAGATCAATCGACAGGGGTTCACTCTCTATCGACACCCAAAACACAGTGATCTCCCTGAGCGCCGGCCCAGACAGGTTTTAACCCGTCCAGCAACACCTGCAGAGCAGATGAAGTCTCACCCGAGATGTTTGAGGGAGGACTGTCAAAACCAAGTTTCTCAATAATTAGAAGGATTGCGCATCTATTGTCAACTCAGCGCAACATTACTTAACAGATCCAATCATTCAAATTATACATTCACCGATTCATATTATCATTCAGTGGATCAGATCAACATATTCAGGTCGCAGCATAAACATCGATGCATAAACAGATCTATCAAGATATCATCATTCATAACAGAAAAGCATTGCATCATTCACAAATACACATCATAATCCAGTATTCATTCACATTTAGATCACGGAAAACGAGAAAACATGAAGATGTAAAAGACACAGTATTTCCATCCAATCTTCCTTGTGTCATATTAATCTCCGCAGCAAAATACAGGTTAACAAAAACAATTCTTCAATTCCTCTCTTACACAGGTCTGATCTCCAGATTATCAAATATCCAAAGATACACATGATCTCCACTCATACGAGGATCATAGATGCTCAAAAGATATAAAAAAGGATGTCTCAACATTTACAATCTTAGATCTACTTATAGGCTTGCGCCTTTACATTAGTGGTCCAATTAAGTCAACTTCCTAACTACTTGGACCAAAATCTACAAAATAATGACCAAAACATACAAAATATGACCAAAATATACAAACTGTGGTCAAAATCCTCAAAATATGATCATTTCTCCTTGCACACCAACTTCCACCTTGCGCAACATCTTCGACTTTGTGCAACATCCTCAATGTTGCGCAGCTACTTACCCTCAAAACTGCCTACCAACCATTGTCTTTTTATATATGGTTTGTGTAGCATAGTAAAATTGATGTCGTTCACTGTGCTAAGATGACCCCCCATATCAAAAACTATATCTCTATCTCACAAAAAAATACCCCTAGATCACATGATGATTGACAAAGTTATTTTTGCAAACACATAATGCCGCCAAGTTTGGCTAAATCTTGGTGAATGAGTATTCTCCTTCTTGTTGTTCATGATATCTTTGCAACAAATTGTGAGAGATTGTTGTGTCTCTCCAAATGAAGAAAAAGAACACAAACAACATATGAAGCCTTGTTCTCATTCTATAGTGAGTGCATAATCTAATTGTTAGACATAATCAGCATATTACAACGCTTTCTTACGTTCATGCAAATTTTGTGATCGTTTGCACATCAAATCTAAACATTGTAGTATCTCCAAATGATTTAAGGTACCCTTTTCTTGTTCATAATATTATGTGTTATATCTAAAGTCTGTGATATTCACATTGAAGGTTGACTTAAATTATGCATATGGTCCTTGTTGCGAGTCTTAAAGCAAAAAATGTAATATGCTGGTGAACATAGCAAGTGATACAGACTCAATGGGGATTCTTAATCCATATCATTCATTCAGGTCTTGACACTAGCAAATTGAACTTGCGTACAATTCATTGATAGAGGTACTTATTAAAGTCTCGAGTATTTTTATCATGATTGAAGCTAATCAAATATGCCTTGTTGGATGACTAAGACACTAAGGTGAAGATCAAAGAATGTTGAACATGCAAATTTAATGAAAGTCTCTCAACATATCTACATGCCCAAAATTAAGGAGTGTTCTATTCATTGGTTTGGTTGAAAAATTGGTTGTCGTAGCTATTTATTTTTCCTTGGCATCCCATAAGTGCTTGTCATTTAGATTGTATTTCCCAATTCTATTGAGAACTTCCTACATTGTAAGGCCCCATTCCCCTTGTAGGGCATACAAGTGAGAGAGTAAGGTCACATTCCCCTTCTCTATATTTGGAAAAATTATTCAATCTTTAAATTTCTGAAATATTTGTTAGAAAATAAAGTTCAACAATTTTGTAGCAAAGCCAGTTCAAGGATCTTTCCATCAACTCATTGGACACCATATATACTTTGTCTCATGTTGCTCTTCGTGGAGAAAGTTTTTCCTTCAAAACAAGACTCAAGCTGATCAATGAGAATTTATGAATTAGTTGAAGATTGTTTATTTTGGTCTTATCAATCAAAATATTTCATACAATAGACTTCAGTTCAACTTCACACTACCATTAAGTCTTCTTGGGACCTTGTTTTTTAGCATCATGGTCAATTGGAAAAGAAGAAAAAAAGTGCATAAGGACATACAACATCTCAATCAAATGTTGTTATGGCAATGTAAATGAAATAAGTTGTAGTAAAGGTATGTCCAAGGATTGTATTAGTTCATGGAAAATTTCTACAATTGCACTAGTGAACACATTGAGCTTTCCTCTCACATTAGTGAAATACATGAGAGAGTAGCAAATATGTTACAAGAGGATATTCAAAGTGTATCATAGGACCTTCCTTCCTCTTCTTTTGATGCTTATTGGCTACATATAGACCATCACCCCTTGATTTAAGTAGCATACTCGAGGCTATAGATCCAAATTGCTTCAGCGTGTAGGATATATAGGTAGTGGGGTTGGTATGTTTGGACATGGTATTGTTATTCCTATTGACCTTGTGAATAGAGCATTCATAGTAGGCCTTGGATACGAGACTTCATCGCCATATGCAAGTCATTATGATCCTTTAACCATTGATTTTCACAAGTCATGAGATTCTCAACAACCAAAGATTGAACTCTATCACCTTTAATGAATCTACTATTGTTGGGCAAGAATCACATCTTGCATCTTCTATTCAACAAAAACAAAATTCTTTGTTGTCAACATTCTGGCTGCATCAACACCCTAATCATTATGATCAAAGGAATTCATGTATGCATCAAAACTCCTTTTGGCATGGCAAGATAACTTCTTATAAATCATTCGAGAAGAGGCATAGTAGGCAAAATCTTAGAATTTGTGTTGACTATTAGGGTTCCTTGTGTTTGAATTAATGATTGGTTGTGGCAACATTTCAATAGTTGTTTGACTTCTTATAGATGTATTTTATCAACTATGCCATTGTATAGTCTTCATGGATCTTCTTAACTTATTGATCATAATTTGGCTCATGTTTTCTCTTAAGAAGGGATCCATCTTATGATATATGTTTTCTCTCCAATGCCTTCTAAACTATGGGGGGTATACTAGACACAGGTATAATATTTTTTCAACTTTGGTTGTATTGTATTGAGTTGGGTATCCAGAAGGCCACTTACTCATGTATCTTGGTCAAGGCCAATGTACTTTAAGGTGGGTATCCATTAACCCACTCTTCTATGTATTTGAGTGAGCTATAATTCGAGTTGGTAATTCATAAACCCCCTCTTAGCATTTGTGATATCAAAATTGTAATCACAATGGGTTTCCGTAAATGAACTCTTAGATGTGTTTGGGTAGATATGTACAACAAAACTTTATATGCAATGGCTATCATGGACAGAGATCCATCATCAAGTCTTGCTTGACTTGTCTTCAAAGTATTGAAGAGCTTGAAGGAGTAACACCTTGTGTCTAGGATCTTCTAAAAGCTATCATTGATGTTATTCATATTGCACTTCTAATCATGCACATGACATTCAAATGTGTTAGTGTATTGTGATGCTACATCTCAACAATTGGTTCATAATGACACTACCAAGCCTATGGCCACTTGTTCAGGTGGGCAGCTATGTACTTTCTCACTTTTGACAAAGCTTTTTCTAACAAATATGCAAGACCCTATGTCTATCTTCCTACAAATTCTTTCATGAATGAGACTCAATTTGTTGATCTCTCTCTATGATGTTGGCCTATTCTATGTGCCCTACCAACATATCATATTGGTGTGGGAAATATGACATTCAAAGGAGTTTGCATCTTCTCTATTTGGCCTCTTGATTATTTTAAAGGTTTGTGTAGGAATACTTGTGTAATATGTACATGTAGCCATAGCCCATTCATCATTGATGTGGTTGTAATTATGGATAAGGCCATATTTCACATTGTTTTTGTTTGTAGGGTTTGGTTAAGGCCAACCTAGTCAAACACTCGTATTTTAAAAACTGGATTTAAGGTTAGGGATGACATAGTTATTATAGTAGGTTCATAATCCCTTCTTTGGGAAAACAACCTACCTACTTGAGTGGTATAAATACACCACTCAAGTTTCATTTGTATCATCATCTCTTGACCTATTGCTCTAATATCAACTGTTAATGCCTATAGGCACTTATCAAATATGGTGCTTCATTTGATATTTCTATCTTTGAATGGGGTTCATCAACATGTCTAGAACTGATTATGTGACATGTTTATAATCCATGTGAAATCCTATAGGCACTTATCAAATACGGTGCTTCATTTGATATTTATATATTTGAATGGGGTTCATCAACATGTCAAGAACTGATTATATGATATGTTTAATAATCCATGTGAAATTTAACATAGACAGCACACATAAAACCTGAGAAGAATATGAATGAGAAAATTATTTAACATTTAACAGTTTTTGCAACCACTTTACTGGAAGGCCGACTTCAAGGCATTGTTAAGATTTTTTTTTTGAAATAACAAAACTTATAGTACTAAATAAAATGAGAGAATTTTTTTTTACTTTATAATTTTTCTTATTCATTTAAAAAAATTTACAGATAAAAAAATCAAAATCAACCACTTTAGGAGATATATAAAATAAGCAACAGTCATTTCACTGAGAGAAGCTATAGCAATCTGCAAGTTGTTAAAAAGACTCAATACTTAAAATTTCCTTGCTACCAAAAATTAGTTTTACAGCTACATTTCCTTATCCATATTTCTATTCTAGTCCTTGCTATGTACTAAGATAGTAGGTGTATTTGTAGAGTAAATAGCAATACAAGAAAAGTTCATAAATGCTGGGTGGGATGCCACCACATAATGCATTGTTATATTAAATATTGTGGCAATACTAGATGAATATATCTTATAAAAATACTCAATTTTGTTAACGCTAGTCTAAGTTTAGTATTAAGCCATCTGTGAGGGTTAATTCTAATGCAATGGTAATATTTCAACCTTGTTCTGTAGCCGTGGGTGGGACAGCACATGGGATGTGTCCTTGGCTCAGTGATCTGAGTTGCTTTAGGTGACCATCAAGTTTGGCATACCTATGGTTCATGACCAGATGTATATAGTCGTGGGTGGGATAGCACATGTGTCCCTGGCTCAGTGACCTAAGTTGCTTTAGGTGACCATCATGTTTGGCATACCTAGCATCAAAGTAAATAATTGTGCTTGACGTTCCCATGAAATCTGCTTCGTAGATATAGATATGATATGGATATGTTATTGCATGTTATAAGCTCAAAATGTTATGGACCCAAGGAGTGCACTAACATTAATATTACAGTAAAAGCCAGGCCCAACTCAGCCAAGTCTATAAAAAACATACCAATTTTTCAATAACAATAAAATAACAATATTATGATAATGGCAGTAGATTTCAGCAAAAGATTTAACTGTGCAAACTTAGCGTAGTGCAACAACTATAACATAAATTGAGAAACAAGGCAGTAAACAAGATTTTAGAAATCTTTAACCATCATTATTGACCAAATAGACTCTTCAACTAGAGATATGACAAGAACTTTCCTGAGAAGGTATGGTCATAATGCCCAAGAGATTTATCAGACACCCATTCACCCATACATCCCTACTCTAATGCCTAAGAGTTTTTATATAATGAAAATTCCCACTTTTGCTTCGTTAAATATTTCTCATGTGAGATCGTTAACAAAAAAGTGCTACCTAACAGAAAGTAAACTGGCTAACATAAACTCTGTTAACTAACAGAAAAGTACATTATGGACATAAAACTTCCATTTGCTAATAAATACCTCTCAAAATATTCGAAGGACCTATAAAAAAATTGGTCCAGATGGGCCACAAAGTACTAATAACTAGTGCTGAAGTTGATTATCCTCCAACATTGTAAAGAGTACTCAGACAATTATAAGAAAACTCGTGACAACTGGTAGAGTTTGCGTAGAGTTGATTAAAAGCAGTTGCTTCACACTCTTTTTCCATCTTTAAAAGCAGTTGTAAAGCTAGAATGACTAGCATTTCCATCTTTTTCCTTTTATCAAAGGAAAAAACTAGGGTGCATTACACGCTTTCATTAACACAAGTGAAAATATGAACCAAAAAATTTACGGTAGCATGTTAGCGACTTAGTACATGAAAAACCTGAACAAACTCGTAAGGTTTTCTAAAAATACATCCCATATACAAGTTAATGGGTTATGTTGTTGAATATTGATAGCTGTGATGAAACAAAACTATCTTAGTGATGCAAACATAATAACAAAACTAGATCACCATCACAAGATTTTAGTTGATCACGGCAGCAATGAGTGTAAATATTTGAAGTTAAGGGCCTTGTTTATAGAAGAATGGTTTGAAACTTAAAAGTACAAGATTTTAGTTGATCACGGCAGCAATGAGTGTAAATATTTAAAGTTAAGGGCCTTGTTTATAGAAGAATGGTTTGAAACTTAAAAGTACAAGATTTTAGTTGATCACGGCAGCCATGAGTGTAAATATTTAAAGTTAAGGGCCTTGTTTATAGAAGAATGGTTTGAAACTTAAAAGTACATAATTGATAATGCAAATAATTTACTTTGACCAATTGCAAAAATATTAACAAAAACCTTGGCAGAAATATTGCATGATCAATATTGGACAGGTAAAACATTAAATTCTATGAAAAGGCCAAGGCTAAGCTCATCCTCAACTTTCACACCATTTTAGAAAAAGGACTCCAAAGATCAACCAAGTGATGAAGGAGCCAAAGGTAACAAATTTGAAATAGCTATGAGAAAGATTGCTACTTCCTTACTAGATTCTTTAGAGCCAAAGGTAACAAATTTGAAATAGCTATGAGAAAGATTGCTACTTCCTTACTAGAATCTTTAAAATCTAAGGTTGCTTATTCTAATCTGTTAGGCTCCTCGAATGCTTCTTGCCAACATCTTAAAGGGGAGAACACTTATGTGGCATACCCTCTCAGATGTGCAAAGCTCACTGTAGATGTTGTACTGAAAAATCAAAATTATACGAAGAAAACAACAAAAAACATTTACAAATAGTTTAAACCCTTTAAGATTGAAAATAGCAATGAAACCCATCGATGTTAACCGAACTGGGTTGCGATCAGAGTCAGCTGGATAATTTGGTGCAGTTGCGACAATTATCCTGAAATTAAGAATCAGGGATTCAGAACCCTAACCATAATTTTTTTAATAAATAAAAGTCTTAGAAGGGAAAATATCACAAACCTTTCTAAAACAAGTGGTCTTGGATCCCGTTTGCTCATCTTCATTATCATACCACAACTCAAAAACATTACAAAAATCTTCCTTCTTACCTTTTCTAACTTCTTTCCTGCTGTTAAATATCTTCCTTAAACTACCTATAGTGGAAAACTTGCTTTCAAACAAATAACATTACAAAAATCTTCCTTCTTACCTTTTCTAACTTCTTTTCTGCTGTTAAATATCTTCCTTAAACCACCTATAGTGGAAAACTTGCTTTCAAACTAATGGGAAAGCCCTGTGTATATCAATGAAATAGGTATTGATGGGTGATTAATTAGTCCAAGTTAGACAAGTGTCATTGACTTAGTCTCAACAAATTTGTCATTGAAATAGAGATCACCGGCATATTGATCATTGTTTTATCTGTGTATGAGATAAATCTGGTTTGCATACAAGGCGTTATGACAATGTTTAGAATTTTTTTGGTGTGCATCCAATTTGACTCAGAGGTGCGGCATTCAAGATCTTTTCAGTTCAGTCCAACTTTCTATGTTGGATTCTTTCCTAAATATGGGATTGTTGCAACACTAAATTGCACCTCGTCATTTAGCGATGGTAAGTGATCCAACAGAGCTGTTTGACTCCATGTAAGGAGAAAGTATAAAAGCCAGTTTAAATGTACTGACTGAAGCAGACAATACTTGTTCAGATGGTAGTAAATGCTGAAAGCTAGTCTCTTTCTGCAACTGAGTTTTGATGCATACATTAGCACAAGATCTTCAGGAATCAGAGTATTGATTGCATGTCATTCCTTCGTTATTAGACAAGGTAATACCTGTGATCACTTCAACAAATGTTTAGAAGACGGTTTTATAAAAGTTCAACCCAAAAAATGTTATGCCAAACACCAAATTCTAGGTAGGCTCGCATACTTCTATGTTCTCAAAAATATATTCGGTAAAACCTTAAGAGAGAACATACTATGTTAAGCATCAAATCCTACTTTGGCCAACCAAATGCAACCTTCATTAGTTGAATAATTGAACAAACAAGTTATTAGCAATGTAATAACCTTATATAGATGGTATTTCACATTTCAAGTGGATATTGCAGATTTAAAATTTTTAAAATGTACATATGTAACTTTTTTTAAGCCGAGTTTCAAGGTATAAAACCGATTCCTAAACTCAGATCTGAATCATCATAAATGACAGGATCCAAATCCTATATCAGGAAATGGAATCCTGAATAATCGGATCCAGATCGCCAATTCCCTGCTTCCTTTACGATTCAGATCCAAGTAGGGGTTAGGAATGGTAATTGCGGTAACTGTGGTTCCCATCCTTCCTCTCTGGGGAGTCACCTCTTGCCCTAGAGGTAGGGTTCATTTAAAAGAAGTGGATATTTGAACGACATCGTGCAAGAAGAACAGGACAAACTTCTTATTGAGGCTTAGTGAGATTCCAAACACACTGGAGAAGGGAAGGTATCGACGTTTTTTCGCCTAGTCAATCGTGCATTAAAAATTGTAATTTTTGGGTTCTGTTTTACAAGGTGCGCAATTGAAATGGTTCTCATTCCATTACCATTAGGAATGGTCTTTGATAACAACGATTAAGGTCATTGCTACAAACTTTTTTTACCAAGCAAAGAAACGGAGACCCTTCACAAAGCACACTCAGAAAGTGTGTTGCATGAGAGTCTTGCTCAAATTCAACTTAGCAAAGCAAAAGCAAACTAATGTCCTATTTTTAGCTTGGATTTAAGATATGTGTTGATTCCAGTTAAGTTAGCAATGCTGCACGGGACACGTCCCCCCTCCCCAAAAAGAGCCATGTACCTGCCATCCCTGTGTTTTGGGGGCTTGGGACCCTTACGAAATGTCGTTAATCTTTTGTGGACTTTATTAGGCACTTGGAGACTTGTTGGCCATCCTCAACAGATTTTGGGGACTTTTGGCCAGAATTTGGAGACATTTTAAGTAGATTTCAAAGATGTTCTAAGCAAATTTTGGAGATGTTTTTAATATGTACCTTCAGTTTCGACGATAATTGGACAATATGATCATTTATCTATCCATATTTTTTATATTATTCTAAATCTAAATCTTAATCTATACAAGTTGCACAAAATATGGGTTATGTATGATGGATTTTGATTTGAGTTTCCTATGATTTAACCATTATCTATTTAGCAATATCATTACAAGCAGGCATTTTCTCCTTTGAGATTCAATCAAAGTAATAATTTCACTATATCCTTGTCGCAATTTAAAAAGGGAGGGAGCAATGCATGATTGTTGCAAAATTACTAAGAAACAACAAATTCTTCTTCGGTGATGAGAGTGACTTTTTTTTCATTAGTCAAAAAAGTGTAAAGTGTTACCTGATGCATTGCAAGAGGCATTTCTCCGTGATTGTATTACAACTGAGTGATTGTGATGACACAACAAACTGGTCAAAACAAGATCATTTGCCACGGGGTCATAACAGACTGATCATCCCTTGATTAATGTACTTAATCTCTTTCAATCATTAAAAGCAATGCAATACAATCTTACCCTGACCAAACCAGAAAGCTGAATATCTAGTCTTTTAGAAGAGGGCAGGATTGCCATTGTAAATTTCAAGCAACTTTGTGGCATGAGGGCTGCTCTGCACATATTTCTCGAGGAACTTTCGCTCGTTTAAGCTAACCGCAGAAGCGAGACTACGAGGACGCTTGGAAGGTTGTATTGCTCTAACAGCACTCAACACCTCGTGGCGAGGCTTGATACTACTCTCCAAGCTGTAACAAGACACTAAGTTAGGATGTGACAAAAGAAACTTTGGAGGAAGCCCTGCAGTATGCATGAAAAAGTTCATGCTCTTCTGCACCTTATCCATGGAAACATATAATATCTGTGGGTGTCTCCTAACAAGCTCCTTGATCTCATCTTCTAGGAGGCCAAAAATTACCAAATGCTTCAGTTTCTTTTCAAAAATATCAGGCCCGTTACTTTTAGCTAGAAGATGAGGTGCCCATTTGAAAACATTGGAGATATTAGCCTCTGATCCGAACAGATTTTGAAGATACTGGATGTTGGGAAAGAAAGTTTTCTCCAGACTGGAGTTGAACACTCTGGGTGCATTGGGTATGACATTTTCGATGTCTTGTGCAGTGAAGCCCAACGTTTTCATGAACTCAATCTTGGGTTTCAACAGCTGATCAGCGTTGGAAGTAAGAAGAGTTGGGCATCTCGTAATAGTCTTCCTTACCTGCTGTTCTGAGAGTCCTGAATCTCTCAATAATTGAACCATTTGTTGGGCTCTATGAGTAGATCTCGTTGCAACAAGGGATGGCCTTCTTCTAAGCATAGCTGAGAGCTCAGTCTGACAAAAACCACATTCATCGAGTAAGAATTCTGAAATGGGGTCATTACCAACATTCCCTACTTCTGGGTAGCCTGCGGGTTTGCCATTACCAACAATTGTAAAAACCCATAATAGTTTTAACAAAATACCCCGGGGAACTCCAGTAGCCGCCGCAGGGGCTGTAGATGAAACCCCAAGTAGGAAGCCAAGTACTTGGAAAACATGGCCATTGCTTCAGAGAGGAAGTTAGGGATTTCTCCGAAATAGTTGAGAATGCTTTTCGATTACAAATCGCTAAAGATGAACGAATGAGGATGTGCAAAATTTGAACCCTTCTTAGCGGTTCTTACCTTTTTTAGAAGTGTAAAATGTTAAAATTGCCCATAAAAAAATTAAAATATGAAACTTACCCTTTCTATTAAAAGAGAAATAATTTATATCAACATTTTAAAAGAAGGCCAATATTTGAAATTATTCATCTAATAAATTTTTATGTATATTAAATTTCTATGTATATTGAAATTTTAATCAAAAACTTTTTAAGGCCCAAAAAATTCTTAGTGCTTAGACCAACTTCTTAATGCCTAGAAACTTCTTACTACCTAGACCTCTTCTAGATGTATGAGGCATCACAACTCTTCGAGCTGAAAGCTCGTAACATGAGATCCTTACCTGGAAACTTAAGAGTAGGGTGGACTCCTTAAATGAGGGGGATGTTAATACCAAATTTTTCCACACCTATGCATCTGCTAGGAGAAACTCGAAAACTATTTGGGGTTTACAGAATCAGCATGGCACTTATTGAATACTGCTCCGCTTAAGCATATGGGAGCATCACACTTCACTAATCTTTTCACTGATGATGGGTCCACCAATATTGAGGATCAGCTCAAGGTTATTAGACTTTTTCCTACCTATCTCACTGAGTATGATAAGGCTTCTTTCTTGTCAGATTTCCCACTCTGTGAGATTGAAGGTGTTCTTAAGGGATTCAAAAAAGACAAAAGCCCAGGCCCAGATGGCTGGCCGATTGAGTTTTACCTCCACTTCTTTGAGCTAGTTGGTCTTGACATACTTAATGTTGTTACATAGTCCAGGGTTGAAGGTAGGGTTTCTAGAGCACTTAATGCTATGTTCATCACACTTATTCCTAAATGTAATAAACCTACATCCTTTGCAAATTACAGGCCTATCCCCCTTTGCAATTTAGTATATAAAGTCTTTTCCAAATTGGTTGCTATCAGACTTAAACCTATTTTGGACAGAGCTATCTCGAGGAACGAGTTTGGATTTCTACATCATAGACAGATCATAGAGCCTATACACATTGCAAAGGAAGTCATGCACTCCATAAAAGTGGAAAAGAAAAAATTCTTCATCCTTAAACTAGACTGGTCAAGGCCTTTGATAGGGTGATCTGGACCTTTCTTAGACTTGTCCTCTTATAGATTGGCATACCACTTGTAGGTGTAAATAGGATTCTGGGCTGTGTAGAAACATCAAACTTTGCAGTCTTAGTTAATGGCACCCCTTCTAAGTTCTTTCTGGTATAGAGAGGCATTAGACAGGGATGTCCTCTATCCCCTCTACTATTTATATTGATTATTGAGAGTCTGAGTTTGTTGATACAAAATGCATAGCAAAGAGGGGTCATTACTGGTGTTAATATTACTTCCTCACTGTATCTCACACGCTTACTTTTTGTAGATGATGTTAAATTATTTGGTGAGGGAACTATTGATAAATGGCAACATTACAAACAACTTCTAGAATTGTTCTGTTCTGCGACAGGCATGCAAATTAGTGAGGAAAAATCATCATTTCTATTTAATGCTACTGATGATCTTACCAAGGAAAACATTGCAGCCATTTTACCATATAAAATGGAGCCTATGCCTGTGGGGTTCAAATACCTGGGCTTCTATTTGAATCCATTGGGATACTTTGTTAATGACTAGCATTGGCTTATTAAAAAATTTGAGAAAAGAATCAGTAACTGGACATACAAACTTCTCTCTCTTGGAGGCAAACTGATCTTGTTCAAATCAGTTCTCATGGGGTTGGCTATCTACTGGTTAACATTGGCTAGAATGCCCAAAACTATTATGAACTATCTCAGAAGTGCCATCTTTAATTTTATGTGGGGAAACACTTATGGGAACTTCAGATCACACTTGGTGGATTGGCATACGTTATCCAGACCTTATGACTTAGGAGGGTGGAGCATCAAAAATTTGGATTGGTTTAGCACAGCTCTTAGACTAAAAAGTCTTTGGCTCGTTCTAAACGGTGAAGGTATCTGGTCTCATATTATCAAATATAAATACCTCAGAGATTGGACTATGGATACATGGCTGAGCTGTAAAGATTTCAAGGTACAATGTACTTCTTACATATTGAATGGCTTTGTGAGAGCCCTGTCTTGGATCACCTGTTACTTAGGATGGAAAGTGGGTAATGGTCGTAGCATACGGATAGGTGTGGATCCGATTGCTGGCTTAAATTCGTACTTTGTGCTCTCGAAGGACCTCAGAAGCTATTTGGAGGACTATGGAATTACAACAGTCAATTATGCACAAATATCAGACTTTGGTAGACAGTACTGGCTCACAGCTACTGACCTTGATCTTGATGGTTCTTGGAAGAGATTTGGACAAATTATTTAAAAGGACTTTCCCATGGCGGTATCCAACTATGTAACAACTTGGATTCTCTTGTGTGGGTGTACAACAAGAAGTCGGGGAAGGTTATTGCTCGTTTGTCCTATGAGCTGATTGCTAATTGCTCCTGTCAAAACCCCAAATTTTCACAAAAATTTAAAATTTTCAGATAACATAAAATGTTTACAGTTGCAGTTAAATAACTACCAGTAGCTAATATAAGATATGAAACAGATAAATAATAGTAACCATTTAACTTTAACACATATAAATTAATGTTGTCTTCATTTTGATATGTGAAGTAAGTAATCTGCATTTGATTAATTAGTTCTACTGATGGTTTGAATGTCAAGTAGGTGAGGAGTCATTTTCTAGCTGGGGCTTACTTAGCGATTGCTAACGTATTTGGATTTCTGGCTCTTTACAGGCTGAACAGGTAAATTTTTATCTAGTAAAAGTTTATTAAGGCGTTAACCAGAAATACTTCGATTAGTATAGAATATCCTACTAGAGTAAAAGTTGGCTTAATTAAATTCCAAGGTTCTATGAGGTAAAATACCTTCTTCTTATCTGTGTTATGACTACATCAGTACTTTAATAGCATGTTGATATGATCAGTGTCTTTTCACTATTGATGGACTATTATAAGAATGACTATTACTTAGATTGATCTTCTTTCTATTCTTACTCTGCTAAATCCAGTCCTTAATAGAGTCCAAGATTCAACATATTAGTACTCTTATTGTAACAAATGTTTATTGCTATTGTTAACATAAATTTTCAAGACTTGTTTAAGTGAAGAACAGACTTGAGACCCTTTGAGAAATGAGTTACACATAACTCATAGCTTTTCTTTTAATAAGTTTAGTGGAGATAGTTTTCATATTATAGTGCATTGCATTTATAGTTGACCACTTGTATAATTGTCGTCAAAAAGTGACTTCTATTTGTCCAACCTCTCCATGTCTTAATAAAGTGATGATATTACTATCTCATTTTAAAAAAAATACCTATTATACCACAAGTATATTTAGATGATTTCACTGTCTTTTACTATTACAACCGAAAGCCTTAATTGAAGACATTTGAGCTTTATTTGTTTATGAAGAATACTAATTACAATTTCTCTTGAAGTTTACCCTAGTATTATAGACTTCTTAGGAGTCTATTCTAGAGTGAAGAGAATACTTTTAAAATATATTTCCTGTTGAATTATGAGCTAAATCATTATCATTAGAGTTTTTATATGGACTAACTCTAAAACATAGCTCTTCATTCTAATAATAGAATCAATAATTATTATGAAAACTATTATTTATTTTTATGGGTTTATACTCTACTAGAGATATCTCTTTAGTTGTTTATTAAATCATAAACACTAAGTGATCTAGTGCAGCTTTTCAGCTGAAGGATCTTACTGCGGAATGCAGAGTGATTACTGAGTCATTGGACTAGTCTATTGTTTGCTTGCTCCACCAGTTCTCAGCCAAGGAGACCAGGAACAGGCTCAAGGGTCCTGAGGAGATGTTGTTTGAGCGCTCTCCAGGAGTTGATAGGGAGGAACAGCCTCCTAAACGCTGTTGTGGTCCAGCTTAATCAGGTTCTACAATATTTTTGTTTTACTGTGTTAAATGATAAAAAGTGAATCTGATTGTTATCTAAATGTTAAATGTTTAGTTGCAAATATTAGAGTTAATAATCTTATAGATATTTGAAGGAATGAATTTAAATAGATGAAAAAAATAATTCTAACCTGTGTTTTTCCACATCTCGAAGGACCAGACCATACTCCAGCACAGGAAGTGTATTTAAAATAGCTGAAGGATATGATAGGAGTTGAAATGAATAGATGTATTATGCTTTTCATAATATCAGAGTAATTTATTTATGTATGTAAATTATTATAAGAAAGGAACCATAACCTGTTATCTATGTTTATTATTTAAACCAGTTTGTTTATGTAAGTATGCTGGAAAAGAAATAGCAATAACTCAATACAAGTAGGAAGGATTAATATACTCAAGTAGATAAGAGGTTATGTGCTACACAGTATAGTATTCTTTCTAATCGAATTAAATACATAGGAGAGTAAACTGTATTATATTCTATGTATATATTTTCTTATGATTATTTAATAACCAGCTGCTTATGCAGTAAAGGATTTATAGTTAAACTGCTTTATTTACTTTCAGTCCATTGATTATTTAATTACTAATCATATAATCTATTTATTAAAAATATTAACTAAACCTAGTTTAACACATACTATGAAGCTAAGTAGTGTATTACTAAAGTACCTAAGTAAAAAGAGCAAAACTAAATTAAGTTGCAGAAGCTGAACTCAGAGTATTTCAACCTGTTGGCTTAAGTAAACTTAACGAAAGGAATATGATAAAACAAATTCATAAACGAATTACATATCTAAGAAAGAACTGTTCTGAAAATTATTAACAGGTTTATACAGGAAAAATAACTACAGGGTCGAAACCCTTTATTAATTTCTTTGTTAATATAAGGAAAAATAGCTAAGTTATGATTTTACTATTTGAAATATTATCATTGAATAAATTGAACTATTGTAGACTAGTTACAGTCTTTATAATAAAAATATATGTATAGAATCAATTGAGGAAATTACATTTTATACAGATAACAACATTTACTTAAACAATATTTGTTTTACAAGTAGCAGAGTTCACTTAACAAAATGTAAAGAATTCTTTAACCAGGGTTTCATTCGAAGAAAACCCTAGCTCATTTCCTAAACAAATAACAACATTTATAAATTATATCATGACTAAATGACAGTCCAAAAACCATTAACAATAGTCTAATGCAAATAACAAACAATACATACTGATTACACAGTCGAATAGGGTCATAACCCTAAGTACACAGAGTCTTATAAATAACATTAAGATAAATAGTCATATAAATAACATTAAGGTAAACTGAGTTCGAGCTCAAAGGAAACCCTTATGTTTTCAAAAGAAACTGTATATTGCGTGAGAAGCTGAAAAGGCTTAAACTTAAACAAAGTACAAAAAAACAGCTTAAAATCCAGTGCACCCATATCGTGGTATGGGGTTTTAAATATCGAAACCAACAGTTTTGATACTAAAACCTACAGCAAGGTATAATCCTTTCTTTTAACACAAGAAGAGAGCTTTACAAGTCACGACATTGTGCCGGAGTCACCCTGCTGAAAGCAAGGGTTTAAAATAAAAAACCAAAACTAGTAAACTGAAGAACAACAACAACCCAAGACTAGGTAACCACCATGCCGTAACTTCTTCCAACTAGAAAATTCCCCTAAGGTCTGAACAAGTAGGGAGAACCATTGTATAACCAGGGCTTACCCGTATACCGAATGTCGGTTCCTTTGAGAGGTGATTCCTGTCTTTCTCTTGTTAAGGCGAACTATCCCTGCAAATTGGAAACCAAAGTTTGTTTAGAAACTTGTTTAAAGAACTGAAGACTGTAAATAAAATCTGGAAATAGACTCTTAATAATTACCTCACCTGAAAGTGAAGTTTATGGAGCCACGAAGGAACAGCAACACAGCAACCAACGTAATGAGAAGCCAAACTCTCATACTCGCAGGTGACAGAGACGACGAAGGCTCATGTACAAGCCACACTGACAACAGTAGCAAGAACAAGCCTGGGAAACGTCAACGAAATAGTTTAACAACGAAAGATTTCACTGACAGTGCTACTTCAACCTCACGATAGTTCAGGGTAAGCAGAAGGGAAAACAAATGAAAGTTGAAGGTCTCTCCAACCACCACATCTAAGTGGCAGCGTATTCAATCCACAACAACGAAGCTAGAACTGAACACAGGCGTGCCCTCATGGCTGCAACAAACCAAGCGTAGAAGAGACCAAAGCCTCGACAAAACAATGAAGAGCTAGGGTTGCAATGGATACTTTTAAATCATACAATGCATGGTGAGGAAGGTTCCACGTGCCCCATAAATTTATCAAGTCACAGTAGGTTGAGTTCTATAGTCCACGTGTGCTGGTAAGACAAAATAATTGTTATTAATCTCCACGATAATCATTCGATACTATATTACACCAAGTCAAAACGTTTATATATCATTGATAATCATTATTCAAATAATGCTGGAGTATTTAGAACTAAGGGTATTGATAAACTCTTGGTGATTTTAAAAATCATGAGCATATGATAATAATAAACCCAAGCTTACATGATATCAAAGAAATTGGTACTTGTAAACAATGGAAATTATCATCAGTGGATTCTCCATTTTTCCTGCACATACCAAATCATGTTGGCCCTTAGTATCCTCTTTAGATCCTATTTTCCCAAGTATTCACCTTCTCAATAAGAGCCAAAGGTAGATGGATATTTTTGGCCAAGGGTTGACTTTCCAGACTTTCTTCCATTTGTCATCTCTAGGTGTGTCAAAACCCCAAATTTTCACAAAAATTTAAAATTTTGAGATAACATAAAATGCTGAAACTGCAGTTTACTAATAGCTAATGGTTAGCAGTAAAAGACACAGTCGAATGATTAGTATTACATAATCTCAATTATGTTAACTAATCATTTTTCTTTTTGTAACATGAATAAGGTTTACTTGCGTATTGTTTTGTTTCAGTTTACTGATGAGTCTTTTTTATGACAAGTAGGTGGAATCTAACTTTGAATCCTGGGCTTACTTAGCATTTATGCTAACGCAGAAAGATTATTGGTTCTTACAGGTTTCCAAGTATGATTGAACAAGTATCATTTTAATTTCATAAGGTATCCAGAAGTGTTTCTATTTGCAATAACTAAGCTTAGTAAAGAAGCTGCTAAATTCCAAGCAACTTCCATGAGGTAAAAATACTTTGCTTTCATCAGTTTTTCTTGTAAACGAAGTTCCAATAATTGAGTTTCTTTCTTTATCATACTTTGCGACAATAAAGATACTTACTGTGGCTCTAAACTTGTAATCTTAGTTGCATAGTACTTCTACTTTAATATGCATATCTTGCAACGTGATACTGATTGTACTATTGGTTAATATACATGATCATACTACTTGCTTGAGTATCAAGTTGATCTATATTTAACTTCTGCAGGGAAACTTACAGCCTGAAAACTTCTTGTCATTTTAAGTTTGATTAGTGTAAAAACAATAGTGTATTTTCGCATGAAAACACTTTTTTCCCATATTTCTTAAATCTATGTCAATCCCTGTGGTTCTATTAATTATAGGTTCGAGTAGGATTATTCCCTTGCAATTTTTATTATTTCGGTAATACCTATCTTGTATTAAGTTACTGTCTACAATAGTTTCCAAGGTTGATGTTTTCTATAAATATCAACCTTCTATCCTATGCTATGCACCGGATATTTTGTATAATTATAAAACCATTCTACCAAATATAGACATGGTAAATTACTGGCAAATGTCAAGTAGAGAAACAACCAAAGTCTATTAAAGTCTCGTCAATCTGAACTATGTAAAAGAATTCATAAAAGTGTTCTTTTACTACACTTCGCCAACTTTATAGTTTGCTACTATTTGATTTGTTAGTTTTTATAAGACTTATAAACATACATAATCTATTTTGTTTATTAGACATACAAGTCCACAGTTAGTTCAGAGGATTCTGAACAAGGCTAAAACAAAGTTGAATTTGTAAAGAGTTCATGATTCTACTCCATACTATGCTATGCAACTTTATAAATGTCACCACTTGAATTGTTGTTTTAAAAGAGTATAACCATGCATAGACCACAATGTATTTAAACATAGAAAACTATAGTGGTTCGATGGTTATAAACAAATTCAATTTGGACTATTCCATAATTAAATGGTTACTACACTTGCTAGGGTCAATGTTAACGAAAAAATGGTTTACCAAACATCCAAGGCATGTTATTAATATTATGATATAATAGACATATGGTTAGCGATGAGGTAATTCTATACGATTGGTTTCAGGATAATCCAAAGTTTAAGTGGTGACACCTTTGCTAGGTCAACATTAACTTAACATTGTATCCCCATGTCAATGATGAGCTTTCAAACTATACGTTAAGAAATATATATTTTATGACGTGATAATAAAGGCATACGTTATAGTTTATGCGTCGTTTGTTAAAAATCATTTGGTAAATAATTGGATATTATTGGATTGCAGGCAAACTATTGAAATCGATCAATTGCATGGTTTGTAATATTGGAAACACGTGGTCTTCTCTTGGCGAAGTGTTGGAGATATAAATGACCGATACAACCCTAACCCTTATCATTCTCCTTCCGCAGTTTGCATTGCCTTTGGGCTGCTCTTCTAGCTTTTCATGGTGGCTGTGGGTTTCTTTCCTATCCCAGTTTTCTTTGAGTCTTGAGTGAGAGTTACTGTAATCGTCGGTGCTTAGTCTCAATGCCATATCTTTGTAACTTTAGATTTCATCCTACACAAGTTTGTTGGTTTTACTGCACCTGGCTTACGGCCTATCTATATTCCATTTTACTCCTCCCATAGTCTGTCACTGCTGTGCGGAGCTTAGAGTTACTTGCTATTTGAATAAGCTTTATCTTCATTGTAGAGTTTAGAAGACTAAGTGCACACGTTGTGGTTGGTGACTGTCTCTCCATAAGACTGCTCGCCATTGTTACACCAAGTAAATTATTAAGTTTCGTTTTCATTAAACAGCATATGTTTTTACAACAGGTATGCAATAATTTGAGAGTTTCAAGAATTGACAGCTTGTGATGAAATCTCCTTGCAGGGACTGAAACTACATTCATCACCAGTGAAGAAGAGTATACCGGCTGTCTTTGAAGGTCGAGGCTTCAAACGGGTAAGCCCTGTGGTCAAATGTTGGGTTCTCGCCCTTCTTGTATCAGGGTTTTCGATTGGAGAAAACCTGAACTTGGAAACTCTTCTAGTTTCGTTCTTAGTTGTGTAGTCTCTTTTTAAAGGTTATTATTGTTTTTAACAAGTATTTAAACCCTCGCTAGTCGATGGGTAAGCTCAGCTGTGAGTTGGGTAATGTATTTGGCTTAAATGTTCAGTCTTATGGCTTATTAATGTAAACAGTAGTTTTGTTAAGACAACTCTGTCTTCGAGCTTGGACTCGGTTTACAGTACTACTTTTTGATACTCTATGTACTCAGGGTTTTTACCCTATTCGATTTTGAATGAAGTTATTTGTTGTTTAAAATACCTTGTAGTAAATTATTGTTAATATTGAAAGACTGTCACTCAGTCTTGGTTATATTTATAAATTTACTTGTTTTTGTTCAGTATTACGAGCTAGGGTTTTCTTGTAGGAAACCTTGTATAAATAAATCTTTCGATTTATTTTTAAAAGATTCTGTTACTTAGTTAAATTTATTTTAATAAATGTTTGCAGGTGTGTGTGTAAATTTCCAGTTATAATATTACAAATGTCTTTTCACTTGTCCTTAATGGACTTTAACAATTTATAGTTAGTTTACTGGCTTATTAAATAAATAATCCAAGTAATTGGATTATAGTTTAATACTTGTCATTTGTAAACATGATATTTGTTTAGGTTTCGACCCTGTAATTTACTTTCACAGGTATATCCTGTTTGTAATTTTTAAAACAGTTCTTTCATAATAATCATTTATTTAAAGGTTAGTTATTATCATATTTTATTTGTTTTATTTAATAAAATACAAATAGGGTTTATTAGAGTTCTTTGAGAAGATGTACATAAACTCTGTACTTAGTTTGTTCTTTAGAATTTAATTATGTTAATAACACCCTACTTGAGGTTTGAATATTTGTAGACATAGTTAGTTGATAATATTAGTACATAAACTAAGTATTCCTGGTTTAAATCTTTACTTAGCAGAATATAATAAAGTGGTTTGACTGGGTTATTTCTACTGCACAAGCTACAGGTTAATAATTTAACACAAGGAATATATATATATATAGCATATCACAGTTTACCCTCCTGCATATTTTGATTTCAATAACACAATAATGTATTGTGTATAAGTATAACATCTTATCTACAAGAGAAACTTATTAATATGATAAACTTGCTACTTGCAATGAGTTATTGCTATTTCTTTTCCAGCATAATTATAGAAACAAGCTGGTTAAACAATAAACATAAATAAACAGGTTATTGTTTTTTTCTGATAAAATTCCACATACAGAAATAAATTTCTTTCTAGTGTAAAATGCATAATATATCTAATCATTTCAGTCTATTATCACTTCCTTAATCTACTTTAAATACTCTGTCCGTGCTAGAGTACGGTCTGGTCCTTCCAGACGTGAAAAAACATAGATTAGAATTATTTTCATCTATTCAGATTCATTCCTTCACTAATCCAAAAATATTACTAACTCTTAACAATTTACAACTAAATACTTAACATTCATTTAGCAGTCCGATCCATATTTAACCATCTAACATAGTAAAACAAAAATATTGTAGAACCTGATTAAGCTGGACAACAACAGCGTTAGAAGATCGTTCCTCCATACCAACTCCTGGAGAGTGCTCAAACAACGCTTCCTCGGGACCCCCGAGCCTATTCCTGGTCTCCTTGGCTAAGAACTGGTGGAGCAAGCAAACAATAGACTAGTCCAATGACTCAATAATCACTCTGCACTCAGCAGTAAGATCCTTCAGCTGAAAAGCTACACTAGATCACTTAGCAGTTAACCCCTCAAACTCTTTCCACAAATTCCCTTGCCATTGAATTTCTTTGAAGTACATTGTTGAATGATCACTTCTCTAGAATGAGCAGCCTCAACTCTCTTCAATGGGAATTTTTATAAAGATTGCCTAGGTCTCTCAGCAGTTGTCATTAATTGAGCCATCTGCTATGATCCCACTTTCTTAGGGGATCATGACCCCAAATGTAGGAAGGTTGCCACCTGCAACAGTTGGAGGTGGTTTGAGGATGCTGCCACATGTTTGTTTGCTCTCCATCCAGTCTCCTCCACCAATTTGACTAGTAAACACTCTTTTAATAGCTCTCCTAAGCTGTTGTCTCCACTTTTATTTATTTATAATTAAAATATTCAGAATTACATTCAATATCCTTGACTCTGCTGAGTCATCAATTACAACTTAGCATAAAATTTAACATATTGTCTTTGAATAAAATAAAATAAAATAATATTGTTTTTGCAAAATTGGGGCATGTGACAAGGTGAGTGTTGAGTATATGAAAGAAGAATGGCAACTTCTTTCATGTTAAAAGAACCGGCTTGGGAGAAACCCCATCTGATTTTGTCTAGACCAATATGGGTACGAATTTGGTGAGAGAGAATAATATTCCAAAGTTCTTGAACATATTCCCTTGGGTTGATCACTTGCCACCATTTGATACCTTTCCATTGATGAAAATGTTCTTGATTTTCCCCTTCTGTCCACATATCCTTAACCTTGACTTTCCACAGGGCTAAAATATTTTCTTGCAGAATCGGGGTTCTTGTAAGATCCATTAAGGGGCTTTGTTGATTCCAAGATTCTGAGAAGAAATTAGCCAACTCTTCATTGTGAATTTTCCAGAAGCTAAAGTGTTGAACAAGAGAGCGGTTCGAATTTGCAGTTTGTCATATGTGAGAGCCTCCCTTATCCTCAGAGAATCTTATGGGGTTTTATTTGTCCAAGGAGGGAAAATATTTTACATGCCATAATTGAGCCCGGGGTTCGAAAGAATGGGTGATCCATCTCCACCAAATTTTGGCTCCAAAAAAATTGTTACTGATTTTAGGGTCTCTGATACCTAGAATTCCTATGATCTTGGGAGAGCACAAAGTGTTCCAATCCACCAACGTCCACTTCTGATGATATTATGCTATGCCCCAAGGAAGGTGCGTTGCAGATTTCTGATTTTTTTAATGACCGCTTTGGGACTAGCAAGGACTGAGAAAAGGTACCTTGGCATGGATTTAAGCACAACTTTGACAGGAGTGAGACGACTAGGAAAATTAAGAGCATATAAAATTCAGCATCTGAGCTTCAATTTCATCTTATCAAGAAGGTCTCTTCATGATACTTTCTTGGCAATAGACTCAGCCAAGGGGGCACCAATATATTTATTTGGAAGAGATCCCTCCTTGATCTCTATAATTCTTAAAAAAATTCTCTTTGTGATCTTGCAGGTATTGAAGAAATAAACTTGACATTTATCCTCGTTAATTTCCAGACCACTTGCAAGCAGGAAAGTATTTAGCACCTCCTTAAAATATTTGGATTCTTGGACTGAGGAGTAACCCATTAGCATTGTGTCATCAAAAAATTGTTAGTGATTTTGGGGAGAGGATCTTGGATGTAGAGAGAGACCTCTGATATCGTGAGCCTGCTTTTTCACTTTCAGGAGACGCCCAAGAGCTTCAACCCTTGGAATGAAAAGAAAGGGAGAGAGAGGGTCTCTCTGTCTAATACCTCTATATGGGTGAAAGGTATGAGAAGGAGTACCATTGATCAAAATGGAGAAAAAAGTAGAGGATACCAGATTGAAAATCCAATTGACCCAACGAGGATGAAAACCAAAAGCAAGTAATGTTTTCTGCAAGAATTGCAAATTCAACCTGTCGAAAGGCTTTGATAGGTCATATTTGATTAGCATTCCAAGGTTCTTTTTTCATTTCGAGGGAATGAATGATTTCATGGGAGAACAAAATTCCATCGATAATTTGCGTTCATTTCACATAGCCATACTACTTAGGAGAAACTAAAGAAGGAAGAAAGGGTTTAAGTCTAATGACAATAACTTTAGTTATTATTTTGTATATAACATTGCAAAGGGCTATAGGTCTGAATTTACTTGGAGAATCAACTCCATTTCTTTGGGAATGAGAGAGAGAAAATTTGAATTCAAGGATTTTAGAATATTTCACATCCTTCTTCAGTCCTCCACTGTTTCCAACACCTCATTTTTAACTTAGTCCCAAAAAACATGGAAGAAGTTGGTGGTGAATCCATCTGGTTCTGGAGCTTTATCATCCTTCATTTGCTTGACAACTTCTTCCAAATACCCCATCTAAAAAGGTATGAGTAGGACATCATTATGGTATTGAGAAACTAACTTCGGCATGTGGCTAAGGATTTCCTCCATGGATTCCTCTTGATTCAAGTCTAGCTCCATCATCAAATTTTTGAAATAGTCACTGAGAATATGTTCAATCTCTACATGGGTTTCCACTTCTGCTCCTACTGCATTCTATAGGCAGAAAATCCTATTTTATAGTCTATATTGTACAGTGGCATGAAGGAAGAAAGCCGGATTCCTGTCCCCTTCTTTGAGCGAAAGATTTCTTGATTTTTGCTTCCAGAGGGTCTCCTCTTGGATTTCTCTCAAATTTATCTCTTTTAACAGATTTTTCTCCTTCTCCTTAAGGGCATCGGATAGACTATTGACCATGGTTGATCTTTGAATGTCTTCGAGTTGAAGCTCAATTATTATTTTTCATTAAAGATGTTACCAAATGATTATTTGTTCCAGATTTTGACTTTCTCTTTAATATGTTCTAGCTTCTACTAGAATTGAAACATTAAGGATCCTTCGGGTGCTTAAAAATTTGACCACCATTGCTTCATCAAAGGGTGGAGTTCTGGATGAGATAGCCATAACTTTTCAAATTTTAAGGGCCATCTAATATGGTCCCCAACTCTTTTCCAATCAATGCAAATTGGCCAATGGTGTGATCCAACGACAGGAAGAACCAGGGTTGATAATTTGCCTCCTCTAGTGAAGATAGATTCCGAGACTAAGAATCAATCCAATATGGAAGTGATGTACCTCTCTCTTGATCACTTATTACTCCAACTATAGTTATAGTTGGTTGATTTTATGTCCACCAGTGAAGAGGCTTCGATCAATTCATCAAAGGAGGTACTGATATTGTTCAAGATGCGCACGCCACCCTTTTTTTCCTCAAGATTTTGGATGAGGTTGAAATATCCACCTAAAATCCAATGCCTTTGACCTACCCAAAGACGTATCGCTTTTAGTGAGTCAATAAAATCTTTCTTGGGAGAAAGAGAAAAGGGACCATAAACTTTAGAGAGGATACCTGTAATATTTGTACCTATCACATGAAATTCGACCGAGATTGTTAATGTAGTAGAAAAGAAGCCAGATAGACTTACCTCAAGGGGATTCCAAATGATTCCAAATCCCCCTTCTGATCCATTAACATCAATGGATATGGCTTCACTACCTTTCCAGGTTTTGGTTCCCAAAGTTTTGAAATTGTCCTTTGTACACTTAGTTTCCTGAATAAACAAAACGGATGGTTTTTCCATGCTGATTTTCCTCTTAAGAATGCGTCTTTTTGGGGGATTGTTGTAGCCTCTTATATTCCATGAAATGAGATTCATTGGGAAGATTTGGAAGATATTTAAAACACTTCCTCAATGGTTGGGAATTGACTTGATTCCACTATTTTTTTCCCCAATCTCCTTGATGCGTTGCAGATTACTTCTTCTACCATGATGCTTAATATCGTTCTTTTTTTAGTACTGAGATTTAGCCTTCTTCGTTACAACACCCAGCGATTTTGCAGTCCTTGTCCTAATAATGGATTATTTGAGTAGAACCACCTACTGAGAGGGAATGACTCCTTGTTTTGTATTTTCTATTGCCTTCTCTAATCCATCTAAGTATCACCTAACTCCATTTCATTTGAGTCCTTCCCCATCAATTTCCACATATTTCGCATCCTCGTGAGGAGGGTTGTGTGGTGTGCCTTTTCCTTCCATCTCCATGCCCTTGCTAATTTTTTGACAATTAGTCAAACCATCCTCAACATCATCCAAGGCTAGATTTTTCAGTAGAGCGTGGAACCTGTTGTTAGTTTGAGGCTTTTTGTGGGTTTCAGTTCTAGGGCCTCTCTTAGTTGGCCTCTTTCTACCAGAGACTTTGGCGAAGCCTTCAACATCCTTTGTCTCTTTTTCTTTTTGAGGAGTCATTCAGGAATTAAAAGGACAGTCCCTAAATCAGTGACCATGTTCATGGCAACATCTGCAACAGAACAAAACTCGCTCATAATCGATGGGTTGGAACCAAGCCTCATCTTCCCAACATGGATTAATTCGTTCTAGAAGGTCCTTTGAGATATTCATATAAATGCAAATCTGAGCATAAGAAGTATATCTCATTCTTCTATTTTTTTGCGTGATTTTAATAAACTATCCAATGGCATTACCTAGATCTTCCAGAATGATTTCATGCCAATATTCTACGAGTGAGGAGTAGAGCCTGATCCATATCAGAACAATAGAAAAATCCTCCCTATCTGGATGAAAGTGCTCCTTCCATGGTTTGAGGAAGAGACCAACTGAGTTTAAGAAGTATGTCCCTTCCTCGAAGATCATGTCCCTTGTCCTCAAGATTTAGGAATATGATGGTGAAGAAACCCTTGGCTCCAAGTTGGACATCATAATGACCTTGGGGTTTCCAAGTCATATTGATCCACCAGGTTAAAGCCTTATTCGACGGACAAATCCATATAAACTTACCTATTAACACATGGTATTTCATGTGTTGAATGTGGAATATGAGGCCATCTGAATTTATTTGCAAAGACGATACTTCTTTGGCCTTTGGCATACATTGTCCTGGTATTTTCGATGATGATTGCTTCTCAATGATCTCTATGTCCCCTCTTATTTCTTCTTCTAGTTTCCTATTGGCCACGTGCAAATCCTCTGATTTGAGATATATTTTACTCTTTTTGTTTGGGGAGGGGTTACGACCCCCCCCCCTTCTGGGCATCCATTTAATTGTGATCAGGTCGTTGCAATTGTCAGAATCCAACAAACTAATTTAGAGTTGCAAGAATCATATCTTTTGTCATTACATGAAACCCCACCCCCTCAAAAGCGCATACGTCACCTTCACTGTTCACAAAAACCATATGCAAAGTGTCAACACCACTTCCATTTTTGGGTCGTTAATTGGCTATTTCCAACCATGTTTTAGATTTCTTGATCAAACTTGCAGAAGTTATTTGTCCTTGAGTCCAACTCAGACCTCTCATTTTTAGAGTTTTTTTTTTCAAATATTTTAAGACAAACACATTAGTGTAGGCTATATGCACCAGTGTTTACCCTGAATAACATGAGTTTCTATAGCTATAGTCATGTGTGACATGTGGGTTATCCAACACACAATTGCGTGTATTCCTGTAACAAGTGTTTGTAGGCTAGGGTTTCATTTTTATCAGTTTGTCTTTGAGTCTTTTATATTCAAAACTCTTCTCTGGGTTTTGTTAATGGACTATCAGTGCTTTGGTCTCTGTTTATTATGGTTTGCAATTTCCTTTTAAGTCTGTTTATGTAAATTTTTTGTGAAGAAGACCTTGTACCTAGTATTTCCACTTGATTTGTCTTTGGCGTGAATGTTGCTTGGATAATCATTTGTCAACATCTGTTGATTTTTTTTATCAAGTTTGTATCTTGTTTTAATATTGTTGACCCAACCTTCCTATTCCAAGGTGGTTAACTTTGTCTTTTGCATAATGTTCTCCTCCAAGTGAGTTGTTATCAGACTTTCTAGGTAGTCTAGGGTATGTTCTTATAAGATTTGGTATAGATTCTAATTTACTTAGGATTTTACATCTGAATTGTACAATGTTTATACTTCATTGTCTTCTTCCATTTTAAAGAAAATTAAAACAAAAAGCAAGTCTCATTGTTGTTATGCATTCTAGGCTAGTTTTTTAGTTTTAGGTGCACTGCATAGTTTTAGAATTTAAGAAGGAAAAGAGAAGTTTCTCATTTTCAGAGTCACATGGTCAGCATTTTTATGTTTTGAAAAGGAAAGATAAAGTTAAAACGTTATTTTTGAATTCCATTACACTTTCAGTATATTTTCACTTTCTTCTTTACACTTTCAGTATATTTTCACTTTCTTGTTGAGTCCAAATACATCATTAGTTTCATGACCACTTCCCATTTGGGTAATCAAGAGCCTTTAAAAATAACGTCCATAATTAAAATATATTAGAAATATTTATTTTGTAGGGATGACATCTACTATTCTAAGATAGTATTTTGGACTAGGGATTATATCTAAAATGTCCAAAAAAATTAAACTAAAAACATAGTGGCCATTCTTCAAGGAAACTCGAGCTTGCAAAAAGGTGAACCGAGAAGCTCTTCTCACATGGGAGTTAAGCACAAGGTCGTGCAAGATTTATTTACGGAGATAGCCCTCCAATACTCGGTTGAGCATACACCATAGCCGTTGCGCATTCATATATTCATTCAGTACCACCCTTGGCCCCATGTGGTGTCGGTGTTGTTTGAGCTTTGGGCTTAGCTAACCTACCCATGCGCATCGAATAGAATGATGATTGTTCCGCTGAACCCTTTTTGTGATTTTGGTAGCAATAGTATGTTTACCTATAGATATCTACACATGTGACGGTGGAAGGTTATTTCTACTGTACCTAGGGAAAATGTGGGAGGAAACTGCATGCAATTCTTTATAAAAGTGGTTGGTGACTCAAATGCTTTCCCCAAAGTGATTGTATTATGGAATCTGGGTAAATGATATTCACTCTTAATTGGTATGTCTTGGGACCTCATCATCCCATACTTCACTTTGGAATGCATCTTTGTTTTTAGGTTATTTTTTAGTGGTGTGCTAGTTGGACTGCATGTGCTTTAGTTGGACTTAGGTTTGTTTGATTTGAGTTATTATCTGTGGAGGATCAGCCTCTCTGTAGGTCATGAAGGTTGAAAAACCTTCCCCCACTTATAGTGGAGTCCCCACCCCCACCTCAAAGGTGATGTGTCAACACAAGTAGTTCTTTTGAGCCAATAAGGATAAGTGAAATTTCTGGGGAACCTGAACTTATCAAGCATACTGCACCTACTCCTCTTATGGTTGAGATAGAAGATATGCAAGCCGAGAGTTTTAAAAGAATTTTTAACCCACCCTTAACCAATTTAGAGGATATTGTTGCAAGTAATTCCTTTTGGTCAACCCAGGATCAGTGCATATAGAACTACTTCAAGTTTTTTTATGGATAACATAGGGGAAGGAACAACAGACATTTATACTCCCACAATAGATATGTCATCAAGAGGATTATACCCTCCTCATGTCAGTATACCAATATCTAATACTCATTCTATTTTGGCACTAGTAGTGTCTTTAAACTTTAGCTCAGCAACCTTAGGTTCACCTAGTACTCGAGTGATTAGTCCTTCTAAATATGTGATTCCTACTACTAGATCTTCTACAATAGTTGTTATTGGCATACCAAGGATACCATTTACATCCTCCCCTTTGTTTCAAAACTCTCAGAACAATCTTACTAATTTCACTTTTTTTATTTAGGGTTTTCCATGGTATGGAGGTCATATCCCTCCTTCTTTTCCATTTGTTGGATATTTTCCTACATACACTAGTGTGCCCTTCGTAAGCCAAAATCCCTCCACAGGTTTTAGCTTTCAAAGAGTTGTTCAAACTTCAACTGTACTGGCTGAGATTTATTCTTTTTCACTATTTGGTGGAAGTAAAACTACTCCCGTATCTACAATACTTATTTCAGTCAGAAATAGTCAGTCTCAAGTCCAATGTAGTGCACCACAGGGAAGTACCCCTTCGCATTTGGGTGGAATCCTTTTCAGACAGTTTTTACTTCACAACCGACAGCTGGGGGAATCCCCAACCAACCTTACCAGAATTTTGGTTAAGGGAATTCTTCCCATCAAAATGCCCAAATCAAATCTTTGGTTAGGCCTTGTCTTCCTTTTCTGGAAACTTTAAACTTTCCTTATTTATCAAAATTAACAAACGATCTTATGCATCACAATCTGACTTGGCCGCTTGTTCCAGTCAAACTACCTTCAGATATCCCTAAGTTTGGAGGAAAAAATGGAGAAGTTCCAGGAGACCATGTCACAACTTTTCATCTTTGGTGCTCTTCTAACTCACTGAACAATGATTCCATTCGGTTAAGACTTTTCCAATGAACCCTAACCGACATGGGGGATAAATGGTACATCAAATTTCCATCTGCCATTTGTAATAGTTTTTATGATTTAGCAATGATATTTCTTAATCACTTCCTTTTGGTATGATACCAACACAGATATTTTTTCTACCTTTAGGAAAAATAAATCCACATGTCATTGATCGCATTCAAGAGTGGCAGCGGCAGAAGAGGTTGATTAAGGCTAATATACCTCCTGAATTCTTATTATAGTGGTTTTTGAAATCACTTTTACCTTACATCTCAAAAGATGTTTCTAATTTCTGAGTGACTATGGAAGAGGAATTCATACTCAAAGCACATCAACTTGATTTGATATATGCTTAGTATGGGATTCTATATGATATTACACCAGATACATGTAGATCGAATACCAACCTTGTGAAGCTAAAACCTGGACCACATGTCGATGGAATCATAGGTTCAGTTGAGACACCTAATGTAGAGTATTTGGATAAACAAATACATGAATTATCTAGGAAGCAATCTGTAGTAGAGGAAACTATTGTTTCCATACCTTCCCCTGAACCGACTAATGCAAATAACATGCAATCTGACCAGAAGGGTACTCAACAATTCGGTGGGAGAAAGAATAGAGGGAAGAAGGGAGAAGTTAACCAGAACAAATATAAGCCCACAAATAATGTTGATGGGGGTAAGAAAGAAAAGAAAAAGGTGAAATCCACTTGAAAGATTTGCCAGGAAGATCACTTGACTTACCAATGCCCCCTTATGGAACAAGCCATGAAGTTGCTTAAACAAAAACAACCCACCGTCCTCAAGGACCCATTTCCAAAGGGATAAAATACAACATCGGGTGGATCTAATACTGTTGGGGGCACCCAATGCGCCTCTTCATCTGATCAATCTTATATCAACATGGTTCGATCCCACACCCTATTACAAAGTAGAGTGAAAAGTTATGACCTTGAGATGCCACAAAAAGAGAAATAGATTGGTGAGACATTGAATCCTCTTTATATTGAGAAGTCGGTCTAGCTTATGCCCAAGATACCAAAAGGTGTCTTTAAAAGGGCATCACACAAAACTAATTTGTGGGATCCTCCCAACTATTCGGTTTTGGTGTTAGGATTTATAATCCTCCCTTGTCCAAACTGTCTATTAGATTATATTTTCCTAACTTAGGAGTCATTTAGTTATTATTGGGTCCACTAGTACCATTGGGTCTATTTGGCCTAATGGGGCCACATGTACCAGTCACTAGAGTGTGGGGAACACATATTGAGGCTAACTGCAACTGATTACACATTCACGCATCATTTTATGTGCCTCCTAGACCAATCACTACAATTTAGGAGCCACTCGGAGTGCCGGCACTAACCTCCTTCAGCTGTTAGCAGTTGGTGACTAGTCAAGCTTAATTATGCTTTAGTTAAATTAAGTTAGATATCCTCCAGTTCAGTTAGCACCAGTTATGTATGGCTGCATGTGGGAAGGCACCTATTCTCACCTACTTCTCACCTACCACTGTAGTTAGACTCGTTTGATTGATTGTAACTGATTGAGAGATTGTATTAGACAACTGGAGCTTAGCTAGTAAGCTCCGATAGTGATTTAGACACTTCTAGTTAGCCATGCAGTCAAATTGAGTTGATGATTCGAATCCTATCCACATGATTTAAATTCTCCTTTATGTAACACATTTGTATAATATTGTGATTAATGAAGTTTATATTGTAATTATACTGAGCAATTCTTGTCTGTTTCCTGTGAGATTTGTTTTGTTCAGTGGGTATTATTCATTCATTTTCACTGCAAAATAATTAAAATATAATGGCACTTATTTCCTGAAGATCAATGGAACACTAATTCTAATATGGTATCAAAGCCTCCTCAAAAAAGCTTCGAGTATGTTTGATCTCCATTGTACACCAAAAGCAACTGGGTTTCCACATATGTCTCACAAAGTGTGAATTACTAACTCTGGATTTGTTCAAAGAAGTCTCTATGAGCATGATGGACCTTGAGGAAGTGTACATGTTGAGATGGAAGGCTTGATTCTGACACAGTGCAATTTATTTTTGGTTTTGCAGTGATATTTTGCAGGTACAACTTCATATGGATTCATCAGTTCCTCTTCTTACTCCATTCACAAGATATTCAGAATCAAGCCTACCTTATTGGTTTTGCAGTGATATTTTGCAGGTACAACTTCATATGGATTCATCAGTTCCTCTTCTTACTCAATTCACAAGATATTCAGAATCAAGCCTACCTTATTAATGGTGATAGATATTTTGGAACAATATGTTTGGCCTTTTCTCCAAGATTGCGCTACCTTATTGATTCTGTTGAATACCCAAAGGATCTCTGAATAGAATTGGATATAACTTTTGGAAAGCACAATGAGGATCATTATAGCAATTTGGAGAGCACACCCAGCACCACAAGAGTTCTTTATCCAAAATTCTATGCCTCTATTATCTCTGATGAAGTTGTTAAAGATGAAGAAGAAGCATAATCTTCCACACAGTCAATTCGAATTGAAGAAAGTCTCCTTGGAGTGACTCCTTCTCCTGCTGCTCCAGAAGTTTATGAGATCTCTAATATCTCATCATCTCATATGGCTGATCTAGAAGAAGAAATTCGAATCTATGTTATTGAAGAAAAAATCTCCTTCCATTCTATGCAAAAATTCTCCAGTGATTCTTCTATTTTAAATTAT
The DNA here is from genome assembly GCA_001517045.1 of Pseudotsuga menziesii. Classification (NCBI taxonomy): domain Eukaryota; kingdom Viridiplantae; phylum Streptophyta; class Pinopsida; order Pinales; family Pinaceae; genus Pseudotsuga; species Pseudotsuga menziesii. The sequence goes on from LPNX010887968.1 coordinate 242,109, forward strand.
GTGCATAGTTTACCGGTGATTGTTTTAGAAAATAAAGAGGAATTTGATTTCTTTATCTCTAATGATGTTGATGGTGTGCAGAAAAGAAATACTTTGGATTTTTTGGAAATAATATCATATTTGAGGAGTGATCCAGTCACTCTCATTGATCTAAAGCTTCCATCAAATCCCTACATGATTGCATGCACCAATACTCAGAGTTTTGTTGAAGAAGGAGAAAACTGTGCATCTACCATCTCGATGGAGCACTTGGAACCATTGATCCACACTCTTGGATCTGGTATGAACTGATTTGTATCTGATATGATCTTATTTGGCTCAATTTTTAAGTTTCAAGAGCCTCGTGTAATACTTGTAGCTGTTCTCATCAATTTTAGTGTGAAAAATCAAGTACCAAAAGTCTCTTTCAAAATTGTTGCTGGGGATTTGATGTCAGTTTTATCTCATGAGTTTGTTGATATTATAATTTTTACATCCTTGGATATTTTGGAAATAATATCAAATTTTAGCAGTGATCCATTCACTCTCATTGATCTTGAGCTTCCAGGAAATTCCTACATGATTGAATGCACCAATACTCAAAGTTTTGAAGGAGAAAATTGTGCATCTACCATCTCGGTGGAGCAAACTCTTGGAACTGATGTGAACTTATTTGGATCTGATACGAACTTATTTGGATTTGATATAATATTATTTGTTTTGAGTTTTAAGTTTCAATTTTCAATAGGTTCTAGTGATGCTTGTATATGTTCTTATCAATTTTGGTGTGAAAAATCAAGTACCGCAAGTCTCTTTCAAAATTGTTGTTGGGGGATTTGATGTTAGTTTTCTCTTATGAGTTTGCTGATATTATATTTTGTGGATCATTATTTATTTTTTAATCTATATAATATTATGGAGCTAAATAATTCACTCTCCATAGTCCCAGAGCTTCTCTACCTTTCTATTTGATCACATGCTCATCTCCTCACAGAACAAGTAAAGAGGGAGACATTCTGCATTCTCTTGTACACATGCTCCTAACACTCGGAGCTGATTATACCTCACATGGTTATATGTTCAAGGCTGAAATATATCAATTTATTGGGTGTCCCTCACATGGTTCAAATTCTCAAGAACTTTTTCTCTCTCATCAGTTGATCTCAGTTGCTCTACATGGGTCCAGTTTTCATCTTGCAGCTATCTATGTTCCTGATTTAGTTGAGTACCTTCTTCTTCTTCCAATTAGGAAAATTCCTCCAGGCATAGTCATTACTTTGGAGTGGTTCACATGCACAGCTTCAGGATACTGATGCAAAGAAGAACCATGTTGTTGCATAGTGATGCAAATTGTAGCAAAGTTTTTGCAAGTTATTTTCTACGGAGGAAGTTTATTTTCTTCTAAAAATGGCTTGTATTTCGTGTTCCTAATTATTTTGAGGGGGTGGTTCCCATGAGGTTTTCCCCTATTTCCTCAACTTATTAAGCAACATTTTTTAATTCTTTTAGATTGTAAATGGGTGACTTTTGGCCTTGTTTCCAGGGCCCACAGTTGTCCAAGTGAGGATCAGGGGGGTGTTAGGATTTATAATCCTCCCTTGTCCAAACTGTTTATTAGATTATATTTGCCTAACTTAGGATTCATTTAGTTATTATTGGGTCCACTAGTACCATTGGGTCCACTTGGCCTAATGTGGCCACATGTACCGGATGTTAGAGTGTGGGGAACATGGATTGAGGCTAACTGCAACTGATTGCACATTCATGCATCATTTTATGCGCCTCCTAGACCAGTCCCTACAATTTAGAATCCGTTGGGAGTGTGGGCACCAACCTCCTTCAGTAGTTGGCAGTTGGTGACTAGTCAAGCTTAGTTATGCTTCAGTTACATTCAGTTAGATATCCTCCAGTTCAGTTAGTTCCAGTTATGCATGGATACATGTGGGAGGGCACCTATTCTTACCTACTTCTCACTTACCACTGCAATTAGACTGGTTTGATTGATTGTAACTGATTAAGAGATTGGAATAGACAACTGGAGTTTAGCTAGTCAACTCCAATAGTGATTTAGACACTTCTAGTTATCCATGTAGTTAGATTGATTTGGTGATTCGAAGCTTATCCATATGATTCAAATTCTCCTTTATGTAATATTTTTGTATACTGCTGGGATTAATGAAGTTTGTATTGTAATTATATTGAGCAATTCTTGTTTGTTTCCTGTGAGATTTGTTTTGTTAAGTGGGTATTATTCATTCCTTTTCACTACATCATAATTAAAATCTAATGGAACTCATTTCCTGAAGATCAATGGCACATTAATTCTAATATGTGGAAGACTTATCCAAGATACCTTGTGTCATGTCCATCTTAGAAGTGATTCAAAGTTGTCCCTCACAATGAAATGCACTTCTGGCTGCAATAGGTAGTCTTGAATCTACAAGTCTAGTAGATAAGTTTGATATGTCTGATATCAAACAACACTTTCCATATCATGTAGATTTCCATATTGAAGTAGTACATAGGAATAAAACCATTGGAAGAACGGTCATTGATGAAGGCACATCTACTTTTGTAATGGCCATATCCTCTTGATGAGATTTAGTGTCTCCTTATTTGGTTCCATCCACAACCCTACTCACTTATTTCGATGGTAGGTATTTCCTCCCTCACGATATTCTACCTTCTTTTGATATTGAATTGGTAGGGAAATTAGTTTCAGTTTCAGTTGAAGTGGTAGACACTCCTCTCAATTATAATTTTATTTTGGGTAGTAGTTGGACTTATGCTATGTTGGCTATCCCATCATTCGTTTTCTAGGTACTCATGTTTCCTCATGAAGGAAATATAGTTACAATTGATCACTTGTCATTTACCCAAAAAAGTAATGCAAATGCATCGTCATCAAATATCCCAATGATTGATCAGGCTCATCCAAAAAATGAGAGTTTAGGAGTAGGAATGTATACGTCACTTATGGGTACATTTGATCTCCTTGCTCCTGTCAATTATATTAGATCAACTAGTGTGGGGAATACATCTAGGTATTTTTCTTCAATCTCAAATAAGATTGATCCATGTATTTTACCCACACAAGTTGAATTGGAAGTGCCCTTATCTGCAACATAAGTTTCTTATCAAGTTATTTATGATGCTATTGTAGATTCCATTGCAACTCTTTTTGTCTCTGAAGAGCCAGATGTATATTACTTGCTTGCATGGGCTACAAAATATGCTTATTCTTTTGTATGTTTAGACATGATCTTTCCTTCAGCTGAATCCATTTTGGAAGCTATGATAGGACTTGATCAACCTTGGGAAGATATGCACCATAAGTCCTATTTTCTTCTAGACCTAAATAAGATAGAGAATCAAGAGTTCCACATGAGACTTTGTGGGAATATTGATTACCCCATGAACTTTTTATGGAAATAAGGTATTTTTGTTGAACGGAGGATGGAAAACATCTCCGAAACTAGGCTGATCAATATTTCCACTAAACCCGATGTTGTGGAGAATATTTACATTGGAGAAAACTGTTCGTCTAAATATATTGCCATTTATACTTACCTTTTAAAGTAATTTCATGACGTATTTTCTTGGTGATATGAGGACATGATAGGTATTGACCCATCCATTGTAGACATATCCTAACATTAAACTAGTTTAACAAAAAAATCGTCCTGTCAATCCAAGAAAAGCGACAACTATTAAAGTTGAAGTTGAGAAGCTCCTAAATGCAGGTTTCAATTACCCTATTTCGATGAGGAAATGCGTATCTAACATCGTTCCAGTCGATAAAAATAAAGGGAGTATATGTGTATGCACTAATTTTATGGATTTGAATAGAGCATGTCTGAAAGATAACTACCCCATGCCATTCATTGATCAAATAATAGACGCCTGTGCAGGAAGTGGAATTTTTTTCTTTATGAATGGATTTTCAAGGTATAACTAGATTCAAATCAAGCCTGAAGATCAACACAAGACTACTTTTATATGTTCCTAGGGTACCTTTTCATATAGGAAGATTCCCTTCAGTATGGATAATGTTGGAGCCACCTTCCAACGAGCGATGAATTTTTTCTTTCATGATATCAAACACATAGTAGGACCTTATCTAGATGATCTCCATGCACATTCTCGCAAGAGACGGGACCATCAAACCCATTTATGATTAGTGTTTGAATGATGTACACACTATAAGATTCGTTCAAATCCCCACAAGTGTGTATTTTGTGTCGAGTTGGGATGGTTGTTAGGATTTATAATGTCCAGCAAGGGGATTATGGTTGACCCACTCAAAGAAGAGGCGATTATAAATCTGCCTCCTCCTCATACAATTAGACAAACTTCAGAGTTTACAAGGAAAGCCCAATTTTCTCAGGCATTTTATAGTTAACTATGCCAAAATAATTAAAGGTTTCATGCACCTACTTAAACAAGATACTCCATTTTTATGGGATGAGGTTGCACAACAATCATTTGATGCTCTTACAAAAGTGTTATTATCATCCCTTTTGTTGAGCCTGCAAGATTGCACTAAATATTTTATGTTATTTATGGTCGTGTCTGATTCCAGATTTGCCATAGTGTTATTTCATGAAGATGATCAACTCTAGGAGCACGCCATATACTACCTCAGTCAATCCATCATAGGACCTAAAATTCGGCACTCTCATGTTGAGAAATTGGCACTAGCAGTTGTTTATGTTGTTCAGAGGTTGTGCCACTATGTTTTACTTCGAACAACCACTGTCATTGCAGATGTAAATCCATTTCAATATGTTTTAACTCAATGTATAATCAGGGGAAATTTTAACAAATGGATCATCATACTCCAAGAGTTTGACCTTGATTTTCAATCTGCTAAGTCTAAGAAGTATTTGGTGTTCGTAGAGCTGATTTGTAAGTTCCCTAATGACGAGAGTTCTAAGGTAGAAAATGACTCATTTCTCTATGATTATGTCTTCTTAATTTCCACCTCGGATCCATGGTATGGAGACATCTTGGTATATCTCCAAGCTTTGAATTGTCCAACAACCTCTTCGCTAGAAGAATGACCAAAGATATAGTTTGATGTTAAAAACTACCTCGTTATTGGTGACATTTTCTATAGAAGAGGAGTAGTTTCAATCTTGTGTCATTTTGAGTCTGTTTTGAAAGATTCCCATAGTGGAGCATGTGGGGGTAAGGGCTAGCAACAACTTAGAAGATTTTGCTTGTCAGTTATTTTTGGCCCACAATCTTTAAATATTGTGTGGAGGTTGTTAAGCACTGCACCCTTGTAATATTTTCAGCAAAAAAATGCGATCACATCCAGCTCCTCTTTTTCCCATTATCGCATTAGGACACTTTACTAAGTGGCGGGTGGAATTTATGACATGCAAACCAATTTTCATTGGGGGGCATAAACATAACATCATTTCCATTGACTACTTTACTAAGTGGGAGGATGAACTGCCTACTATGAAAGAGGATGGTGAAACTGTAACCTATTTTGTATTCAATCATATCATAGCTAGGTTTGGTATCCCAAGGAAGATTGTCACTAACCATGGAAGTCACTACCAGAATCGCACCCAAGGTTGCAGCAAGAAAGAAAGCCTAGGTAACAACATAACCTCTTTAGGAAAGGGAGTTGGCTTCTTCGATTCTAGAGAGGTATCTCTCACAAATACATAAATATCACAAATATCAAGAAATGCAGAGTAGTTTGCGTAGATAATGTCCACAAGAGAAAGATAACACTTCGATCACGGTCGATATGTTAGGGTCTAGTGATAAAGGAGGAATGATGACGACCCATCGATGTAGAGCACCACAAGGATGAATTCTACACCAACTTTGGAAGAAATGTCTGGTGATCATCCAAAACAACATCCAAAGCATGGGGCCATGAATTCTGAGCCGTTATACACTACATCAACAACGCGAAGAAAAAATAATGAAAAGAGGAAACATGAGGTAGATGCACGTAAGGGAAGAAAAGCATAGACTGCAACTAAGAAATACACAGGAATTCTTATGTCCAAAGGCTGGAGTCCGGCTCTATTTCTTGCATTAAAAATGGGTCAAATTACATAAGGACCAAAAATATCTCATATTCCAACCAAAACCAGCCACCTCCTTTCTGGGGGAGGAGTATTTTTATAGTGATTCAGGCCCCTGAGGCTAACCTCGAAATAGGGCGAGAAGTCAGTTACAATCACAATCAAATTTTAACAGATTAGAACATGGCATATCCGCCATGGTTTACATACATAAAACAAAACATTATGGAGCAAACGCGCATGCTGGTATTAATGACAGTGCAACATCTCTGGCCTTGAGTTTGCTTGTCTTGAAAACAATGGCTCTGGACATCCCTTGGTGGCACATCGTTGACTTGGCTCAAACCATTCATCCTCCTGCTGGGTCTGCAACATGTCCTTTTATTCCTGGGTTATTTTTGTTCATTCGGTGATCAAAGGCACCTTTCTACATGTGCTAACAGCTGACAAGAAAGTTTGTGTTCTTTCTGTGTTTAGCTCTACATATCGTCCCCCTATCTCCTGGGTAACACTGTTATTCAAGGGGACTTGAAGAAGGGCCACACTGCTTCTGACAGTGACAGGTCCTTGAAGATGCCTATCATTATTATGCCTCCCTCCTCCTAGGAGGGGGATCCTTGTGCAGGCCCCACGGCGTGACACACTCCCGACCTCATCGCCACCCCAGATAATGTTGGAAAGTGGAATTCACAAAGGTGGTGATGAAGACTTTGGACTTCTTCTCCTCTCGTACAAGCATTTGCTCCAATGGGTTGCTGCTAGAAATGGTCACCACGTGCTGGGATTATGGAGACCATGACCCTGTCCAAAGGCTTTGGAGGGATTCCCATTTGGATAGGAAATTCCAGGCACGGCCTCCCTGGGGGTGTGGCCTTCTATTATGACAGTAAATCACTCACCAGCTTCAGGAGGTCCGTCTAATGTGATGAACATCCTTGTCATGACCTTGCTAATGCCAAAAGTCTTCTCTAATACAATGAACGTCCCTAGCCCAATATATGGATCCTTTTCAGCGTAAAAACCAAGGAAACGCAGGGATGTGGGGCTATGCTCACCAACCAATAGCACACCCTAACAGACAAGTTTTTCAAACCAGACGACCATCTCTGACCTTCTCTAAAACTCTCAAAATTCTCAACAGAATAACATTCAACCACCTTAGCTCCTCTTCCACATTCACTTAGCCTCTATCTCTCGGTGGCTCTGAAATATGGCGTTTATAAAGAGCTGCAAAATTGGACATGACAATGACCCCATCAGCACCTTCACACACTTCGCCATCGAGTATCATGATGACAACATGCGCGGGCACGTGGGTTTGAGATCTTGTCTTCCTGCTAAAAAACTAGTCATGCCATCCTTTCTGCTACGGCGTTAAAATACTAGCTGTGGAAAAGACCCCTCACGTTATCTCACATTGTTTCCCATCTGGCCCATGGCGCATGGACTTGGTGTTACTTACCTTTTTTCCCCTGCTGATGATGGTATCAGAATAATTCTCCTTTGTTGTGTCTTCCTGCTTCGTGTAGAATCCATATCCACCTTTTGTATCTCAATTATCAGGATTCTTTCCTGATTTTCACACGTTCAATGCAGCTAAATTTTGGGCTCAGGAGGGCTTGTTCTGCCATGGGGCCGATACTCACTTACAGACATATCCCAATGCAGTTGGGGTATTCGATTACCTATCATTTCGGCCTCTTGCGCACTTTCTTAAGAACATCCCGTCAACTGGATCCCTTCAAAATGAGCATATCATACGTGAAAACATCATTTCTATATTAGATTGTCCTTCATGCAGCTTTTACCGAGCAGAGACATTTCTATCCTTTCGATCCGAACGCCTTCAATCTTCATTGTCCATGTGTAGAGGGAGATCATATTTTGCGAGTCCTTGAGACGGGTTGTTTCATGCAGGTTCAATTAGTAGAGAAATCACTCACCATAGATATTTCTTCATATCGATCCATACCGTTGAACTTTACTCCCCTTTAACCTATTTCACGGATTCGAAAGTCGGAATTTCCACAGGCACTTTGATATGGCAGAATCAACCTTATACATTGATCTGTCCTTTGTTAATATTGGCCCTTGAAAAATGTGGTCTCTTTATCTCGTTCCACTAAAACACAAAGGTGATTTGGACTGTGCATGTGAAATTTGCAAAAACCATTCTATCCGTCGATCTGGTTCACCTCCCAATTGCCACCGTAGAAGCTCTATCTCCTTTAGCATAATTTCAGCCAATCTGTGAATGGTATTTTTAATACATTTTTAAGATGAGCTTTCTCTGTTTTTCCTTTTTCGTCATCTCACAAGGAGTAAAAAACAGTGCTAAAAAGTGGCTCCATCTAGGGATGCTATCCTCCCTGTGAGGTAACAAAGAACAACGTAGACCAAGTGCCAAAATACATTGGGAGGCTCCTCAAGCTTTGCTGCAAACTTAAACAAATGCTCCAAAGGATAAAATTAAACCAAATGATAGAACCAATTGAAAAACTAAAATGACACTAAATAAAAGCTGCTTAAAAGTGAAATGCTCATCATTTCGAGCTTATTCATTTATACCTACCTATTCTAACTATTGGACTTCACCATCCAGTAAAGTGATTTATGACTTCCAATGAAGCCAGCCAAGCAAATGGTCCCATAAATCCCATTTCCCCTCATGTCAGACCAAAGACACTATTAAAAGACTTAGTGGCATGAAATTATAACAAAGAAATTTATCTTTACAGTAAAGACCTAACCATTCATTACCATTTCCCATCTCCTCCATGTACTCTGCCACTTGATCATAGAAACCTGATGGCTGCTAAATTCTTCAGTTGTTAGTCGGACATGACAAAAATATTCCAATTTTGATAGTCATCTCTGTTTCATCATATATAGGCATTCCACAATCTCTTTAGAGACCACCATGGATACAACTTGCAATAGGTTGGTCGCAATATCGAAGTAACGAACTAATTAAACTTCCCACCTTTCCACCCTCGTGCTGATATTATTTTTTTATACTAGAGGAAAGAGCAAGTTTCCAAGGAAATTTCTCTTTCGTCTCATGCACTTCTACTTGGTTAAACTCTTCGTCGTTTTCATTAGTACCGCCATGGTCCAGGATTCTTCCCGATGGTATGAAATTTTCTTTGACCTCTAACATATAAGCAAACATTCTCTGCAATGACGTCAATTTTCTTTCCAATAGAAATAAAGACAAATCAGGACAAAAAACATATGCATAATGCAACTTTGCAACACCCTCTAAGAACTGAATTTCCTTGGGCATGCCATAATAGAAACTTGTGAACCTTTTGTTGAAACTCAACATAGCTTCGCCTTTTTTTTCCTCATAGAATAAAACTCTGAGAGCATTTGGTCTAACGATATCCTTTCACCCCAAAAAACTAGGAATATAAGAGATAACTCCTCCCACGTAGTGATGGATTTCGGCTACAGATGCCTAAACGAGTTTTTTATGTTCCCTTGCAAAGATTGGGGAAAAACTCTCACACAAACATCATCATGTTTTATCTCAAAAAGGTCAAGAAAATATTCAAAATATTGTAAATGTTTCTTGGCTGTAAGGCCTTCATATTCTCCATCAAACTCAGGGAGGTATTTATAGTGTTTTCCAGGGTAATCATGAAGAATCTGAGGCAAGCAAAGAGGCATATATCAGCTTTAGGTATAGGGTGCAAGGGAGTCTTGTGGGAAAAGTATGTTCTCAGAAATGACATCACGAGGTCCATCAGGCTACCTCTTAATTTCAAGGGTCTCGAGCGGAAAATCTTGATTAAAATCAAATGCACAGGGTGGGGAGATACTCTCTACTTTCAAGGAAGGATATACTGGAGTGAATTCATAACTTTGCTTGGAGTGAAATAAGCCATGATAGATTATTCTAACAAACCTAGGAAAATATGAGGGAATATTTACAAGGAAGGCCAGGACGTTCTGGAGAAAGTTGAATCTTAAGTATCTTGTCTTTTCCTGAAGCCTATCCATGCCTTTACAGTGAATCCACACATCCTGCGAAGCCTGCCAATGGGTTTTGGAAACTTGACTTTTAGTATCATGGAATTAATGGAGCTGTCACAGTATTGGAAGCAAAGATTTTTGGAAATCACCAGGTGAAAGATTCATTTTCTTCTGGATGTCCAAATTTTTTTCACCATCGACAGTCGAATATACAACACTATCGTCCATAGTTTCGGGAGGATATGAACCCTCCTCCTTGTGTTGGTCCTTTCGACCGTCGATCTCCCCAGTGGAGACATCTTCTAGAAACCTTAACGTGTAGTTGCCAAGGAAAATGATGCAACCCTTTTTCACATGCAGGAGCTCCTATTTGCCCACAAAAACCCTTTCTCCTTTGAATCTTTGTTGTTCTTCCCAAGGATGGTCTTCATTTTTGTCCCCGAAAACGGCGCCAATTCGTAAGCACCCAAAATTGCAGGAAGGTGAACCCTGAGGTAACAATAGAACCACTTTAGGAAAGGGAGTTGGATTCTCCGATTCCAGAGAGGGATCTCTCACAAATACATAAAAAGGCTAGATTATATTGTCACAAGATGGATTTCGGAGGTTGTAGGTGGAAACGAGGTGGGATATATTGGGTTATGGAGTCACAAATATCAAGAAACGCAAAGCATTCTACACAAATAATGTTTGCAAGAGTAATATAGAACTTCGGTCACGGTCGATATGTTAGGGTCTAGTGATAAATGAGGAACGATGACATCCCATCGATGTAGAGCACCACAAGGATGAATTCTACACCAACTTTGGAAGAAATATCTGGTGAGCGTCCAAAACAACAACCAGAGCATGGGAACATGGATTCTGAGTCGTTATACACTACGTCAAGGACACGAAGAAACCATAATGCAAAGAGGAAACATGAGGTACATGTACGTAAGGAAAGAAAAAAACAGATTGCAACTAAGAAATACACAAGAATTGTTACATCAAAAGGCCGACATCTGGCTGTCTTTATTGTATTAAAAATGGGTCAAATTACATACGGACCAAAAATCTCTCATATTCCAACCAAAACCAACCACCTCCTCCCTTGGTGGGGAGTATTTTTATAGTGCTTCAGGCCCTTGAGGATAACCTCGAAACAGGGTGAGAAGTCAGTTACAATCATGATCAAAATTTTAACAGATTAGAACGTGGCATATCTGCCACGGTTTACATACATAAAACAAAAAATTATGGAGCAAACGCGCATGCTGGTCTTAAAGGCAATGCAACATCTCTGGCCTCGGGTTCGCTTGTCTTGAAAATGATGGATTTGGACATCCCTTGGTGGTGCATCGCAGACTTGGCTCAGACCATTCATCCTCCTGCTAGGTCTACAATGTGTCCTTTTCTTTCTGAGATATTTGTGTTCATTCTATGCTCAAAGGCACCTTTCTGCATGTGCTCACAGCTGACAAGAAATTTTGTGTTCTTTCTGTGTTCAGATCTCTGTATCGTCCCCCTATCTCCTGGTAACACTGTTATTCAAAGGGACTTAAAGAAGATCCACACTGCTTCTGACAATGACAAGTCCTTGAGGAGGCCTGTCATTCTTGTGCCTCCCTCCTCCTAGGAGGGGGATCCTTCTGCAGGCTGCACAGTGTGACATAATCCCGACCTCATCACCACCCCAGATAAAGTTGGCAAGTGGAATTCACAAAGGCGATGATGAAGATGTTGGACTTCCTCTTCTCCCGTATGAGAATTCACTCCAATAGGTCACTGCTAGCAATGGTCACCACGTTTTGGGATTATGGAGACCGCGACCCTGTTCGGAGGATTTAGGGGAATTCCCATTGGACAAGAAATTCCAGGCACGACCTTCGCTAGGGTGTGGCCTTCTATTATGACAGTAATGCACTCACCAGCCTCAGGAGGTCCGTCTAATGCGATGAACATCCTTGTCATGACCTTGCTAATTCCAGAAGGATTCTCTAATACAATGAATGTCCCTACCCTGATGGCTAGATCCTTTACGACGTAAAAACCATGGAAACGCAGGAATATGGGGCTATGCTCGCCAACCAATAGCACATCCTAACATACAAGTTTTTCAAACCAGATTTCCATCGTAGACCTTCTCTAAAACTATCAAAATTCTCAGTAGACTAACATTCAACCACCTTAGCTCCTCTTCCACATTCACTTATCCTCTGTCTCTCAGTGGCTCTAAAATATGGCGTTTATAAAGAGCTAGAAAACTGGACACAGTGATGACCCCATCAGCACCTTCACACACTTCGCCATCGAGTATCATGATGAAAGCACGCGAGGGCACGTGGGTTCGGGATCCCATTTTCCTGTTGAAAATCTAGTCACATCGTCCTTTCTACTGCAATGTTAAAATATTGGCTATGAAAAAGACTCCTAGCATTATCTCACACTATTTCCCATCTGGCCCATGGCTCATGGACTTGACGTTCCTTACCTTTTCACCTCTATTGATGATAGTATCGGAATAATTCTCCTTTGTCGCATCTTCCTGCTTCGTGTAGAACCCATATCTGCCTTTCGTATATCAATTATTAGGATTCTTTCATGATTTTCACATGTTCAATGCGATGAACTTTTGGGTTCAAGAAGGTGTGTTCTGTCATGGGGCCGATACTCACTTATAGACATATCCCAACGGAGTTGGGGTATTCGATTACCTGTCATTTCGGCCTCTTGCGCACTTTCTTAAGAACATCCCATCAACCAGATCCCTTCGAAATGAGCATATCATATGCCAAAATGTCCTTACTATCTCAGACCAACCTTCCTCCATCTTTTACTGAGCAGAGACATTTCTAGCCCTTCGATCTAAACACCTTCAATCTTCATCGTCCATGTGTAGAGGGAGATCATATTTCGCGAGTCCCCGAGGCAGGTTGTTCCGTGTAGGTTCAATGAGCGTAGAAATCATTCATCGTAGATCTTTCTTTGGATCAATACATATCGTTGAACTTTACTCCCTTTTAACCTATTTCACGGATTCGAAAGCCGGGATTTCCACAGGCACTTTGATATGGCTGAATCAACCTTATCCATTGATTTGTCCTTTGATGATCTTGGCCCTTGAAAATTGCGGTCACTTTATCTCGTTCCATGAAAACACAAAGGCGATTTGGACCGTGAATGTGAAATTTGCAAAAACCATTCTACCCACCGATCTGGTTCACCTCCCAATCGCCACCGTAGAAGCATTGTCCCATTTAGCATAATTTTCGGCCAATCTATGAATGGTATTTTTTATGCATTTTTAGGATGAGATTTCTCCGTTTTTCCTTTTTCTCCATCTCACAAGGAGTAAAAAACAATGCTAACATACTCTTCAATTCTCATTTTTCTTCCATGGATTAGAACTTATCCTACATGGGTCACCCTATTTAGAACCCTTGCTGTCATCATGGTGCCCACGCTGCAAGTTTCTAGGTATCGAGAGCCTTGTTAGTTCTCCTATATGAAAAAAGAAGAGCCTCATACTATTTTATTCTATTGACTACCTTTCATATGAGGCTCATGTTATACAGAGTTACCTTTAAGCTCTTGTCAGACTCCTTAAATATGACACGATTGCCAAGTTAGCTTGTTCCTTTAAACTCGATAAAGAAATTAAAGGAACATCCACATTGGTATAAGTTTAACCCTTTTTTGGACCATGTGGATTACTTACAAAAAATGAATACTCTAGTTCATTGTGGCTAGAAGAGTATTCCCCGGTATAGGTTTACCACTTTTTCGGGCGTGGGAGACTAAATTGGCGAAAAATGAACGTATTGGAGATGACTTTTTCTTTTTTCGTGCTCTAGTTTAAAACATGAAAAATATTTTGAGCATTCTTTTCGCTATTTTCATCCTTGCTAAAACTTTAAGACAAAGACATCGAGTTTATTGTTTGTTGCCCCATACTCACAAATCAATGGAACAACACGAGTGATATTGCTTTTCCTTCACACTCGTTAAACTAAATCTTTATGCTTGTTATTGAATGAGCGTCGGTATGGTGATAGTTTAACCCTTTTTCGGACCTCATTGATTAACTACGGAAAATCAATACCTTAGTTCTCCTGAGCTAAAAGAGTTCACCTTTGGATTATTTTATACTTCTTTGGACTTTGGAGACTAATTTAACGAAAATTTTCCCCCCTAGAGTCTTCTTTGGCATTTTTAGACTCTCAATTTGTGAAAATACTGCCGAGTAGTCACTGATTTGAGCTCATAAAATCCACACTTCAATGTTTTATCAAGAATTCTTCTCTCTCTTCTTCGATCTTGCTTAAACTGAAGAAGGTATTGAGTTTTCTTTCTTTGACTTGTTAAAAATATACAAGAAATATATTCTTTAAAAAAAAAAAAAAAAGAGAAAGGGAAGGTAATGATCTCTGAATTTCATCAGTTGTTTGGTAGCAAATTCACGTTTTCCTTGAAGAAAGCACTATTTTCTACCTTTATGGTTGGGTTCTATCTTTTGGCCTTAGATTCATCCTTTACTTATCGTTTTGTTTTCCCCTCTGGTTGGTTACTCTTCTAGCTATATGGAACATATGTTAATTTATTCTACATTGCAAATCTATATTATCTATATTTCTTTTTCCAAATATGCCCCTATCATTACTATTTCGTGTTGACTATTCAAGGACCTCTAACCTATGTCGTCCATTTTTCAGGTTTCCTTGACTTTTCTGTGTCGACCATCCCTGATATTGATCTATGTCAACTTCTTTCATAACATTCCAGTCTTCCAGTTTACTCTTATGTGTTGATGAAGGATTCATTAATGCCTTTGTTCTCACAAGTTCCTTCCCATTGAATTCAACTCATCTAACTCTTGGAAAAGTACTTAAAGTTCCAGATAGTAACTTGGGATCCACTTTCATTACTGGTGGTCTCCCATGTGTTTGTTCTTGCTTCACCATCTAAACCGATAATCTAACGATATCCTCCATGTTCGACTTCAAATCACTTATTCACATGGTTAGGACTCTTACTTTTGATTGTATTTGGATGAATACCTTGGGATTTTAGCTAACAAATCCTAAGTTGTGCTAGATCATGCCATCCTTTGTGACATAACTCTAGCTTTGAAGATCTATCTTTGTACTTATGTGGTTACGATCCACTTTGTAAACTACTTGTGGCCATTTGTTCCTTTTCATGCATTTAAATATGTATAAAGTAGGTCTATATTGTATTGGAGCTCATGTTCCACATTATTGAACATGGCATCCTATCAGTGATGATATTGTAAAATGACCTCCTATTTGTCTGTTTCAGGTACTTTCTTGCAGCCTTAGTTTCAGGTTCTCCGCGTTCCTCTTTTTTGATGTAATGTATTTAAACCATCATTTTCCCTCTAACCTCATACATTACGGGGCATCTGTTATCCCTCAAATCGGCACTTCTCCATCCAAGTGACGATGCTAAACTTTCAGTCACACAAAAGGAAAAATGGATTGAAGATCCATTTTTCTATAGATGATCATGGCCCTCATCATTCATTGTTTACTCCAGCTTTGTCTCTTTCTTTTCATAATATTAAGGCGTAAATGCTTGTGGAAATACAACAACTTGTGTTCCACACACTAGTTGACTGTGTGCAACTAGTGTTTTCCCTAAAAAATTGTACACGTGGGTTGTCTAAGGGAAACTCTCGTGTCACACACATGTTTCCTTTGTGCAACTCGCATATCCCTCAAAAAGTAGTAAAAAATAAAAAGAAATTAATTAGAAAGCGATTGAGTTTGATTTTATAACTTCCTCACCTTCCCCAACTGCTTTAGTCTCACAACTGCTATTCTCATTTTGTCATAAAAAGATGAGATAGGCTAGAAGCAAAGGGGAGAGAACACTTAACCTAATATTATGCTAGAGGATTTTGGTTATAAGAGAGGAGCAAGAAGACCCATGTCATGGTTTCAAGTAGTCAGCATCATATTGAGGTATAATTGTATTCGTTCCAAGTTACTTGATTAATAAAGAGATATTCCCTTTCCACCAATTAGTGTATGTTTTTCATCTTTAATGAATCGTGTTTGTAGATTCTAAGTTCAATGGCAAATTTCAGTCTCTTTTTTATACATGTTTCATGTTTATGATGGTAAAAAGTGTTTAAGGAAGGTATCTTAGGCTTGCAGGTCTTGGAGCAACAAATTGGAGATTGGTTTGAAGGAAATTAAAGAGGACCCACCTTCATAAATAAGGTATGTAATCTCCATCACTCAAACCCTATTTCATTTCTCTCATAGAATATGCTTGGCTTGAGTTTACTTCGAAGTTGTTTCAATCTGAATATGATTGAGTACGTTGGTGACCTTCCTAACCCCAGTCATAGGAATAATTCTTAACAATAATCATCCATTTAAGAATAAAATTGCAGCCATGTCCTATTACGATGATGATTCCTATGAGATGTATGAGTGGTATGAGTAGTATGATGATGACTATGATGAGTGGTATGAGCAGTATGATGATGACTATGATGAGCGATATGAAGAGTACTGCATGCAGTATGAGGAAGAAAACTTATAGGAGGTACCTTCTACAATTATCTCCCATCGGATCACATTTGGAAGAAGAAATAATGGTTATTCTTATAGCCATATGTATGAAGAAGAATTTTGTACTTACTCTTCAATGTCTAAAATAGAGCAAGTAAAGCCAAAATAATCCTCTCAATTTGTCTCTAAGTACTTGAAATCGAATGAATAGGATTGGAAATATCTCAGCGAGAAAGTTGCACATATGGTTGATAAGTGGTGCATCCAAAGGTATTTTGGTGCTAGAAAACGTGAGGATGAGGATGTGTCTCTAAATCCATTCTAAAAATTTATGAGTATCTCTTGCAATTGGATGGATCTTGTTGAGAATATTTCTTCAAGAAACTTCAACAAGTCTTCAAGGAATTTCATTCCGCAAGACTTCATCAACTACTGATGCTCCTGGTCATCACAAATAGGTGCTCCAAAAGTTTGGCCCAAGATGATCACCAATATTCTCTTCACTTTACAATTCTTCAAAGGATTTAATAAACTTGAAAGTCTACCATAAGAGGTGATCACTATCCATGAAAATAGTCAACTATTCTCACTTCATATCGTACATATTGACATTTTGGTTGAATAATTTACTCCCCCTTTCTATGAGCATTCAGTATACAAGGTTTTTATCTTGGTCTTCAATAAAGTATTCTTCTTAGATAATCCCCCCCTTTGACTGAGCTTGGATTTCATTTTGGTCTCTTGACCTTAAAAGAAATACTTATCACTAAGTATTCACTCCTGCACTTTACAGATCTACGAAACTACTCGACTAGGTCCATAAATCTTGATTATTCACAAGCATGTATACTAAGAAAAAGCTTCATAATGCCCAAAATGTTTAAGCAGTTATGAACACTACTTACATCTTCCAATGACTAATCTTGATTGCTTCTAGTTATATCTATTCATCATGATTGTATAAACTTGTTCTCTTCTTCATATTGTCCTATTCTTTTCTTGACCCTTTGGTTCAAGACTGAGACACAAGAAACTCTTCAAGACTTGCTATAGGTGCAATCTTCACAGTAATTGTTCAATTTAATCTTTGATGTATCAGCTTTGTCTGATGTCTAGTTCTTCTCACCACATCTTATAAAGGTTGCTTTCAAATTTGCCTTGGTACTGTTATGTCATAACAGCCTGTTACTGCTGCAACTCCTTCCCAAAATTTCATGTTATTTTAGGGTCCCACCTTCTACTTTGTTGAAAATCATACTTAGATTAGTTTTCTTACTCGAAGATTTTCACCCCTAAACACTTAGTTTTTCTAAGGGATTGAGAAAAAGAAGTTTTTTGGCTAAGTAAAACTCGAAGTTTTGCTCCGATGTATCAGAGGAACTTGGCCAGTTGAGCCGATGTATCAGAGGAACTTTGCCAATTAATACGACACTATCAGCAGAAATTGGTTAACTTCTCATCCTCTTGTTATTTTGAGGGAACTCGATGAGTGATGCTGACACAATCAAAAGAACTCGACGAGTGATGTCGACTGAATGACAAGCGCTAAACTTTCAAAGCATCTAGGTGAATTCTGTCTAAACAGTTGGCATTGAAAGATTAGTTTGCCAAGAAGGAGGGAATCAACACAATCCATCAGGTCATGGCGACAGGTTTTGGAGTAATACAATGAGTTATCCTGAAACAATCGCATGATGAAATGAAAAGAGCAACTCAATAAGTTCAGCCGAAATGGTCACGTAAAAAAACAAAAGGAAACTCAATAAGGAGGCTGAAACAATGTCGTAGTAACTCAAACAATGGCACTGACATGATCAGTGTCGTTGTCTTATTGGAAGCGACCAATACATAAGGTTTTTGCAACAAAGGACGTTATGATGCCAACCACCGCATTAATTACCCCACCTACTGCTTTTATGACTAGGGTTGTGTCATTGTATTATAAATACGGCGAAATTGTTTTTTGGTTTTCATTATCGCAAACACCGTTTTTAACATCCGCCAAGTGTTAGAGAAAAGTCACGGTCCCATGTGCTCAGCTCGTGCTTCCACAGCCTCTCAACAACCGACAGGTAGGTCATCTTGAGCCCATGTTTTGTTAAAAGTTTTTTTTTGCTTGGTTTTGTGGTCCTAGTCTTTCTTAACGGAATTATTCCCTGTCCATCCCAGCTATCATGGTTAAAATAAAATTATTGTTGTTTATGGAGCTTGATCTTCCAGATCCAGAGATATTATTCAGTCGTGTTTGTACCCCAGGTGTACTGTACCCGAGAAAATATTTTGGGATGTTTGTTCGCCAACAGTTTTGCGGACCCATGGTATTGGGTTAACCACAGTATTTTCCCATGGTATTTTTCCCCTATAAAAGAAAGCATTGTAACACGACTGTGTACTGTATTATAGCATTGTAAACAATCTATGTGATTGTGTGAGAGAGACTGTAAGAGCATGAAGAGGAAGTGCAGTGGTTTTGCTGCAGGTTGTATCCCTTCATCTTTCTGGACTATAATAAAAGGACTAGCAATTTCTTTGTGGACGTAGCCCATTGTTTGGGTGAACCACGTTATATCCGTGTCTCTTTGTAATGTGTTTAATGTGTTTTGCATCTTGTTTAATGATTTAACTGTATGTTTTTTATTTCTCTGTAGTCATGTTTTCTAACAATTGGTATTAGAGCCAAAAGGTGTATTTGGCTGGTAGACTCGCAGGAAAGAAGGGTTCCTGGTTCAAGTGGAAGCAATGGCAGAAGAGGGAAAGTTTAGGGTCGATAAATTTAACGACAAAAACTATCAGTTATGGAAGATGCAAATGGAGGACTATCTTTACCAGAAGGATATGTACCTATCATTGGGTGGAAAAGCAAAACAGCCAGTGGTTATGAAGGATGAAGAATGGGAGGTTCTTGACAGAAAGGCACTAGGAACAATACAGTTGTGCCTGGCTTCATCGGTGGCTTTCAATATTTTGAAAGAAAAAACAACAAAGGGCATGATGAGCGCATTGGGTAATCTCTACGAAAAACCCTTGGCTTGAAACAAGGTATTTTTAATGAAGCATTTATTTAATATGAAGATGTTGGAAGGTGGATCTGTTGCCGATCATTTAAATGAGTTTAATACACTTACCGGTTAGTTAAGTTCTGTAAACATGAACTTTGATGATGAGGTTAGGGCTCTTCTAATTGTCTGCTCATTGCCAGAAAGCTAGAATATCTTGGTCATGGTTGTAAGTAACTCCGCCCCTAGTTTAAGCACTCTTAAGTTTGATGATGTTGTTGGTGTTATTCTTAGCGAGGAAATGCGAAGAAAAAGCACAGGTGAGACATCAGGTAATGCGTTGAACATGGAGAGAAGAGGGAGACAAAATGAGGGAGGAAGGAGCCCAAGAAATCGTGGCAAGTCTAAAAAGGGAAGATCCAAGTCCAGATTCAGAAAAATAGAGTGCTGGAACTATGGTGAGAAAGGACACCTAAAAAAATACTGCAGAGCACCAAAGAAGATAGGTGAGAGGTAGCGAGAGACTAACTCAGGAAGCGAATGTAGCAGGTGATGTGTTACAAGATGCTTTGATTCTTGCATTAGATAATACTAGTGATTACTCGGTAGTAGATTCAGGGGCTTCATGTCATGCTACACCCCATAGGAAATTCTTTCATGATTTTGTTCAAGGTGATTTTGGACATGTTTTATTGTGGGATGATGAACAATGTAAAATTGTTGGAAAGGGTAAGGTACGGATTAAGTTAAATAATGGAAATGAATGGCTGCTAAAATATGTAAGACACATTCCTGCTATGAAAAGAAATCCGATCTCAACAGGGCAGTTGGGGGATAGCGTCTATTTGTCTACATTTGGATAAACATGGTGGAAGATCACTAAAGGATAAATGGTAATAGAAAAAAGAGATAGGATAGGTACGTTATATTTATGTCCTTAATGATACTGATTATTCTATCTCTGTAGCTTCCATAGAAACAGGTGTGGCATTGTGGCATCACATGATTGGCCACATGAGTGATAAGGGGATGTAGATTCTCCACTCAAGGAAACTGCTTCTAGATTTGAAGCATGCAAGTTTGGAATTCTGTGAGAACTGTGTTTATGGAAAACAGAAGAGAGTTAGATTTCTTAGGTTTGGGAAGAAAAAGAAGAGTGAAAATTTAGAGCTTGTCCATACAGATATATGGGGACCAGCTCAGGTACAATCTCTTGGTGGCTCTCATTATTATGTTACTTTTATTGATGATGCAACTAGAAAAACTTGGGTTTATTGCATTAGACATAGATCTGATGTGTTTGATACTTTTAAGAAGTGGAAATATTTGGTTGAGAATGAAACAGGAAAAAGGTTGAAATGTCTCAGATATGATAATGGAGGTGAATACTGCAGCAAGGATTTTGACAGTTACTATTCACACAATGGGATTTGCAGAGAGAAGACAGTCCCTGGAACACCACAAGAAAACAGTGTGTCAAAAAGGATGAACAGAATGATCATGGAGCATGAAAGGTGTATGAGATTGCATGCAGGGTTTCCCTTATAGTTTTCAGCTGATGTTGTAAACACTGTTGTTTATTTATAAAGAGAGGGACTTCAAGCGCTTTGGATGGTGGGATTCCAGAGGAGGCATGGACAAGTAAACAGGTAAAATACCCATTTCTAGGAACTTTTGGTTGTGAAGCATTTGTCCATATTAATAAAGATGATAGAACAAATCTTGAGGCTAAATCCAAGAAATGTACCTTTATTGGATACGGGGTTGATGATTTTGGTTATCGTTTGTGGGATTATGAAAAACGAAAAAATCATTAGTAGTAGAGATGTAGTATTCAATGAAAAGGTCATCTAAAAATATTAATTGCAAGGAAAGAAAGTGGAAAAGGAAAACACAGAGTACACAATGCTTGATGAAATCAAAGAAGATGAAGTTCCAAAGGCACCAGAAAATCAAGAACAACAGCAAGTACCTGAAACTCCTACAACTATAAGAAAATCTACCAGGTTAAGTAGACACCCTGAATGATTCTCTCCTTCACTATATTATTTATTGATGACTGACTCTGGTGAACCAGAATGTTATGAAGTGGCAATGGAGGTAGAAAATAGAAAAAAGTGGGAGCAAGGCATGAATGAGGATATGGACTCATTGTTAAGAAACCAGACTTGGGATTTGGTTCAGTTTCTTGCAGGAAAAAGGGCATTGCAGAATAAATGGATTTACAGGTTGAAGGAAGAAGATGGAGGAAAGAAGCGGTTCAAGGCTAGACTTGTTGTAAAGGGGTTTGCACAAAAGAAAGGTATACATTTTGATGAAATATTTTATCCTGTTGTTAAAATGACTTCAATTAGAACTATTTTAAGTCTAGTGGCAGTAGAATATTTGCATCTTGAATAGTTATATGTACAAACAACCTTTCTCCATGGGGATTTAGGGGAAGAGATTTATATGCAGCAGCCATAGGGGTATGAGGTCAAAGGTAAGGAGAATTTGGTTTGCAGGTTGAAGAAGAGCTTGTATGGCCTAGAGCAAGCTCCAAGGAAGGGGTATTTAAAATTTGATAAGTTTATGACAAAACAAGGTTATGATAGATGCCATTCTGATCACTGTGTTTATTTCAAGAGGCTAGAGAACAGAAGATATATTATCTTGTTATTGTATGTGGATGACATTCTTGTTGTAGGGTCTAACATTCAGGTTATAAATGTGCTCAAAAGAAAACTAGCTAAATGATTTGCGATGAAGGATTTGGGTGTTGCAAAGCAAATCCTTGGTATGAGAATGACAAGAGATAGGAAAAATTACAAATTGACGTTGTCTCTAGGTGCGTACATAGAAAATGTGTTGCAGAGGTTTAGAATGTGTTGAGGCCTGGAAATCTGCAGGTGGAAACAGTAAGGGATTCTCCCCAATCAACTTTCCCAACTATCCCGTTGACTGTTTGGTATAGGGAATCCGTCCGATTTTCGGTCCGGCTACCGTAGGTCAAAAGTAACAACAAGGGTTTACCGGTTGCGGATCGGTCCACTGGAATTTGTATTTTTTGACTTAAATATGCAATGCAAATATCTAACTAAAAGCTGGGTAGTGAGAGATGCAGGGAGCATTCACAAAGTGATGCGCAGTTTCTTACCCCTCGTCTTAAGCTCACCCACGTCTGGCTCACACATGCAGAAAATGAAATGACTACCTATCTACCTATCTATCCTATCCTATCCCCGGGGAGCCAACTTGTAATTAAAATATATGAGTAATGTGGATGTGCACACATAATAAAAGCAATTACAGATAGTTGGCATTAACTTTTATATGCACGAACATCAAAAGATATTTCACAACCAGATAGCCAATTGTTTATGATAAGCATACATTACTCATGGTGGAAATTTCGTAAAATAAATCAGAAATCATAAACACAGACATAGGTCATAAGGTTAGAACGATCTCACGATTCATGGATACAATGCTGAAAAACAAAGTAGTTCATCTTTCAATTATCCATGGCAAAACATTTGAAATCCCACCGATCTTCTTTCAACAGGCAAACTGTAATTTTTATTGCAAAAGGAAGTAGTTCTTCTTACAACAACCTTCCAGTCTTACTAGGGAAAAAAGCCCATTTCTCTTATCTATTCTTCCTACTTTTATACAAAAAGCAAAATTTGGTTGGGCTGCCCAAAGCGACCTTTGGGCTTCCCCACCTTTTTGTCTTCCCAACGTTTCATTTTTTCCCAAAAAGCCTTTTACAAATTATTAAATTACAGCAAAGTTGACCGGTCCTCTTAAGAGGAGGGTCCCGCTTGGTTCTCCAAGAATTTTCTCCACGCTGCTGCTTCAGCAGCGAGACCTTCAAACGAGTTGGGCTCTAAAAACTGAATGTTTAGCTCGAAATTTTCAGCCTAGTTTCTAATGGCCTCTACCCTGGCTGTGTTCAATCGCACCTGTTATTCTAAGAGTTGCACACTGACGGCTGTATGGCCTGTTTCATTTTTTAGAATTTGGTCATCAATAGCTTTGATGCATTGTACTCTGGCTTCTTCATCTTGTTGTCTTTTCTGCAACATTTCTACAAATGCATCATGATCAGGGAACTCATATAGCCTCTGCTCGGCTTCTACCTGACATCGGTTGTAGGTAACGAGGGCCCTCCTGAAGAATTCTGTGCAGGCTCCCTTTGTCTTCTTGACTGTTTTCTGGAAGTCTTCTGCAGTATTGATAGCGAATTCTATCAGATTGTGGTCCCGTTTAAGGGCTGGCTTATCCTTAGGTGGTAGTTCTGCTGGGACTTCCTCATCATTTTCCACCCTTGCTATCCTTGTAGTCAGTACTTCGAGGATGTCTTGAGACCTGTCAACAAAATAAGAAGCGGTTTACAAGATTTCTCCCAGTCGGCTATCAATCTGGAGGACATGGCACCTTTCTTCTTCCAGAGCAGTTTGCAGGTGTACCACTTTAGCTTTTTGAGTCAGGATGTGTTCTTTAATGGGCTATAGATCGACCTGCTGTTCCCTTGCTGATTCTAGTTCAGCAGTCAGAGAGGCCAGCTACTGCTTCAGTCCTTTGACGCATGAAGTATTGGATTCATAGATGACATCCTGCTACGCTTCTAGATCTTCTATATTCGCCCTCATCTGTTCCTTTTCATTCTTTAAGTCTTGAACTTCCTGCTGTGCTTTTTCCAAGGCCTCTTGTGCGGTTTCCTTTTCCTGTGCTTCTATCTGGATGGCGTAGATTTCACTCTTTGTGGTCTCCATTTCTCTCAGCACATGTTCATATTTTCTTTTAAGTCTATTGCCTTCCTCTCTTTCTTTTCTCAGGGTATCCTTAAGCTGAGAGGAGGTCTTCTTGGATGACTCTATTTCAATCATCATTCTGTCTATGTTATCCTCCGAAGCATGCATTGCTGCAGTCCCGGCCCTTATAGTAAGCCTTGGATCTACGTCTATCCCTACCATCATAGCTTTATCTGTTATCATCTTGTTGGTCATTCCTTCTGCCTCTATCTTTCTTTCTGTTCTTCTCATTATTCTTTTAGTAGCCATGTCATAATATATGGTGCTGAAATCAGGGACTTCTTCCCCTTTTTTCTGTACAAATGGTACTAGCTGAAACATGGGGGTTGCAGGAGTGATGGTAGTGGGCACTTGAGGGGTCTGCACCTCAGGGTTTTCCTCGCCCTGGCTCTTCCCTGCTTGTGTTTCAGAAGCTTGCTGTTGTGTCGATTTTATCTTTTCAGCTTCCTGCTTTCGAAACTCTTCGTCCAGCTTTCTCTGGGCTTCTTCGGCTGCTTGCGCTTCTTCTGCTTCTCTGGTTGCTTCTTTTGCTAGTTCAGCTGCTTCCTAGGCAGCTTTCCTCTTTTCTTCTTATCCCTTTCGCATCCATTCTGCAGCCTCATCTTCCATCCTCTGAGCCTCCTCTCGTATCCTTTGGGCTGCCTCTTCAACCTTAGCTTGCTCAGCTTTATCTTGTTCAGATCCTTTTCCACCCTTGATGGGGTGCTTTGGCTTGAATCTTTTTTTGAGTGCTGTCATGTTAGGGGAATTCTTGTAGACAGATTCGTCTTGATCAAAATGATGACTGTATTCGAAGAACACCTTGTGCTTCTTACAGTGTTCTGCTACTTTTCCATGAGTGTCATTCCACCGAAAAGACATCTCACCAAAGTGGAACTTCCCTAGTTCTTCTATGAACTCGGCCGATTGTTTTACATTGGCAAATCTGCAGCTGTCTAACTTGAAAGGTAGAGGGGGATATGCAGCCTTTTTATGATGGAACAAGAAATGACCAACTCCGTCAATGAACACTTGTCTGACTGCCTCTTTGTGGATTATATAATCCGTGGCATATCTTCGCAGCAAATAAGGTTCCTTTGATCCTCCATACATCCTAATATAGATACCATTATCAGTCAGGAAATAATCTCCATATTCTTCAATCACCTGCATAACATCTTCTGACATGCAATCGCATTCCTTTCGGAAGATAAGCGTGTGTAGTGGCATGACGAAATCCACACAGACCTCTCTGTATTGACTGTGATACAGATGAGCCCATAATGGTCTGTAAGCTGCGTAGATAGGCATTCTTTCCCTATCCCATACACACTGGAGACCAGGGAAAGGCTGGTTACAAAGTATGCAATCTATCAGAATCGAACTCATATAAAACTCAGATATTTTCCGGGCTTCTCCTTCTAAGGATGCAGCTACACAAGAAGAGAGACTACTTGATACCAGGCTGGCCCAATTGAAGACCGTTCCTTCTGTGGCCACATGGAATATCAGGGGTATCCACTCGAATTTGAATAGTCTGCCATTGGCTCTCCCGAAGATCCTATTTAGCATTAGAGCTATGAATCTGTAAGGAGCTCTAAGGCTGGCTGTGTCATAATCCTCAGTTTCTCTACGTCTATAGAGATTTCCTGGCAAGAGCATCCTCTTCAGGGTTTCTACAAAATCCATCCTGAGGTTGTCCAGCCATTCATTAGACAGGAAGAGTTGGGGATCTGGCAGGTGGTAAGCTAAGGCCACGTATCCAGGGCTAAATGCAGCATAGCCCTGACCCTCGACATTACATATAAGCATTGTGTTGTGGTTGGTGTGTGGCAGGATCCATCTCATCACCTCAGAGCATGGGAACAGCTCTGGCCTGGTGGCAACCTTCATAATGGCAGATTTTTCTATGTTTACGTAAATGGGTGCTTCCTCGAGACCCATATCTGGGACTTCCGTGCGGGAAATCATCCTGTATATTTCTCCCCATTTATATTCAGGCTCAACCCCCAAGACACATTGGGTGTCCTCATAGATGTACTCAGTTTTTGTTTCTGTTTCTGGTACAGATACTTCTACTGCTGGGGCTTTCTTCTTCTGCCTTCTGGACATTGTGAGTTCCTCCTGCCATGTATAATCATTTTGACATTAAGCAATTCGAATTTCCAGACAATGTGCATCAATTTATCCTTCCTCCAGTGTATCATAATTGTGACCATTCAATAAAATCAAAACATAAGTCTCTCATACTGAGTAATCGAACTAACATGCAATATTGTGCAATGTGCTATTATCCCATGCCTAGTATGGTAAGGTTCAGTGCAACTAATACATATATTGTTCAACCTTACAATGCCTTAAGACTATGGATGGATTATCTCATGATCTGACCTATATGCAGCAAGCCTATCAATCATATTTGTGCTAGTATTTAACCTACACTACTATGTGACCTGCCACTTTTCTCATGATAGTGATACATTGAAATAAAACATGCAAACTATATGTAGGTGCAGCATTCAATTATCATTCTACTGCCTAGCAAACACAGAGAAGAATTAAAAGCATCAAGCTTGTGCCAATCAACACTTCAGCCCTACAGCCCAGCAGACACATCACAAAGGAGACGCATGCGACTGGCAGTGGAAAAATTACATTAAGCTGATAGTACATTTCACCCTCCTCGACGGGACGTAACCACATTTCTGCACAGGGTATCCTCATCAAAACATGACCCACGCTATCCTCAACAAACGCAGTGTAGTCGGCGACACATCCCTTCTACCCCACTAGGGATTTAGGCGACCAAAAGCAAAAGGGTTGCGAAGGATGGCGCAATCAACGCAGGCCGCAGTTAGAGTTGCGAAGGAGTGCCACCGTCGACCGCAAAATCCCCTTCAGGAAACCTATTCCCCCCCCTGGCAAACCACCGGTCCATCAATAATCCTCACCGAGATGGCGCATAACTTCGTAGGTGAAACATCTCTGGTTCAACATCTCGGGAATGCACCATGACAACCACAGCCTACCAAAACAAAACCCCAAGCAATCCTCAACAACCCCTGATCCTCTACCTATCGTGGTCGTGCACCGAGGTTTGGCACAGACGACGTAACGGCCATCTGTGCCTAAACCCGTCAACCCTCGTGCACGTGAAGCATCGACTAACAGGCGGACAACAAATGGCTTAAATGGTCAGAACGCCCCTCTCACCCTAGGTTAAGATAAAACCCACTTGCACAAGCTTAAGTCCTAGCTGGACGGAGGAAAACGCCGGGGATGCCCAAACCATAGGAGAAAACAAATAACCGTTCAAACGCGATGGGAAAAAACGAAATAAACCTACATGGCAATCCGGCGAACGGCTGAGTCGATGACGGTTGGAATACTTCTTCCACTTGGAAGCTGGTACAAAGACAGCTAGACCTTCACGCACTCCAAAGATCGACAGCTCAATACTATACTCACCGCGACAGTGCTTGACAATAAAACAAAACAATACAAAACCCAAACCGTCGCCCTGTTTATAATAAAAAACGCCACACGTGCGAGAGCAATTAAATTGGGTGGGAAAACAAAGATGCGTCGGGCGACTAATACCTCAGGTCTTCCACAATGGCGGATGGTCCCCATTACTAACTCACCTGCAACGGTTAGATAGAACATGTGAATGACAATCGGGCGTCAGCGGATACCTTGATCGGGTGACCAAGAATCCGAACTCCTCCGCAACGGCGAATCCTCAGAGCATGATGCCGCCCGCAACGGAGGAGGAAATGGTGGCCAAGCGCTCCGATACGGAGCCGGGAGAAAACGAAACACACATCGGGGCGCAAAAGAAAGTCCAAGTCCAAAGTGACCCGCAACGGCGGACGCCCGAAAAGGAGATTTGTCCGCAGCATCAGACGAGGGAGACTTCAAACCCTTCCGATGAAGAGTTAAAAACCACCCGAAACGTGATAGAATCGAGACTCGCGCGCAACGATCGGAGCGAAAAGGAATGTCTAAACCTGGAAAAGGCCCGCAATGTCGGAGGGTAGGATCAAAGATCCGCCCGCAACGGCGAAGAGTCCGGTGACTTAACTCCCGATTCAACAAGGGTTTGAAAGAAATGCAAAATGCCGATGAACTCAATTAAGGATGGGATTCGTTTAAGCATGAAATGAGAAAGAACCAATCAACTGACAGCAACCCAAAGTGCTGGAAGACGCTTCAAAATCCATAGGTCAAACATCAATAGGCTGAAATCAAGAAAAGAACCGACTAATTCAAAGTAAAGGAGGGTCCAATTTTTTTTTAGAATTTTGGGAAATTGTTGCAGATGCAACAATTGGCGACTACCTGGTGAACCCCAGATCTCTTAATTAACTTTCTTTCTAAGCTTAAAACTGTATGAATAAAACCAAAATCTTCTAGCTGTCCGCATTCCTAAGCCAACCGGATTATGCATCAAATTACTTATAAGAAGCCCATTTTCTTGGGAAAAGGTAACATCAGTAGTGTTTCAGGTCTGAATAACTCTCTTGAGGCTAAATGGAAGAGGTTTATTTGCCTGCCCTTTGGTGGTTACATCTTAGACACCACAGGATTGTGATAGATAGTGAACAGTATTACCCTTTTGTTCCTCATTCCCATGCCAATTTGCACTTTTGTTCCTTTAGAACTTTTGTTCGTTTGATATGAGTCCTCCTGCAGGCCTTTCTTACTGAAATTTCAATTCAGGATCCTCTATCCCATAGAGTCCTTTTCTGTGAATGATATATTTCATACTTCAATTCACGGACGGAGGGGATCTTGTGGCCATTTAGTACTTTATGCTTTGAGATTAATGCTTTTTTCGAGCTTTGCTTTGATAGGTCTTGTTTCTCTCAGAATTTTTGACTCTTAAGAGCTTTTAGCCTTTTCTTAATTCATGGCATGGGATCATTTATATATGATAAACTGTTTCACTCTGCTTCCTTTCCGTGGGTCTTTTGTTGTCACTCCCTTGGGTATTTAAGATGTGAAGTGGATGGAGCCCCCAGATAGTATTTCAGACCTTTTCACTTCTGAGTTATTTACAGGGATTAAGTGAGACTTCGACTGAATGCACTACCAGTTAGGAATACAATTACTAGAATACATTCTATACTTTAAAGCACAGTCTTTTGCTCAGGATTTTAGTTAATACAGAACCTTGACGTTCCCATTGCATCCAAAAGTTTGCCTCTTATTCAAAATCAAAAGAAAACTAGCAAACTATAAGAAAACAGCAGCATAACAAGCAATCAAAAGAAAGAAAAAATTAAAGCACTAAAGCAAGAAAACAACATCTAATATTAAGAAAACAAAACAATTTATTTATGTACAACAAAAAACAAAATTTACACCCATCCCTGAAAAATTAGAAATCTAAAACTAAGGAATGAGCTGGATTTTAGACATAAGTTGTCTAGCCATGATCCAGCTATGATGTTATAGAAATGGCACTCATATCCAAAACCCTGCTATTGTTTCTTTCAGCCTGAGGGAGTTGAAGGAGCTCGGGCTGAGTGTTCATCATATGACTGGCCTCTTTTGAAGTGTGATGTCTCAGATTACACTCAGTTAGATAGTTTCCCAGGACAGAATCAGCAGATTTGTTTCCTTCCCCTAGCTTAGTGACGTTGTGCTTCATAAAGGGCTCTCTTAGAATCTTAATCAGGTTTGGGCTGCCCTTCTGAGGTAACCACAGATGAGACCAATCTGAAGCAAAGTACCCATTTAGTCTTGCTGTCCAATCTCGATTCAGGATCATTCCATAACCGTCAAGAATGTCTGCTACTATGATGTCAATGTAATGGCACGTCCTTTTATCTGCAGATAATCGAATCAGAACGTCTTCCATTTCCCCCACTACTTTGACACTAGTTTTGTCAAGTTGAGTGACATCCCAAATAGTAGGTTTTAGCTGCCCATTAAGCGTTTTGCAGACTGCCAGAGGCATAACATTCGTGGACGATCCAGAATCCACCAAACAATTATGCACCTTACGATTTAAAATCTCAAGAGTTACAAGGAAAGGTGGAGCGTTGGTTTTCTTTGTCTTGATCAACTCAATCTTTTCTTCCACAGGTTGGTTTTGTGTAGGTAACTCCTCTTTGATTTTGCCAGCTTTTCTTTCCTCATCATCCTCCACCGGTTTGGCAAGTTCAATGAATGGCTCTGTTTCCCGTTTGCTAGGAATGTCTTTAGGCATGTCATCTTTAACTTTCACCTCAGCCTGCCCCTTTACTTCCTCTTGCAAATATTGAACCTTTGAGATTATTGCATTGTCCTTAAAGGCCCGGCTTTCACCTTTTGTGGGTGTAGGGGTATATTGAGTCTTGAGAGTGTCTTCTTCCGTGTTAAACAGCAAAACTCCATTCCATGAGAACATAGTATCATCCTCTGGTTTTACTATGGTTTGTTTCTCTTTTACCTCCCTGCTACTATCCCTAGTCAATTCTGGGTTCAACAACTTATTCATCACCAGTGTCATTGAATGTATCCATTGAGGACACTTCTTCTCAGAGTGGGGTTGTTGGTGGAAGGTACAGAAGTTATCCCCTCCTATTTCTGTTACGTTTATTGATGCCGAATTTGGAGGAGGGACTTGCCATTGGTTGTTATCCTCTTTTTTTAGATGGTTGGGCTTATAGATTTTCTGAATATCCCTTTCCCTTTCCAAATATACAACTCGGTTGGATAGTTTCTGAAGCACTTTCATCATCTCATGATAATCATGTGGTTGATCTTCCTTATATTTAAATAGCAGTGAGCTTCTTCTTATAATGGTCTTCTCTTCAAGTGAGTCAGGGTAGTCCTCTATACTCTCACTTTCAGCTTCTACCCTCTCAGCCTCTTGATAGGTTTCTATCAGTGTAGGCTTGACTTTCATCTTGGCAAACATGGCCAGCTCAGGTCCTAAGGCTGAGGTATAATACTCAATTAAGACTTTGTCTGAGGGTCTATCTGCAGTAGAAATTTTTTTTAAGTACAATGAAAATCTCTAAGTGAAACTATGTACCTTTTCATTCTTCTCTTTTCTTAACAAACCAAGCCCTTTCATCAACGAGGCATGCATCTTCTGAGTTGTGTATTTACTCCTGAAAACCCTTTCAAAAGTGTCCTAATCAGGAATGGAATCAGCAGGCAGACTGAAATACCAGGATGCAGCTGCTCCTTTTAGAGTGTGTGGGAACAGCCTGCAGACCACATCTTCATACTCTCCAGCCCTTAGCCCTTCTAATGCTAGATAGAAGCTCTGAAGGTGATCATCTACAGCAATATTGTCCACAGGGTCGAACTTAGGCAAAAGCTTGTCAAAGGCTTGAGGTAGGTTATGCAAAGGAGGAGTTAAATTCAGAGGTGACCTAGCTCTCCATGCAGGCAAAGGATTGGGTTGATTACCAGCCATAAGAAAAGGTAAGACAACGGACAAAAAGGTCTTGTCAAGGATCGGACTGGAATCTTGGGTTAGGTTGAAAACTTCAAAAAAACTGTTGGTAGGATAGTCTCGGGAAATTAAGTTCCACGGCCAGCCTTTACTGGCGGCCCTCCTTCTAGCGCCAAAACTGTTGAGGCCTGGAAATTCGCAGGCGGCAACAGTAAGGGATTCTCCCCAATCAACGTTCCCAACTAGCCCGTTGACTGTTTGGTATAGGGAATCCGTCCGATTTTCGGTCCGGCTACCGTAGGTCAAAAGTAACAACAAGGGTTTACTGGTTGCGGTCCGGTCCATCGGAATTTGTATTTTTTGACTTAAATATGCAATGCAAATATCTAACTAAAAGCTGGGTGGTGAGAGATGCAGGGAGCATTCACAAATTCATGCGCAGGTTCTTACCTCTCGTCTTAAGCTCACCCACGTGTGGCTCACACATGCAGAAAATGAAATGACTATCTATCTACCTATCTATCCTATCCTATCCCTGGGGAGCCAACTTGTAATTAAAATATATGAGTAATGTGGATGTGCACACATAATAAAAGCAATTACAGATAGCTGGCATTAACTTTTATATGCACGAACATCAAAAGATATTTCACAACCAGATAGCCAATTGTTTATGATAAGCATACATTACTCATGGTGGAAATTTCGTAAAATAAATCAGAAATCATTAAACACAGACATAGGTCATAAGGTTAGAACGATCTCACGATTCATGGATACAATGCTGAAAAACAAAGTAGTTCATCTTTCAATTATCCATGGCAAAACATTTGAAATCCCACCGATCTTCTTTCAACAGGCAAACTGTAATTTTTATTGCAAAAGGAAGTAGTTCTTGTTACAACAACCTTCCAGTCTTACTGGGGAAAAAAGCCCCTTTCTCTTATCTATTCTTCCTACTTTTATACAAAAAGCAAAATTTGGTTGGGCTGCCCAAAGCGACCTTTGGGCTTCCCCACCTTTTTGTCTTCCCAACGTTTCATTTTTTCCCAAAAATCCTTTTACAAATTAATAAATTACAGCAAAGTTGACCGGTCCTCTTAAGAGGAGGGTCCCGCTTGGTTCTCCAAGAATTTTCTCCACGTTGCTGCTTCAGCAGCGAGACCTTCAAACGAGTTGGGCTCTAAAAACTGAATGTTTAGCTCAAACTTTTCAGCCTGGTTTCTAATGGCCTCTACCATGGCTGTGTTCAATCGCACCTGTTCTTCTAAGAGTTGCACACTGACGGCTGTATGGCCTGTTTCATTTTTTAGAATTTGGTCATCAATAGCTTTGATGCATTGTACTCTGGCTTCTTCATCTTGTTGTCTTTTCTGCAACATTTCTACAAATGCATCATGATCAGGGAACTCATATAGCCTCTGCTCGGCTTCTATCTGACATCGGTTGTAGGTAACCAGGGCCCTCCTGAAGAATTCTGTGCAGGATCCCTTTGTCTTCCTGACTGTTTTCTGGAAGTCTTCTGCAGTATTGATAGCGAATTCTATCAGATCGTGGTCCTGTTTAAGGGCTGGCTTATCCTTAGGTGGTAGTTCTGCTGGGACTTCCTCATCATTTTCCACCCTTTCTATCCTTGTAGTCAGTACTTCGAGGATGTCTTGAGACCTGTCAACAAAATAAGAAGCGGTTTCCAAGATTTCTCCCAGTCGGCTATCAATCTGGAGGACCTGGCACCTTTCTTCTTCCAGAGCAGTTTGCAGGTGTAGCACTTTAGCTTTCTAAGTCAGGATGTGTTCTTTAATGGGCTGTAGATCGACCTGCTGTTCCCTTGCTGCTTCTAGTTCAGCAGTCAGAGAGGCCAGCTACTGCTTCAGTCCTTTGACACATGAAGTATTGGATTCATAGATGACATCCTGCTGCGCTTCTAGATCTTCTATCTTCGCCCTCATCTGTTCCTTTTCATTCTTCAAGTCTTGAACTTCCTGCTGTGCTATTTCCAGGGCCTCTTGTGTTGTTTCCTTTGCCTATGCTTCTATCTGGATGGCGTAGATTTCACTCTTTGTGGTCTCCATTTCTCTTAGCACATGTTCATATTTTCTTTTAAGTCTATTGCCTTCCTCTCTTTCTTTTCTCAGGGTATCCTTAAGCTGAGAGGAGGTCTTCTTGGATGACTCTATTTCAATCATCATTCTGTCTATGTTATCCTCCGAAGCATGCATTGCTGCAGTCCCGGCCCTTATAGTAAACCTTGGATCTACGTCTGTCCCTAGCATCATAGCTTTATCTGTTATCATCTTGCTGGTCACTCCTTCTGCCTCTATTTTTCTTTCTGTTCTTCTCATTATTCTTTTAGTAGCCCTGTCATAATATACGGTGCTGAAATCAGGGACTTCTTCCCCTTTTTTCTGTACAAAGGGTACTAGCTGAAGCATGGGGGTTGCAGGAGTGATGGTAGTGGGCACTTGAGGGGTCTGCACCTCAGGGTTTTCCTCGCCCTGGCTCTTCCCTACTTGTGTTTCAGAAGCTTGTTGTTGTGTCGATTTTATCTTTTCAGCTTCCTGCTTTCGAAACTCTTCGTCCAGCTTTCTCTGGGCTTCTTCGGCTGCTTGCCTAGCAGCTTCTTCAGCTTCTCTGGCTGCTTCTTTTGCTAGTTTAGCTGCTTCCTGGGCATCTTTCCTCTTTTCTTCTTCTCCCTTTCGCAGCCATTATGTAGCCTCATCTTCCAGCCTCTGAGCCTCCTCTCTTATCCTTTTGACTGCCTCTTAAGCCTTAGCTTGCTCAGCTTTATCTTGTTCAGATCCTTTTCCACCCTTGGTGGGGTTCTTTGGATTGAATCTTTTTTTGAGTGCTGTCATGTTAGGGGCATTCCTATAGACAGATTCATCTTTATCAAAATGATGACTGTATTCGAAGAACACCTTGTGCTTCTTACAGTGTTCTGCTACTTTGCCATGAGTGTCATTCCGCCGAAAATACATCTCACCAAAGTGGAACTTCCCTAATTCTTCTATGAACTCAGCCACTTGTTTTACATTGGAAAATCTGTAGCTGCCTAACTTGAAAGGTAGAGGGGGATATGCAGCCTTTTTATGATGGAACAAGAAATGACCAACTCCGTCAATGAACACTTGTCTGACTGCCTCTTTGTGGATTATATAATCCGTGGCATATCTTGGCAGCAGATAAGATGCTTTTGATTCTCCATACATCCTAATATACATACCATTATCAGTCAGGAAATAATCTCCATATTCTTCAATCACCTGCATAGCATCTTCTCACATGCAATCGCATTCCTTTCAGAAGATAAGCGTGTGTAGTGGCATGATGAAATGCTCACAGGCCTCTCTGTATTGACTGTGATACAGATGAGCCCATAATGGTCTGTAAGCTGCGTAGATAGGCATTCTTTCCCTATCCCATACACACTGGAGACCAGGGAAAGGCTGGTTACAAAGTATGCAATCTATCAGAATCGAACTCATATAAAACTCAGATCTTTTCCGGGCTTCTCCTTCTAAGGATGCAGCTACACAAGAAGAGAGACTACTTGATACCAGGCTGGCCCAATTGAAGACCGTTCCTTCTGTGGCCACATGGAATATCAGGGGTATCCACTCGAATTTGAATAGTCTGCCATTGGCTCTCCCGAAGATCCTATTTAGCATTAGAGCTATGAATCTGTAAGGAGCTCTAAGGCTGGCTGTGTCATAATCCTCAGTTCCTCTATGTCTATAGAACTTTCCTGGCAAGAGCATCCTCTTCAGGGTTTCTACAAAATCCATCCTGAGGTTGTCCAGCCATTCATTAGACAGGAAGAGTTGGGGCTCTGGCAGGTGGTAAGCTAAGGCCATGTATCCAGGG
The DNA here is from genome assembly GCA_001517045.1 of Pseudotsuga menziesii. Taxonomy (NCBI): domain Eukaryota; kingdom Viridiplantae; phylum Streptophyta; class Pinopsida; order Pinales; family Pinaceae; genus Pseudotsuga; species Pseudotsuga menziesii. The sequence goes on from LPNX010887968.1 coordinate 277,674, forward strand.
CTAAATGCAGCATAGCCCTGACCCTCGACATTACATATAAGCATTTTGTTGTGGTTGGTGTGTGGCAGGATCCATCTCATCACCTCAGAGCATGGGAACAGCTCTGGCTTGGTGGCAACCTTCATAATGGTAGATTTTTCTATGTTTGCGTAAATGGGTGCTTCCTCGAGACCCATATCTGGGACTTCCCTGCGGGAAATCATCCTGTATATTTCTCCCCATTTATTTTCAGGCTCAACCCCCGAGACACATTGGGTGTCCTCATAGATGTACTCAGTTTTTTTTTTTCTGTTTCTGGTACAGATACTTCTTCTACTGCTGGGGATTTCTTCTTCTGCCTTCTGGACATTGTGAGTTCCTCCTGCCATGTATAATCATTTTGACATTAAGCAATTCGAATTTCCAGACAATGTGCATCAATTTATCCTTCCTCCAGTGTATCATAATTGTGGCCATTCAATAAAATCAAAACATAAGTCTCTCATACTGAGTAATCGAACTAACATGCAATATTGTGCAATGTACTATTATCCCATGCCTAGTATGGTAAGGTTTAGTGCAACTAATACATATATTGTTCAACCTTACAATGCCTTAAGACTATGGATGGATTATCTCATGATCTGACCTATATGCAACAAGCCTATCAATCATACTTGTGCTAGTATTTAACCTACACTACTATGTGACCTGCCACTTTTCTCATGATAGTGATACATTGAAATAAAACATGCAAAATATATGTAGGTGCAGCATTCAATTATCATTCTACTGCCTAGCAAACACAGAGAAGAATTAAAAGCATCAAGCTTGTGCCAATCAACACTTCAACCCTACAGCCCAGCAGACACATCACAAAGGAGACGCATGCGACTGGCAGTGGAAAAATTACATGAAGCTGATAGTACATTTCACCCTCCTCGGCGGGACGTAACCACATTTCTGCACAGGGTATCCTCATCAAAACACGACCCACGCTATCCTCAACAAACGCAGTGTAGTCGATGACACATCCCTTCTACCCCACTAGGGCTTTAGGCGACCAAAAGCGAAAGGGTTGTGAAGGATGGCACAATCAACGCATGCCGTGGTTAGAGTTGCGAAGGAGTGACACAGTCGACCGCAAAATCCCCTTTAGGAAACCTATTCCCCCCCCCCCCCCCGGCAAACCACCGGTCCATCAATAATCCTCACCGAGATGGCGCATAACTTCGTAGGTGAAACATCTCTGGTTCAACATCCCAGGAATGCACCATGACAACCACAGCCTACCAAAACAAAACCCCAAGCAATCCTCAACAACCGTTGATCCTCTACCTATCGTGGCTGCGCAGCGAGGTTTGGCGCAGACGGCGTAATGACCGTCTGCGCCTAAACCCTTCAACCCTCGTGCATACGAAGCATCGACTAACAGGCTGACAGCAAATGTCTTAAATGGTTAGAACGCCCCTCTCACCCTAGGTTAAGATAAAACCCACTTGCACAAGCTTAAGTCCTAGCTGGACGGAGGAAAACGCCGGGGATGCCCAAACCATAGGAGAAAACAAATAATCGTTCAAACGCGATGGGAAAAAACAAAATAAACCTACCTGGCAATCCGGCGAATGGCTGAGTCGATGACGGTTGGAATACTTATTCTACTTGGAAGCTGGTACAACGACAGCTAGACCTTCATGCACTCCAAATATCGACAGCTCAATGCTATACTCACCGCGACAGTGCTCGACAATAAAACAAAACAATACAAAACCCAAACCGTCGCCCCGTTTATAATAAAAAAACGCCACACGTGCGAGAGCAATTAAATCGGGCGGAAAAGAAAGATGCGTCGGGCGACTAATACCTCAGGTCTTCCGCAACAGCGGATGGTCCCCATTACTAACTCACCCGTAACGGTTAGATAGAATGCGTGAATGACAATCGGGCGTCGGCGGATACCTTGATCGGGTGACTAAGAATCCGAACTCCTCCGCAACGGCGAATCCTCAGAGCCTGATGCCGCCCGCAACAGAGGAGGAAATGGTGGCCAAGCGCTCCGATACGGAGCCGGGAGAAAACGAAACACACATCGGGGCGCAAAAGAAAGTCCAAGTCCAAAGTGACCCACAACAGCGGACGCCCAAAAAGGAGATTTGTCCGCAGCATCGGACGAGGGAGACTTCAAACCCTTCCGATGAAGAGTTAAAAACCACCCGAAACGTGATAGAATCAAGACTCGCGCGCAACGGTCGGAGCGAAAAGGGAAGTCTAAACCCGGAAAAGGCCCGCAACGTCAGAGGGTAGGATCAAAGATCCGCCCGCAACGATGAAGAGTCCAGTGACTTAACTCCCGATTCAACAAGGCTTTGAAAGAAATGCAAAACGCCGATGAACTCAATTAAGGATGGGATTCGTTTAAGCATGAAATGAGAAAGAACCAATCGACTGACAGCAACCCAAAGTGCTGGAAGACGCTTCAAAATCCATAGGTCAAACATCAATAGGATGAAATCAAGAAAAGAGCCGACTAATTCAAGGTAAAGGAGGGTCCAAAATTTTTTTAGAATTTTGGGAAATTGTTGCAGATGCAACAGAATGCAAAATGAAAAACTAGTTAGTACACCTTTAGCCGACCATTTCAAAATAAGTAAGGATATGTTCCCAGAGACACAAGAAGAGATATATTACATGTCCAAGATTCCCTATTCATCAGCAGTTGGAAGCTTGATGTATGCCATGGTGTGCACAAGACCAGATATTGCACATGCAGTGGGAGTTGTGAGCAGGTATATGAATAACCCAGGTAAAGAGCATTGGAAAGCAGTACAATGGATTCTCAGGTATTTGAGAGGTACCACTTCTCATGCATTATGTTTTGGAGGTTCAGACATTGTTCTACAGGGATATGTTGATGCAAATATGGATGGTGATAAAGACAACAGGAGGAGCACCACAGGGTATGTTTTTACTGTGGGTGGAACATCAGTAAGTTGGATTTCAAAACTACAACAGGTTGTTGCACTTTAGACAATGGAAGCAGAGTATGTTGTTGCTACAGAGCCTAGTAAGGAGATGATTTGGTTGCAGAGGTTCATGGAAGAATTGGGTAAGAAGCAAAAGAATAGTAGGCTATATAGTGACAGCCAGAGTGCCATTCATATTGCAAAGAACTCAGCCTTTCATTCAAAGACTAAACATATACAGCTCAAGTACCACTTCATAAGATATGTTCTAGATGAAGAACTGGTGAAACTGGAAAAGATACATACTAGCTAGAATCCTGCAGACATATTGACAAAGGGAATAACCAGAAAGAAACTGAGTTCCTGCTCGGTTTCTGTTGGCCTTCAAGCATGAAGTTGAAAATAAGAAATTTCCCAAGTCCAAGGTCTAGAGCATAGTCCAGCAAGTGCAACAGCAGTGGAGTTGTTGTGATCAGTCTCGAAGAGGGATATTGTTGGTCCTGGAGCTTGATCTTCTAGATCCATAGATATTATTCAGTCGTGTTTGTAACCCAGGTGTACTGTACACTTGTTCCCCCTACTTTGGGGTTTAGGGGCGGAGCCCCCAAGAAATTTTTTTGGGATGTTTGTTGGCCAACAGTTTTGTGGACCCATAGTATTGGGTTAACCGTAGTATTTTCCCATGGTATTTTTGCCCTATAAAACAAAGCATTGTAACACAACTGTTTATGGTATTATAGCATTGTAAACAATCTCTATGATTGTGTGAGAGAGACTGTGAGAGCGTGAAGAGGAAGTGCAACTGTTTTTTTGCAGGTTGTATCCCTTCATCTTTGTGGACTGCAATAAAAGGACTGGAAATTTCTTTGTGGACGTAACCCATCATTTGGGTGAACCACGTTATATTTGTGTCTCTCTGTAATTTGTTTAATGTGTTTGGCATCTTGTTTAATGATTTAACTATATATTTGTTATTGCTCTGCAATCATGCTTTCTAACAATTATGGCATGCGAAACACATCCCTTCCTCTGGTCGAGCAGACTTTCTCTAAATAACAAAAGTCATTTTTGTGCTTTAACTGTGTACCTCACTCACACTATCATTAAGAACCTTTTTTTTCACATTTATAAAACTTGTTGTTGTTGAACTAAACTTCATGACTTGGCTACCAATGAAACGATGGGAGGAATAGACTCCACATTTCAATGTATAATACAAACTCAGAACATTCCTTCTCGAACCACGGTGTTAGATTGATATCCCAACCTTGCGTCCATTATGAAATAAATAAAAAATCACTCCTTTCCATTGACCAATCAACTTAAACCATAAATTGAAGTATATTCGACGGCTAATGCATATTACACGAGAGCTGAAGTGTGCAAATCCCCTTTCTTCGGAGCAGGAGGTTACAAGTAGCGCCATGCACTGGAGATGGGGGTGGATAGGGTCCCAATTTTTCGCTCTGCTCCACCAAATCGTACATATTTCATTAGAGGAAATTTCAACTTAGAATGGGCCTTTTAACTTTAACTCAAATTCCATGTCATCATGTGTTAACCAATGAAATTGCTTTAAATTTGAAATACCGTATAGGTCTTAAACACTTTTTAAATATAAATTTGGGGATAGGTATCATAAAAACACTACCTTTTTTGCTTGTATTTTCGACATATCTCCCTGTGTTTTTACTCAAATTTCGATTAGGAGAGCTCGTTGGATGCGGAATTAAATTCCACATCAAACAAGTACCCACTCGGCATACTTTTGATGGACCCCTCTACCCAAAAAACAAGAAATACTTGAAAAAACGTGATGATGACATCATCATCACGTTTTTTCAGGTATTTCTTGTTTTTGGGGTAGTGGGGTCCGTCAAAAGTATGTCATCAAGTTTTTTCAGGTATTTCTTGTTTTTGGGGTAGCGGGGTCCGTCAAAAGTATGTCGAGTGGGTACTCGTTGGATGCAGAATTTAATTCCTCATCCAATGAGCTCTCCCGGTTGAAATTTGAGTAAAAAAATGGGGAGATATGTCGAAAATACAAACAAAAAATAGTTTTTTTCTTTTCTTCCTTCAAAATTAATAAATATTATTTTATTATTTTAACTATTATTTTATTAATTTTTTTAGGAGGCCCATTTTGAGGTGAAAATTCCTCTAATGTCCCGCCCAATTTATCAAACACTCTATTTGTGACATTTACCAGGAGGTTTGACCCATGAGGCGCATTTGTAATGAGTTGCAGTGCATGGGAGTTACTCTTACCACTCCAGGGAGGTAGATAATCCCCGAGGGTGTGTTTTTTTTTATTAGTATCAGATATGGAAGGGGTTGGGTCAGGAGTATTGGGATGTCTCATTAGGTGGGAAGGTTGAAACCGAAAGACCAAGACTAATTTTAAATGCCTTTTTCAATAAAGAGAAAATAGAGTTGTATTACCACGTTGAGTATTTTTTTTTCTAGAATTAACGGGTAGTTGTTCAACTTGATTTATAAATTGGCATCTCCATTATTTGGTAAAGACACAAGTTTGGAATAAGTCTCATTTTTCGGAGAAACTTCAGAACTTCTGTTTCAAATATTTAATAAAAACCGATTTTATTTTCATGATTTGATAGTTCTCCACATGCTCCATTCTAATTAACCTGTCGAAAATATGAGTGAGTTAGAATCTTTAGATATACCAGTATCAAGTACTTGTAGAGGGTTGTTGTTTTTCCCTGAGTCATATTTTTTCCTTTTCGATGCGCTCATATAACTAATGATTGGAAGAAATTTTGAAGTGTTTTACCTTTCTCAGTTTTATACGAAATCCCATACATTTGCACCTTGTTCAAATTACTGATTACATTCTTCTTCTATTCAACGAGATTTCCAAAATGACTAATAAATGTACCAAGAAGAAGTCTAAGGCAAGTGGAGCAGATTCGAATGTAGACATTATTTTATGCACCAAGACATAAACCATATTTGAAGAAACAAAGGCGATCATAGGAATTTCCCCTAAATTCAAGTGGGGGGAACTGTATGAAATGATCAAGGACCAGTACATCCCTGATGCAAGTCTCAAGGAGATGGTTTTATATCAGAATATAAAAAATTTGGGCATTACCAAAGCATCCACACACCCATAACTCTTTCCTTGTTCAGAATTTATTGGATGGATTCTATCGCAAGCAGATCCCACCTTGAGAATCATTTCTGATGTCAAAGGGGAGGTGTTTTCCTCATTTCATCCAGCTTATATAGAAGTGACTTATAAGTTACCTCCAGTACAGGTCATGATGACTGAATACTGGATCAAAGGGATAAACATATACCCCTTGGAGTATGCTAAGAAAATGGTGGTACCCAAAAAACAACTGAGATAGAAGGCAAGCGAGGAGTACGAATCTCAAATATTAAGGGTCCCATTTAGAATTATAGCTTTAATGCTGAGTAGGATTCTTGGCAGAACTGATGGGACTATTTACAAGCTAAATTGGGTTCCTTTTATTTCCTACATATCTTTTTAGGGCACGGTCTTCAATTGGGTAGATATCATCTCGGATAGTCTGTCATCATGTGTCGCAACCGCATAGGGAGGTTTGACCAAAAGGAAGACATAGTTCTACATGTTTTCATATCTCATCGACTTCATATTGACTAGACACTTGTTTCCTAAGTTAGGTTGCATTTGGAGAAGAACTGAAACTCCAATCTACGTGGCTTACCAAATCATGTGGGCCCATAGATATGCAAGATATTATAAACTCATATGTCAAGAGTTCCTTATACCCCTCTACTGGATAATTTTCCTTAAGGAACCAAGTTGCTTATCTAAGAATGAGATGGCAGTCATAAGTGAGTATGAGGACTATTACTTCTCGTGGGAGGGCACATACATCAGAATGTATGGGTGTTCTCGAGCTTCGTCCCTTTTTCCCATATACGCAACAGACTTTGTAGTTCACAAAGAAGCTTTTAGGCAAGTTTTCATCAATAGGGTTGGAATTTACTTGCATGATATGAAGAAAGAAACTTTTCCTCCATTGCCTCTCTGTATCGAAACATATAAATTTTCCAAGGTGAAAGGGGCAGAAGATTTTGTAAAGGAGCTAGAAACATTCCATTTTAGGGAAAAGCATTTTGCAAGAAATGACAGTAGGGGGAAGGTCATTGAACATTGAGCAGCAGTTAAAATATGTTTTGAATATGTAGACTTATTCAACAAGGATGAAGAAGTGTTCAGAAGAGAAAATAATATGACTTAATTAAACAAACGTTTTGCTTGAAAAAGCGATGCCAGCAGATGCATAACTGGCAGCACTACGATGGAGACAAAGATTTAGAAACAAAAAGGAGAAGCTATAAAGTTGCAAATGGAAGAAACAGAAAAATGCCTGAAAGAAGAAGTCGAGAAGAAGTAAGCAGAGGAGGCTTGAAGGAAACAAGAGGAAGAGGAAAGATTGAGGAAAGTCATTGAAGAGAGAGCATGAAAAGAAGCTGAGGAAGCGGCAGAAGAGATTAGAAGGAAGGAAGAAGAAAATAAGATCAGGGAATCTCTAGACAAATAGGCAGCCCAGAATGAGCCCATTATCTCACATGACATGGGCCTAGACCCTCTCGACACAACAATTGAAACAATTACTGGTGTCCACATCCCTTTTTGGGAACTTGGGCTCACCCCGCCACCCCGTTGAAGCAACACACTGTGGTTCATTTAGACACCATTCTCTTTGATAAAACAAGAAATACCATCATGAGGAGGTCTAAAAAAGATTAAAAATGGGTACTCAAGCTGATGTGGTTACCGTCACAGAGAACACTATAATGGAAGGTACCCATAAGGACCCAAAATTCATGGCTTCAGTAAACATAGCAGTTTCCTAGGCCAGCACTGATAATGTTGATAGGTTGATAGATGACGTAGAGAGAAACAAAGAAAAGATGCTCAAATTAAAGGATAATATGGTAAAATTGCAAGGAGAAGGTATAGAGTTAAAGAGGAAACATAATGCCATTCTCTCTGAAAAAGAGAGACTACTAAATGAATACTAGATTATGGAAACAGAAAAAGATGCACTAAATGTACAGTTAGTGATTATGGAAGGAAAAAAGAATGACTTTGAAGCTTGAATCTCTCCACTAGATTCAAGAGAGTTGGCTGCAAACCAACAGGTCGAAGAGTTAAAAACTCAGGTGGAAGAGTTGGTTAAGAAGAAGGAATCTTTGGCAGAGCAACTGGAGCTAGCAGGAAAGAAAAGGTAAGGCATTACTCCATTTTGTGATCAAGCCTACAAAATTCAAGAACATATGCATAATTCTCAGGTGATCCTCATAGGATAAATCTACAAGATGAGGTTGATGATGGCAAGACTGAAGGTGGTCGTGGGAGAATTACTGGCTTTCAGGAAAGGGTTGTTGGACATTGCAGAGAAGGTTAAAAGCCAGATGACCTAGAGGGAAACTAATTCAAATTTTCCTAACCATCTACCCTAGAAGACAACTAGAACCTCAAGTTAAAAATGGCACTTCTGTAATTTTGTAGGAAAGTTGCCAGGAAAATAAGCAATGAGATTCCTAAAACCATGGAAAAGTGCCAGGAATTTTACAACAAAATCCATCAAGTCTATGAGAGGTATCACATTCCTTTGGTTCATAAGATAACCAAGCTTCCATACAAATACTAATGCATGACACAGTTGCATGATAGGTTGCAAGAAGACATAGTGTATATAGGAAAGTGGATGCTTTCACAGAAGAAGGCATCCACCACTTTGTCGGGCATGCTTCTGTCAATGCCTACCTCCTTGAAGACATTTGTAAGACAACAGCAGAAGAGGTGGTGCCTATAGAGACATAGTTGTCGATCCATGAAGTGAACTTGCAAGTCTTGGAGCCTATAAAGTACAAGACCATAGCTGAAGAGGCTAACTCATGGGCAACATATATTTCCAGCATGGTAGGGCCCACTTAAATTTTGTCTTTTAACAGATTTTTTTTTCATTTTCCTATGTAAGCACTAAATGAAAATTTTTGGGAATCCCTAGGGTTAGGGTGAATGAAAGGTCACTAGAAGACAAATTCTTATTGTAATATAAATAGAGTTAGAGATTAAAGGTACTAGCATTTAATCTTTTAGAGGGGTCTTTTTTGGGGGGGTGTTGGCATAATAGAGGCTGGACTATTTTTGTAAGAGAACTAATTTTATGCCAATAAGAAAGTCCTGTTTACTGAGAAAATCCTGCACAGATATTTTTCTTGGACTGTGTGAAATGTTTAATGTGGAACTACTTCTTCTTACATTCATGACCCATACTATGAGATCGTTCTAACTTTCTTTGAATTATTTCAATTAATGATGAATGGTTTTAGTTTATATGCAAATATTTTTGTGTGCAATGAGTAAGGAATGGCTTATCATATCAGAGCTATCGTTAGTATTCTTTCTACTCTAAATGTGAATATTATGTTGAAAAAACTATCTGTGAATTGGTATGAACGGTTTTAGTATATTACTCTAAATTTGAATCTGCTCCCTCCGTGGATAGGTTAAGATAGGATAGGATAGTTAACTTAGTCTAAGAGTAGATAGATAATTGATAAGGTATGAGTGGTAAGATGAGAGGTAAGAACTTGCTCATCACTAGTGTGGTTTTTGTCTGTTGATTATATGCATTTAATTAGGTACTTGCATTTCATCTTTTAGCTAAAGAAAATCACATAAACAGTGAAACGGGTCATAATCGATAAAGTTTTTTTTAAAACTAATTAATATACTGTAGCTAGACTGTTAACCAAATGGATTCCCCACACCAAATGGTGGACGATCTAATTGGGATCGATTACCGGGGAGAATCCCTATTTTTGGTGTTTGGGAAATTACGGGCATCAACATATTTGGCGCTAGAAGGAGGGTCGCCATTGCATGGCTGGAAAAGGAAATCCGTTTGTGAGAAAAGACTCCATTGTAACCACATCTGAAATGATTTTCCAAGAATATTTCGTTCAAGAAAGGTTAAATTTTGAAGAACAAAACATAGAACCTTTGTACGTTGTCCCGTTTGAGGAGATAGATCATTTTCAAAGACATACACAGTCTTACGTAAGGAAACTTGGAGGATTGAAATTAATTCTTGCATTACCCAGGAGGCGAGTTCCCAAGAAATCAATCTCATACACACAAGATTCGGTGCTTGTATAAAATTTGGAAGAATTTTTTAAATTTTTCTCTTTGAGAAATCACTGAACCCCTTTATCAGTTGGGACCTGAATCCCCTATAGCTCAAGTCTTTCTCCATTCTCCACCACAATCTCCACCTTCATTTATGGTCGTAATTGTTAACTAACCCACATGGAGATCCAGAACGCCACTCAACCTGGCTGCGCCATTACATGATTTACCTAAGCACCTGGAAAGAGTGTTACCAAAATTTGATCCTAGAAAGGGTGTTTCTGCGGAAGATCATTTAAAATTTTTTTATCTCGCATTTAATCTTCTAAACATTGAACATGAAGATGTTGTCTACATATTTTTCCCGTATACGTTTGAGCCTAGAGAGTCCTTGTGGTACTTTAGTCTACAGGCTAACTCAATAGCAAACTGGGATGGTTTTGAAAAGGTGTTCATAAGTAAATTTGGCAACCAAAATCTGTAGCTACACTCATGAAGGAATTGATGTCTATGAGGATGGAGAAGAAATAAAAGGTTCAAGAATTCAATCAGAGGTTCACTACTTTGTTAAATAGTTTTAGTGTTGCAACAAAACCAATTGAAGAGTCTTTGGTAGAATATTACACTACAACATTGTATCCACCCATAGCAATGTTTGTTAAAAGGAAAGTTAAGGTTACGTTAGTAGAAAATTATGAAGAATCCAAGAAGGTAGAGGCTGATCTGGATAGTAATGCAAAACATACTTTAGAACCGGAAGTGAAACCAATGACCAGTAAGAATCATTTTCTATTATCTAGGCCTGAAAAAGAACCTTCAAATGAATTAGACTAGCAATTGCCCCAAAAAGGTGCAATAATACGCCTATAGGTTGTTGTTGGAAGGTGAAATTTCTTAAAGGGGTAAACTAAAAACGAATTTGTGTTTTGGGAGAAAACCTCAAGAAAGCACATGGACTATAATTTTCCAATGGTGTAGAGTTGACCTTCTACCTTGAGTACCATCACAAATCAAGTATAAGTGTTGTAGGGAAGGCGAAGGAAGGATCAACTTTAAAAATCCCTCCGAGGATAGCATAAATAGGCACTCGAATATTAAATGTCAACAAAGTTAGCCACGGACTAAATGCTGTTAGAATTTTCATATCACTTCTGTCACCCAAAGCTGGAAAAACCTCTTTCTAAAGAGAGAGTATTTCGATGAAATGCTTAGTCTTTATGAATTGTTAATCATCAATATCAACAAATTGATTCACTACTTTTAATTGTGTTGCATATTTTCCCAACAATTTAGAAAGAAATTAGCTCACACTTTCTAAGTTTTGATATTCTTTTCCTTTTATTCTCCCAACGAAGATGAAGAAAATTTTGCATACTTATGAAGAGTATATCAAAATGCAGTAAACAAATTCCAATCAAGGGAATACTATATTGATCTTCATGTGCTCTAATTTCATAATATTCTCAAAAAAACTTAGAATTGTTGAAACCATGGCTTCCAAAATAATTTTAACAAACATGATTGAAAAAATATTGGGGACATGGAATAATTGGGGACACTGGATTTCTCTCTCTTGAGAAATGAAGCAAGATTTAAATGGTTTCTTATTTCTAGAAAACAAGTGAACAATGAGCTAGGTGTTTCACTGATCTATGACACTCCTAGAGCTCCTCAATGTGTTTTGCACATGCTTGAAACCCCTTCTCATCATTGAAACTCAACATATAGCAACACAATATTGAAACAACACACATGGAAGAGAATTGGCTAGGATACATGGCATCCATCCTCATATCAAATACAAATTGACTGGTCATCAATTTTGCATAGTGGATCCTAATTCATGCTCTCCCACATGAACAAGACCATCCCATCAATGTAATTTTATTTACATTAGGCCAAAGGTTCATGGAACGAAGAAATACCATCTATACATGCTTGAGGCATTGCATCTTGGCCTTGTTGTTAAGGTGGCTTTAACAAAATTTTCCTTGGGCTTAGGCTTCCACTTGTCCATTGTGTTGATTGGCATTTCAAATATTAATTTCAAATTCTTTATCATGGGAGGTGGCTTAGAATAATCACTCCCCCATTTTTTCATAATTGCATTTTTTCTAATTTTGGTGCCAAGTTGGCATAATGATCGATAATGGTATTTTTATTTCGATGGACCTAAAAAGAAGATATCAATTCAAAGTTTTTAGGAGAAGTAGGGATCTTTATAATTGCCTAGCTAATCGATTACTTTGAGTTAAATGCTATTGCTTGAATAGAGATATTTGAAACAAAATTTATAAAGTAATTGGTTATTTCTTAAGCCAAACAAGTAGGCACATATACACTTGGTTTAACTATTCAAAATGGAGCATGAGAACTATATGGTGTTCAATGAAGCTAAGGGGAATTGTATACATTTCCAAAAGTTTGGTGTATTCAAATACTAAGTGGATGAAATTTTATTATTACATCTAGGTAAAAATATTTATAAAAACATTGTATCCATTTTATAAGTCCATGTACTTTGAGCCATCCATTTCTATCCCTAAGGTAATCATTATACATTAAATTATCATTAAGTTTTGTAATTTAATTTGGATTATAGAAATTGAAGTTTTATTCTCCCACCGACATATGGCATATGCTTTGCAGAGTGTTTGGGGAGAATATTGTATGCATCAAATTCCCTAGGATGGAAAGTATGCATGCATGTAAACATGGCACTTTAAATTCCACATTCAAAACATGTGTCATGTAGTAAGTCACAAAGTGTTGTATTGTTGTAAAATGGGCCCCAAATCACACCAAAAATGTCCTTCAATCTAATGTCTACCCACATATAAGCTTAACAATTGGGTGATTCCATGAAGATGGGTAACACTTTTTGGCCAAATTTGGCGATGAAAACCTGATTTTTTACTCATGTGCTAGATAGAAGCCCTCAAAACGCATATATGCCATGTGAATTTTGACTTGCAGTAAAAAAACAAATTGTAGAATATTATGTTGGCTTCATAGTGATATTTTTTTAAAAATATTCTGATGTCATTTAATGTGTGAATTTTTGCATTTAATGAACTGTGTGACCTTAAAAATTTGAAGAAGATCATAAGTGGCTCGTGTCCACGTAGAGTAATTCAATCTTGCATTAATAATTAAAATATATATATATATATATATATGAGCATGATCTACATAAAATGCAGTGTG
>LPNX010887968.1:299689-338510 GCA_001517045.1 Pseudotsuga menziesii
TGACACATTTCAAAATTAAACCGGTAGCATAAACGCTACCGGTCGACATAATTTATATATATATATAACAAATTAACAAAAAAATTCAATTTAACTACAAATTTTCAAAAATCCGGCAGCATTTCTGCTTGTCGGTACACATTTTAAACATGAAATTAATAAAAACATACATTTACCAAATTTTAAAACAAAATTATAAAAACATAAATTTACCAAATTTTAAAACAAATTTTATAAATTTATAAAAAAAAAAAATTAAATTCCATTTAAATTAAAAAACAATTATTTAAACTGTTACCTCTTGGCTCTGACATCGTGACGAGGTTGGGTTGCTTCGGGGTGCCAATCCTTACGTCGATGTTTCTCCTTTCTCGGTCAAGCATTCGTTTGTGAAATTTTGTAAAAAGACGGTCACGGACCCCGCGGCCTCTTTTTATAATTTTTTTGACAGAGGCACCTCGGTCGAGGTATGTACTTCAACCGAGGTGCATACCTCGGTCGAGGGCTTGATAAAACCTCGGTCGAGATATTAATAACTCAGTCGAGGGTTTAACAAGCCGTCGACCGAGGTGCGTTTTTTTGTTTTTGCCAAAATCCGCTTGCCAAAAAGTGTTACCCAGGTCCGCGGATTCACCCAATTGTAAATGTATTACTTGTCTTATAATATATTTTGATAAAACGATATTGAGAAATTACAAAATCAAATCGATATTATAAGAAATTACAAAATAAGATTGAGATTATGAGAAATACCCACATAGACATAGCATGGAAGGGATTTGGATGGGTTTGCTTTATTAGATGTGCTTACTTCTAAAGTATATGCTTGAAACATGAAATACCATGTATTGTATTCCTTATGTTTGCAACATTGAATCTTAGGTAAGTTTAAGTTGAAAATATTAAATATTAATAGTTATTTAAAGTTTTAGAAAATGACATGAGAGAACATAATACACCTATACAACGAGCCTTCTTGCAATGTACCTGTATTTGCATGAGGACAATGTTCAACCCTTTCAAACATATAAATGAACGAAATGTAGTAAATTTTTTGGGTTACTACCAATCAGCTATGGAATTTGACGGCTGAATTGTCCGTCATAGATCAATTTAACTGCTAATATGGGTAACACTCCATGAAGACCGTCATAAATTGGCTTATAATGTAAAAAAAATAGAATTTGGTAAAGACCGGAAATTTTGACAAGTGTTATTCATTTGAATTTCCAACCCTACTACCAAATAATTGAGCAATAATTTGTGATTGATATGATATCCAAGATAACTTATGAAAAAAGGACAACACCACCATGATCTAGAGTTTTAGTCCCCTTAAAAAGACCTCCCAAGCTATAATGCTTGGAAGAGATAAGCATAATTTAGTGTTTTAGTGTCAAACTATAAATTCAAATGTGAGCAACAGTGTAATTTCAAAATGTTTATGTTAGCTTCATTTGTATTAAAGAGATTACAATTTTTATCTATTGCCTTACAACATACAAAAATGTAGTGAACAACAATGTAATTTGAAAACATTTATGTTAGCTTTAACTGTGTCAAATAGGTTATCTTTTTTATATATTTCCATACAACATACGAAAATGTAGAATAATGACTACCTATTATATATAATTAAAATAAAACTTTGAACTCAAATATATATTTTCCAACAACCTTGATTTTATTACTTTGTTTTCCAAAAACCTCCATTGTATCTAGTACAATATTTATATTCATGTTATAGTCAATTACTTTGTTTTCCAAAAAACTCCATTGCATAGTACAATATTTATATTCATGTTGAAGTAAATTAGTCTCCACTAATAAGCACAATCTTGGGTTGTATTTAAATGGAAATTAATATCTATTTTTTTTAAAGTTTATAAATAGTTATTTACAAATTTAGTTTTGTGTTATTTTTGCTTTGACAAAAAATTATATTTAAGGAATCACTTAAGGTCAAAAAAACACATAACATTTTTAATAACATATATAACATTTGAAGATGGTCATCTACGCAGTAGCAAACTGAGTGAAGAGGAGCTACGTTCGAAAATTGGAGATCTCGACGTTTCGACCCCTACTCTGGGATCATCATCAAGAGACAAATTGAGTGAAGAGGAGCTGCGTTCGAAAATTGGAGATCTCGACGTTTCGACCCCTAATTGTCTCCTGATGATGATCCCAGAGTAGGGGTCGAAACGTCGAGATCTCCAATTTTCGAACGCAGCTCCTCTTCACTCAATATATAACATTTTTAAGTTTTTCAATGTATTTCCAAGTGATATACTCTAACTTAACATTTGGTTAACAAATTATAAAACCTGTAAAAAGATGACATTAACTACTTACGAAGGGAGACTTCAATGCTTTTGTAAAACTTCTACACATATAAAACAGATGTACTCTGGTTTAAATATATATGAAAACGAATTTTATACTTGATCATCCTTGATATAACCTAAGATCAAACATGCTCTAAGGACAACATAGATATATATGAAGAGGAGACGAAAAACAGAGTATCTGATTTGTTCTCTTCTCTGGTCTTATCTAGGCTCTTTGAAACCGAAATATTGCAAATCGTATTGAAATCGCGAACGAAAACCTTTCTTTATAGAAACACCGAACCCTAATCCTACAAATCGGTGCCAAGTATGAAAACATTGGCATCTTTCAAGGACTTTCACTCAGCTCATTGTGTGAAGCTGGAGAGGATACAAGGGCTTGGTCCACTGTACAAATCTTTGGGTGTTGTATATTGATGGGTTCTGTTAGTTGGAAGAGCTGCCAAGTATGGAAACATTGGCATCTTTGGAGGACTTTCTCTTAGCTCATTGTGTGAAGCTAAAGAGGATACAGGTTTTGGTGCATTATACAAAGCTATGGGTGTTGTATGTAGATGGGTGCTATGAGTTAGAAGAGCTTCCAAGTATGAAAACATTGGTGGGAAACATGATTTTTGCGGAAATCATAATTTGTATTGTTTAAATTGAAATTTTGATTATAGAAATGGATTCAATGTCCTCTATTAACCTTGGGGAACCATGAGCATGCAATTCCAACACTCTAAAGCTACAATTTCAACAATTTTAGAGGGAATTTAGCTAGAAAAATTGTCAAAAAGGGGTGCAAATATATCATATGCACTAATTGCAAAGGCGGGGAAATGCATTTATGTAAGCACTATGTACCTTGGTGTGCAACATTAAATGGTATAATGTTGGGTATGGTGGCTGCACATAGTTGGATCTAAGTTACTTTAGATCCAACTACGTACACTCCATGGAAATCATTTAATACTCTGGAATAGGGAGGATAGTATTCCTTGTTACCCATGGTTTTAAGCCTGTCATATCTATGGATCGATTAGCCTTTCATAATCAATACCAATAGATAGACTTCACATGAGTGGATTACTCTCAAAAATAAAGTGTTTAAACAAATTTATTCATAGTCAACAAACTAGGTACAAATTCCTTTTAATTTTACAACCTCCAAAAACCCAAATATTGCATTTGTCCAAGCATCTGAGGTTATCTTTCATATGTTTATGATTGGATATTAAGATAAATAAATTCATAAAATTAGTATATAAATAAATTAAAATAAATCCACTTTGAATTTGTAAAATTCATTTTAAACTAACATAGTAATAAAATATCAACTAAAATAAGTTTACATTAACTTTAAATCTATTTTAAAGATTACTCTAAATTATTAATATATTTTAAAACTAATAATTCTCTTAATGAGCTTTAACCAATTTCTCATTCTTAGCTTTAAAGCCTTGTTTCCATAATCTTCTTATAGTTTAATATCTAAAGGAGTTTCTAAGTCTCTTCTTTCATTTAATCCAATTTGTGGATAGAGTGCTCCTTTTGGACCGCAGTTCTGGCCTCAGTTTTCCAATAGGTAGGAATGATGATGTATGATCATTTCATGATGAGGCAGATATCTCATGGGATCACTTTTTTTGTTTTCTGTGACATTTGCGATGTATTATTTGATGATGTTTTATGATTTATATGCTGATGTATTCCCCCTTGGGGTGGTTGTCACCAAAGCCCTTTGATTCTTAATAAAAAATATCAAGGACTGATTTTTTCTTCTGAAAAAAACAAAACCAATTTCTATTTCAAAGTTTGTTTGGTTTACAACTGTAAAAACTACCAACTTCCAATTTTTGTTTAAATAAATTCATAAAATTTATAGTTTTTTTCCTAATTACAAAGAAAACAATAAAAATCTGTTAGTTAAAAAAACAAGAATAAAATCCTATCATTTTTTCCCTTTGCAATCCTTGCCCCCTCTTTCAAAATACAACCATTTAGTTTATCCAAAGCAGAAAAGTTTCTCACCTGGACTTACAGATTTGAAGGTTTAGTTAAAACATGAGAAGGATCGGCCCAAACACTGATTGCTTCATATTCATAGCAATAACGAAACTGGCTTATTGGTTTCACAAAACGAAATCCATCAAATCAACCAGGACTCAACGACTGGACACCAAAAATTGACACGTTTTGCATTCGAAACCAAACGAGGGAGTCAAATTAACTATGGTGCTAAAGAATGCCTAAATAATCGATGCAAGTTTGTAAGTTAGTGGAATTTGAGAATATAGAAAGCACTGGTGCCTGGTGGTCATCCAGTAGATGCGCGTTTGAGAATATCCACTGCGCCAACGGTTGTATACTCCTCGGCTTCACACATTCTTAACCCGACAGCTCTTGCAAAGCTACCAATGTTTCCATTCTAGACATCGCTTCTAAGTCAAAGCATCCACGAACATTTTGTATCCGAAGCTTTGTACACTTCCAACCTCTGTATGCTCTTTAGCTTCACACATCCAGCTGCCCACGACCGCTCTAAAGATACCAATGTTTGGACGCTTGGCCGCTCTCTTCTAACTCAGACCACTCCTCCACCACTTCATCGATTCTTGAAAACAATATCCAATTTCTGGTAATTTAAGAGGGACCGTCAAAAACCCTGGGGTGTATCGAATGTCAAGCATGAAAATCCGAAATAACTGTAAATGAAGGGAGGGGATTTACCGTTCTCTTACAGTTCCCTTATCTACCTTTGGAGATGCAGGTAACCAGTGAAGATCCATTGGACACTGCAACTGAGGAGGAGCTATTCAACTCAGTAGAATAGTCCAGAAACCCTGCACAAATTAATCTTCGTAAGAGTTTGGATTATCTTACCCAAAATACAGTTTTTTTTCTCATGTCCGTGACTAATTTTTAATTTGTAATGTCCTTGTTTATCGTCCAACAGACGAGCCTAAAACCCAGCAAAAGCTTCAAAACCTTGCATAATGGAGGAAACGTTAAAAAGCTTGATGCATGATGTCAAAATCTTACATAATTCCACAAGGAATCAACATATTGCTGAAAAAGGAGAATTAAACCCCTATAGTCCTGTCTAACGCGGCTTTTCCTCAAAACTGGTTGATTTTTTTCACTATATTCATAAATTAAGAACCCAGGGCATGGCCCATAACAAGCCTAGGGAGATTATGGTGATATTTCAATTTAATATGGAGCTCTAGAAAACAAAACGAGGAAGAAAGCAGACAACGTTGGCTATTATCAAGAGTATGAAGGAAGCGAGCACTACTCCAGAATCATCTCTTATCTTTCGTAACAAGTGCAGAAGAACCCACTATACTCAACCATAAATGTTCATTCGCGGACAAAACCTAGGTGAATTTGGCTACCATGGAAATGCTGTGAAAATGTACATGTCGATTCATTAACCTGGTTACTATAAATGCAATGTCGAACATGTCTTAGATATAGTTTCTGAGCTTTGAATGGTCACTGACAAGGTCCAAGTTGCGATCTGAAGGAGGAATAGAGGAACATTTAGTTACACACTATGAATAAATGACAGTACAAGAGGGAATGAATGTTATGATGTGGGCAAATGACGTGAATGAATAGTATGATGTGGGCTCACCAGAATCTGAACCTTTACACAGAATTGACTGATTAGATAAAGACGGATTAGAACAAGGAAGCGAACCTGTCCTCTGAGTTGCTGAGCTGAGCTGAAGGATCATTTTGGCCAACAAAAAGAAAGTGTTACTTTCTCGTCTTTAAAAATTCACAAGTCCATAAAACCATCATCAAATTCTCACTCAACTGAGATTACTGAACCTAGGTATGATAATGCTCATGAATTAAACTTTCTGGATTTCCCTATAGAATTTGCGGAGAAGATGAAACGTAAAATTGACTGTGATCATGAATCAAACTTCTGAGATGTTCTTATAGAATCGGCCGAGAAAATGAAACTAAGAATTGAGCATTTAGCTTCTTCATTGAAAATGGATCATATCTGCGAACCTGACACAACCATAACTGGACGAGTTAAAAGCACCACTTGAAGGTGGGTAAGATCTCTGCAGCGCACTGAGGGCAATAATGTTATTGGGGTTGAAAAAGACTTCGTTGCCCACAGCTATGTCCGTGATCTGGATACCCGGAATGTAGGTGACCACGTTCTACTGAACCCAAGCGTAGGCTCTCGAAAGACGACAAACTTAGTAGAGTTGTTCGTTGGGAAGGGCAATGGTGATTTTAAGACAGGTAACACTGAACGCACGAAGACCTGCAGGGTCTGCATCATAAAGCTTCAGTTTGTCAATGCCTTGGCTCTTGACCAGCTGCACCACCTTGGAAGACGAGGGAATATCATCCGCTACGCGGCCATAGTTGATGCCCACAGTGCCAGCAAACAAATCCAAAAAGAAAATATGTTGGTCAGTCAATCACAGAAAAGCAAAGCTCAAATCATTTTAACAATAAAACGCATTTTCTCACCTGCAGAAGCAACGAGGAACCGAGCCGATACGGAATCTCATTCAGGCTCTTTTTCTAAAATTCTTTTGCTTACTACGATTCAAACGTGACGTCGAGTATGCTCGGCTCGAGTGACAAACACTCTGAGCGGCCAATCCCTCGACACCAACATCTCTACCACCTCGTCCCCAACCTCTGACTGGTCTTTCCGGTTGAGTGTCCCAGAGTAGTTGTCATGTGAAGCCCCGCTGTGAGGGTCCGACATCCTGTACAAAAAGACGTCAAAATTCCGGCGCGCAGTGTCTCGGTTCTTGAATTTTACACCGAAGGAGATCGGTGAATCGGCGATTCGGCCTCTGACGAAACCAGGCCGGGCAAAACGAACGTTGTTTCCAAAATTCCAAGTACCTGGCAGTTTTTTTCAAAGTAACTAGCGGTTTTTTCAAAAAAACGTGGCACATTTTTATTTGACAGAGAGCCGACCAAATGAACAGTGTTTAGAAACAAAACTTCATAGAAAAAACGCCTACCGCTTAAAAATGTTGTCAAAATGGTACATAAATTATCCAACAAGATAGTAGACTTGGAGAAAGACAAGGGAGCTAGTTCATCAAGATTATCATTTAAACCCTTATACAATAAAAGGGAAGAAAGTGGACAGCCCCAACCACCTTTACTTAATTATGTTGTTATGAATTTTAATGAAGTCGGCAATCATTTCTGCACTTTTCACCAGGAATGTCACTCTGATAAGAGATGCCCCCAATGGATTAATTCAATGACTCTAGTAATGAATAAGTTATTATATGCTCAGGTGACAGACCCATAAGAAGACCAAACAAATGAACAAGAAGAACCAACTGAAGAAACCACAATGGCATTATGGGACTAGGCACCCATGTTAGGATTGAATGAGGAAGAGCAGGTTGAGGAAATCCAAGTATCATCGCTAATGTTATCACGAGCAAAGGACCAGCACCAGCAGTGGATCAAATTTTAGTGTTGCCTAAAGTGAAAATAACAAAGGAAACCATGAAGAAAATTATTGGCACCACTCAGCCACAACATAAGGTGAATCTTGAAAACATAAAAGAAACTAGCCCAGTAATAAATAAACAAGTAAAAATCGTGGCAAACAAGCCAACAAGTAGTAGGAAAGGCACGAAAGAATATAATATGGGATATGATATTGTTGAAGATATTAAGAAGACTAAAGCAAATATTTCTTTGTTCGAATTATGTAATCTTCCTCAGCAGAGAAAGAAACTATTGGAAGCATTTGACCCACAGCCAAGCAGTACTGCAGAGGCCATTGAATCAGACAATGAGATAAACGAAGCAACTATTGGTGGTAAATCAAAATCCCAGACTCTTCCTTTCCTATTAACTTTGAAATATTCAATCACAATGTACATAATTGTTTAGTGGACTCTGGAGCTTCGTCCAATGTTTTGCCTCTATCCATTTGCAAGAAAACCAATGGGAAACCGATACCTTCCCTTTCACATATCATTCAAATAGATAGGTCTGATGTTAAGGTTATAGTAGAAATGAATGATGTGCTTATTAGATTGTCTACATATCCAAGGTTGTGCCAATTCATAGATATCATGGTGGTGCATGTACCTAAAGCTTATGGTTTGATATTGAGCAAGGAATGGTCTACGAAACTTAATGGTTATTTTGCAACTAATTAGTATCATTTATGGATTCCATACCAAAACAATCAGAATCATATTAAGATACTAAGAGAACCTCATATGAAACAAAATGTAACTCGGTTGGAAGAGAAGAAAGAACCAGACAATTTCTCCCCTTCGATTTTGGGAAATTACTTCTTCGAACTTGGACCAGGGAACTATCAAGCAGAGGAAGTCAGTCATGAATCAGATACACAGTCTGATCTCCTTCAATTCTCACGGACTGATGAATTTGATTGTAACATAGTAAACTTAGTTACTAATGTAGGAGATACTGCTAACCAAGTAGATTTAGAGAATAGATTTTGGATTTTGTACTTTGATGGTTCCAAAACACAAGAGGGATCATGAGTCAATGGTGTTCTTATTCATCCTCAAAGAAATAATTTTTTTATCTCTTATAGGATAGAGTTTGAATGTACAAATAATACTGCAGAATATGAAGCTTTAGTCCAAGGCCTGAAAAGAGCCATTGAATTGAATGTAAAAAAATTGAAAGTTTTTTGTGATTCTGAAATAGTTCTCATACAAATAAGAGGCATCATTTACTGTTTATATCCACATCTTTAAGGGTACCAATCTGAGGTATGGAATTTGATAGTGCACTTCAATGCTTTTAATATAAATACAATCTCTAGATAACAAAAAGTTGTGGCCGATTTATTAGCTACTTTTTCTTCTAGATTAGTGCTAACCAATAATAAGTGTTCTATTGAATTAATTTCTAGGCCATCGGTACCTAACAACATTAAAAATATGAGGGTGTTCTATGATGACGAACAAATTATTAACTTTCTAAAGAACAAAGAAGTTTTCAAAGAATCTATAATTGATGAAGAAGAACATCAATCAGATTTACATAACAGAACTATAGTCAAAGGAAATTTCATGCCTAAAGGAGTGAGAACCTTGAAGGAATGTTTGATTTGCAAAGTAAATCCAGGAATCCAGCTAATGTTAAAACAAACAACTCGTCAATGCAATATGAGCTGGTGAATTTAGGAACAGAAGTTGAGCCCAAGTATGTCAATTTGGGAAAATGTTGCTCACCTGGAGAAAGATGCAGATTCATCAAATTGTTTCAACTATACAAATATATCTTTGCATAGACGTATGAATATTTGAAGACTTATGACACACGTATTATCCAGCATGTAATTCCTATCAAAACATGCATAAATCCCTTTCAACAACAACTCAGAAAAATGCACCCTAAGTTAAAGCCTTTGATCCAAAACATAGTAAAGAAGCTATTAGACGCTAATATTATCTTCAAGGTTAGACACGCCGAATGGGTCGCGAATCTAGTTCCGGTAAGGAAGAAATCATGAGAAATAAGACTATGTGTTGATTTCCAAAATTTGAACAGAGCATCAAACAAAGACAATTATCTAGTTCCACCAATGGAACAAATTTTACAAATGGTATCAGGCTCAGAATTGTTCTACCTACTAGATGGATTTTATGGTTATAATCAAGTGTTAGTGGTCGAGAAAGATCGATTAAAGACCACATTTTGCATGAAGTGGGGAACATTCGCTTATAGAAGAATGCCTTTTGGCCTAATAAATGTCGGAGACACATTCTAGAGAGCCATGAATATTCCATTCTAAGGTTTAGTTGGCCATTGTGTGGTCATATATTTATATGATGTAACAGTTTTCTCCAAGAAAATAGAAGACCATGTTTTCCACTTGAAACAAATTTTTGACCGTTGCATATTTTTTACTCTTCTGAACCCAAAGAAGAGTATTTTTGTTGTTCTTGAAGGAAAATTTTTGGGCCACATCATCTCAAATAAATGAATCTCAATAGATCCAAAAAGAGTTGAGGCTATAACTCAAATTCCCATGCCCCATAATAAAAATTCTATGCAATCATTTATGGGCACAATTAATTTTGTTCGAAGGTTTATACCTGATTTCACACAAATTGTGAAACATTTACAGGAAATAGTAAAGCAAAGTGTGCAATTCAAGTCGACTGATATTGAGAAGGTTTCCTTTGAAGACATAAAGACAACAATAGCTCATGCGCCTTATTTGAAAAGTCCATATTTTGAGAAGGACTTTATTTATACACCTTTGCTTCAGATAACTCTCTCGTAGAAGTGCTTACTCAGAAAGGAGAGTTGGGAGATGAATATCTGATATCTTTCATGAGCATTGGGTTACAAGGGCCGAATTGAAGTACCCAACCATAGATAAACAAGCATATGCAGTATTCAAGGCGGTAAAACAATTCAGGCCATATATTTTGAAGAATAGAACAAAAGTAATTATTCCTCATCTGACTGTCAGGTCTCTATTTGCGTAGAAGGAATTGGCTAAGCGAAGAGGAAATTGGGTGACTGCAATATAGGAATATGACTTATAATTCAAACTAGCAACCATTATTAAAGGTCAAGGGTTGTGAAAATTGCTCGCGAAGAATCACGCCAATGAATACCATGATTGGGAAAATGAACTTGAGATGAACCTAATTGAATTATGTCCAATTTTTACTACTCCGAAATCTTGGTACAGGGATTTGGTGCATTATCTCCAGCAGGGATATCTGTCAAAAAATTGGAACTCCAAGCAAAGAAGGGCACTTAGATTGAACTCAGCTTCTTATCAGATAATTAATGGATTACTTTTCAAAAGAAACTATGATGGATTTTTTCTCAGATTCCTGGAGAAAGTATATGCATCTAAGGTGGTCAATAAATTGCACGATGGTCTTGTAGGAGGGAATTTTTCTTGGGACACCACGACTCATAACATACTCAGAGTTGGGTACTATTTGCCAACTCTTTTCAAGGATGCCCATGCTTACATAAGAAAGTGTGATGTATGCCAAAGGAGTGGTGGCAAATTGCCGAAAGCAGCAGGACCATTACAACCCGTTATCATCTCAGAACCGTTTGATCGGTGGGCTATAGACATTATTGGATAAATTAACAAAATTCTTCGTTGCAACATTGGTATATCCTCACAGATACAGACTATTTCATGCGATGGGTGGAAGCAACTCCTTTGCACAAAGTGAATGAGGATCCAGTTATCAATTTCCTACATGAGAACATCATGACCATGTTTGGGGTTCCAATTTCTCTTGTTTTTGACAATGCATCTTATTTCTCATATGTCAAGTTAAATGAATTTTCTTGTGGAAAAGGAATTAAGTTGCATTATTTAGCAAATTATTACCCACAGGGAAATGGGTTAGCAGAGTCAACAAATAAAAATCTCATTTGAATTTTAAAGAAAACTATTATAGAGAGTCAAAGAAATTGACACATAGCTCTTCCTAATGCATTATGGAGATATAGGGTTACCCCAAATAATTCTTTAGGAGTTTCTCCTTATACTCTAGTCTATGGGAGGGAATCCATATTACCCCCAAACATTCTGCTCTCATCCCTGTAGTTAGCCCAAGCCTCGAGAGGGTCTGGAAGTGAAATTTTACAATCATGAATTGATACTCTTTTGAAGCTTGAAGAATCACGGCAAAAGGCCAAGGATAGATTCAATCAACACCTAGATATTGTCAAGAGGGGGTTCAGCAAGCGAAAGTCCAGTAAGAGGAATTTTGAAATAGGAGACTTAGTTCTAAAATGGGACCACCCGCAACAGGAAAAGGGAAAACACACGAAATTTCAACATTTATGGATTGGTCCCTGTCAGACAGCTGAGAAGCTTGGCCCTTCAACTTACAAACTTCAAGATTTACAAAGACAGGAAGAAAGTATATCTGTAAATGGCCTCACTCTCAAACAGGTTATTACCTAGGTTCTAGGAGCACTTTGTACATAAATAAAAGCCTCCTTTTTCTTGATTTTTTTTAGTTTGTTTTCCTTTTGGTTTGCCTAGGTTCATGGTTTTTGTATGCTTATAATAAACTAGCTCAATATTTGACGCTTGGAAATATAGGAATCTAAATAATCTCACAGATCTTTGAAAATCGGGAGCTGCTTATGGGAAGGCATTCATGGTACAATTTGATCAGTATGAGACTCTTTAATTGTTACCTAATTATGAAAAGGGAAACCAACTTTGAGTCCACATTTGAGTCATTATAAACCCTATAAAATCACTAAGACTCATGAGGTATGTATTACTATGTTGGGGCTCCATCCACTCTCACATTAATATCTGTATCAGGATTCCCCACACCAAATGATAGACCCATGGAAAGCAAGCAGGTTTGACGGATGTATGTCATTCAAAATTATCCCATGCTACAAATTAAAAGCCAAAGAGCTTATATTGAAGAGTCAAGTTTCTAAAATATTTCATCTACATCACATAAATGATGTTGAGAAAATAAATCACCATATCAAAAGGGTTGACTAGACAGCCAATATTAGAAAGGTTCTTCTCTGTCCATGAACATGATGAGCAAACAAAATTATCACTCACACAAAAAGACATTTTGGATGGAAGAACCCATACCAGATTATGTAAATGAAGAAAGCAATCAAGGAAGACTCATAAGACAAATTTTCTCCATAAGAGAAGCATCAAAAGAATGCTTATAGCATGGGAATGAGGAACAAACGAATACATCTGTTTGATTCTGTTACGATCCTATGGAGTCATATCTAGTGGCAATTGAAAGATGGAAGTAAAATGAATTTCATATTTTGGCCCCATGAGAGTTACCAAGACATCTAGTTGTGGTTACCTTACTCCCGAAAAGGTGAAGACCAATGTGATGCACAAAATTTATATCCCTGGGTAAGTCTAGCCTTTTAAAGAGTCTCGAGGAATAGATTGAAAAGTTTCTTGCACACTCAGAATCGAGTAAAATGTAGCATTTTTTATTCTCAAAGATGGATTTTCCAGAGATCTGTGTTCACTAGCTAGTCACCAATTGTTGTTGTTGCAACTGCTTCCCCGAAAATTTGGTTATTTTAGGGCCCCTTCTTCTACTTTGTTTAAAATCATACTTAGATTGGTTTTCTTACTCGAATAGGTTCACCCCTAAACACTTGGTTTTTCTAAAGGATTGAGAAAAAGAAGTTTTTTTGGCTAAGTAAAACTTAGAGTTTTGCTCCGATGTATTGGAGGAACTTGGAAAGTTAATCCGGCACTGTTGGAAGAAATTGTTAAGTTCTCATCCTCTCACCGTTTCAGGGGAACTCAGCGAGTGATGCTGACATAGTCAAAAGAAATCGGCGAGTGATGCTGACTGAACGACAAGTGCCGAAATTTCGGAGCATCTGGGTGAATTCCGTCAAAATGGTCGGCATTGAAAGATTAGCTTTCCAATAAGCAAGGAATCGACACAATTCATCAGGTGATGGCGACATGTTTCAGAGTAACTCAATGAGTTAGCTCGAAACAATTGCATGATGAAACAAAAAGAGCAACTCAATAAGTTTGGCCGAAATGGTTGCTTAACAAAACAAAAACAAACTCGACAAGGAGGCTAAAACAATGTAGGAGTAACTCGAACAATGGGGCCATCATGGTCAACGTTGTTGTCTTATTGGAAGCGACCAAGACATAAGGTTTTCATGACAAACGACGTTATGATGCCAATGACCACATTAATTACCCCACCTACTGCTTTTATGAGTAGGGTTGTGTCGTTGTTTTATAAATACGGTGGAAGTTTTTTTGGGTTTTCATTATCGCAAACACCGTTTTTAACATCTGCCAAGCGTTAGAGACAAGTCACGGTCTCGTGTGCTTAGCTCGTGCTTCCATAGCCTCTCAGCGACCAACAGGTAGGTCATATTAAGCCCATGTTTTCTTAAAAGTTTGTTTTTGCTTGGTTTTGTGGTCCTAGTCTTTCTTAGCAAACTTATTCCATGTCCATCCTAGCTATCATGGTTAAAATAAAATTATGGCATGTTAAACACATCCCCTCCTCTGGTCGAGAAGACTTTCTCTAAATAAAAAAACTAATTTTCATGCCCTAACTGCGTAACTCACTCACACTATCACTAAGAACTTTGTTTTTCACATTTATAAAACTCGTCGTAGCTGAACTGAACTCCATGACTTGGATACCAGTGAAACAGAGGGAGGAATAGAATCCACATTTTGATGTATAATACAAACTCATAACATTCCTTCTCGAACCACGACGTTAGATTGATATCCCAACCTTGCCTCGATTGTGAAATAAAAAAAATTGCTCCCATTAACCAATCAACTTAAACTATAAATTGAAGTAGATTCAACGAGTAATGCAGATTACACGAGAACTGAAGTGTGCAAAGCCCCTTTCTTTGGAGGAGGTGATTACAAGTAGTTCAATGCACTAGATATGGGGGTGGATAAGGTACCAATTTTTTGCTCTGCTCCACAAAATCAGACATATTTTCCCACCCAATTTATCAAACACTCTATTTGTGAGATTTACCAGGAGGTTTAACCTAGGAGGCGCATTTGTAATGAGTTGCAGTGCATGGGAGTTACACTTACCACTCCATGGAGGGAGATAATCCCAAGGATATGTTTTCTTTTATTAGTATCAGATATGGAAGGGGATGGGGTCAGCAGTATTGGGATGTCTCGTTAGGTGGGAAGGTCGAAACCAAAGGACCAAAACTAATTTTAAATGCATTTTCCAATAAAGAGAAAATAGAGTTGTATTCCCACATTGAGTATTTTCTTTTTTAGAATTAACAGGTAGTTCTTCAACTTGATTTATAAAGTGGCATCTCCATTATTTGGTAAAGACAAAGGTTTGGAATAAGTCTCATTTTTCGGAGAAACTTTGGAACTTCTATTTCAAATACTTCATAAAAACCAATTTTATTTTCATGATTTGATAGTCCTCCACATGCTCCATTCTAATTAACCTGTCGAAAATATGAGTGAGTTAGAACCTTTAGATATAGCAATATCAAGTGCTTGTAGAGGGTTGTTGTTTCTTCTTGAGTCAGATTTTTTCTTTTTCCATACGCTCATAAAACTAATGTTGGGAAGAATATTTTGAAGTGTTTTACCTTTCTCAATTTTATACTGAATCCCATACATCTGCACCTTGTTCGAATTAATAATAACATTCTTCTTATGTTAAACATGATTTCCAAAATGACTAAGAAAGGTACCAAGAATAATTCTAAGGCAAGTGGATTAGATTTAGACGTAGAGATTATTTAGGCACCAGGATAGAAACCATATTTGAATACACAAAGGCGATCACAGGAATTTCCCCTGAATTCAAGTGGGGGGAACTGTATCAAATGATCAGGGACCAGGACATCCCCGATGCAGGTCTCGAGGAGATGGTTTTATATCAAAATATAAAATGGTCGGGCATTACCAAAGAAGCCATGCACCCATAACTCTTTCCCTTTTCAGAATTTATTGGTTGGATTCCACCGCAAGCAGATCCCACCTTGAGGATCATTTATGATGTCAAAGGGGAGTCATTTGCCTTATTTCATCCAGCCCATATAGCAGCGGCTTAAGTTACCTCTGATCCGAGTCACGATGACTGAAGACTGGATCAAAGGGATAAACATAGACCCCTCGGAGTACGCTAAGAAAACGGTGGTACTCGAAAAACAATTCAGACAGAATGCAAGCGGGGAATATGAATATCAAAACTTAAGGACCCTGTTTAGAATTATAGCTATACGACTGAGCAAGATCTTTGGCAAATACGATGGGACTATTTATAAGCTAGTGCCTTTGATTTACTACATAGCTTTTCAGGGCACGGTATTCAATTGGGCATATATCATCTTAGATAGCCTATCATCATGTGTCGCAGCTGCACAGGGAGGTTTGGCCCAAAGGAAGGTAGAATTCTACATGTATTCATACCTCATCGACTGCATATTTACTAGACACTTGTTCCTAAGTCAGGGTGCATTTGGACAAGAATTGAAACTCCAATCTACGTGGATTACCAAATCCTGTGGGCCCATAGATATGCAGGCTATTATAAACTCATATGTGAAGAGTTTCTTATACCCCTCTACTAGATAATTTTCCTTAAGGAACCAAACTGCTTATCTGAGAATGCAATGGCAGTCATAAGCGAGTATGGGGACTATTACTTCTCGCAAGAGGGCACATACATCATAATGTATGGGTGTTCTCAAGCTCCATCCCTTTTTCCCAGATACGCAATAGAATTTGTAGTTCACAAAGAAGTTGTTAGACAAATTTTCATCAATGGGGTTGGAAGTTACTTGCATGATATAAAGAAAACCACTTTTCTTCCATTGCTTTTCTATATCGGAACATATAAATTTTCCAAGATGAAAGGGGCAGAATATTTTGTAAAGGAGCTAGAAACATTCCATTTTGGGGAAAAGAGTTTTGCAAGAAATGACAGCAGGGGGAAGATCGCTAAACATTGCGTGACAGTTAAAATACATTTTGAATATGCATACTTATTCAACAAGGATGAAGAAGTGTTAAGAAGATAAAATAATATTACTGAATTAAACAAGTGTTTTGATAAAAAAACAGGTGCCACCAGATGCATAGCTGGTAGCACTACGATGGAGACAAAGCTTCAGAAACAAAAAGAAGAAGCTATAAAGTTGCAAATGGTAGAATTATAAAAAGGGCTGAAAGAAGAAGCTGAGAAGAATCAAGCAGAGGAGGCCCGAAGGCAACAGGAGGAAGAGGCAATATTGAGGAAAGAGATCAATGAGAGAGCACGAAAACAAGTTGAGGAAGCGACAAAAGAGCTTAGAAGGAAGGAAGAAGAAGATAAGATCAGGGAAGCTCTAGAAAAACAGGCCAAATTCTAAAACCATGCCACAAAAGCCTAAAGTAACAACACACGGTGGCATGTAGCAGCAAAAACAGTGCTGGTAACCAATGTCAAGGCCCGATCAAACCACGAAGGTTTCCATGGAGGAACTAACAGTTAAACACGCCGAAAAGGCCAAAGGCCTGTCGATTGGTCTCTCCACCTCCCACGGCAAAATGTCAATGAAAAATAACGAGGTTTTAGGGCTGAAGTGTTTTAATTCATGTTAGGGTTTACTTTTACCCTTCTCCACAGTATTGCCAACACGTGGTTTCCACCAACAAAGAGATCTTTTGGGTCTTTGGTATAGTTTAAACGATGCGTTAACCCTAAAATAGGAATGTGTTAATAACTATTATATAGTTAATTTTTAAATAAACAAAGCTTGTAAAGTAAAAATGATAATAGTTCATGCATTTTTTGGAGTGTAGTTAGGATATTAAAATTTGAGCATATATCGTTTTAGGCTCAGTATGTTTGCTTCATATGTATTCTATGATTGGTTTAGCATATATGCTTGGTTTTTTAATTTAAAGGTTCATGCAAATACATAAAAACCATGCTACATCTATAACCATAAACCTAGACTAAGATGGTTTAGGTATAGTTATCTTATGACACTTAAAACATAACAAATTTTGATTTTAGGAAGTTAAGAACCTTGAAAAACATTGTATTCATAAACATGAAGTTTATGGAAGGGAAATAAGTATTCAATACCTCCTGTAACCCAAAAGCTGATGATTTTATACTACTTCACACTTATAGCATATTTATAAAAACTAGATGAGTTCTCTAGCAATTTATTTGTTGTCAAACTTTTTTAATCTTGAATACGAACTGGAAGTAAAAGGGTTACCTATAAAAGACCTGTAACAAGAACATCATTTGACTACATTAGCTTTAAATGCTAAGTAAGCCTCAGGCACAACCAGAAGCCCCTTCAGTAAACAAGAAAAAATTTGTAGATCCATACCCTACTAGAAGATAAACAGTAAATGTCATTTCCTTACTACTCTAACTCATTAACTTTTTAGACTGACTTTGTAACACTTTGTTTGGATGTCGTCGGTAACAATTGTGTTTCAAATTAATGAAGAATTCCTTAGGATCTCTTATCAGTTATTCTAGAATATTTAAATGTTAGATGTTAAATTAACATCGATAGGCGATGTTTTAACATTAATTGTCATAAAGAAAAATCAAAAAACAAATTATGAAATTTTTGTAGTTTTACATATGGTATCAGAGCACACGTTCAGACACTAGGCATGAAGCAGCTCAACTCACGTAAACAAACAGTAAACAAAATTCATGTGTACTCATTTATTACTTTTGAAATGTTGTTGTAAAAAAAAATTCTGAACTAGAATTGCAGGTATGGAAGGACTTGAAGAGTATGCAGATGAAGGGTCCCCATTAAATGAACAAAGTAATTATAGAAAAGAACATGTTAAGGAAGAAATAACTAATAATTCATCGGAATTGCTAGAAATTGTTAAGGAATTAAAAATTGAAATGGAAACGGTTAAAAAAGAGAATGAAAGAATTCTAAGAGCTCAAGAGGAGCTTAAACAAATACAGTTGAAAAAATTTCAGAGTGAAGGAAAGGATAAACAGATAGGATCTGATGATACGTCCTACCAACATAAAAGTAAAAGGTACAAACATTCTAAATTTGAAAGTAGTTCATACTCTGAAATTTATGGTGACTTACACAGGTAGAATCACCAGTATTCTAGTGACAACAGTGAGGATAATTATCATTCTAGAAAAAGGAAATTTAAGCCCAATGAGGAGATTTATGGAGAATTTAAAAATATTAAGCCCCTAACTTTCAACGTCGAAACAGAGAAATGAAAGGAAGCCAAAGCATGGCTGTCCAGAATGAAAAAGTATTTTCAAATTTATAATTACTCCAATCAGTTAAAAGCTAGAATGACAATATATAACTTAATTGGAAAAGCAGATATCTAGTGGCGGGACATAAAACGAGTAAAAGGCATAAAGGAAAAGAATATAAACTGGAGTACCTTTAAAAAATACTTTAAAAAGAAGTTTCTATGGAAGCAATATTATGAAGAGAGAGCTAAAGAATTCTATGATCTGAAGTTGGGAAGTATGAATATGAAGGAGTTAAACATTAAATTTTTAAGTTTACTACATTATGTGCCTTACATTGTTGATGAGAAACCCAAGGTGCGATGGTTTCTGATTTGTTTACCTTTTCACATTAAAGACAGAATTGAATACGATAACCCTAAAAATCTTGAAGAGGCTATGCGAAAAGAAAATTTATGCTATGACCAGAACCGAAAAAGGGAAAACCTGCCAAACTGGAAATCCAAGAGGTCTAATAATTTTAAACATAAAAAGAAGGGTTTCACACCTAATCGAAATTTTAGGAAAAATAATGCACGTAATTTTTGTAATAAAAAATTTCAAGGAAATAAAAGTAACTCACGACCAAACCCTAATGGCCCTAGAAATAAAGAAACTGCTAATAATCACAGCAACTACGTTAAGAATAACGAACGTAAAGAACCGAGAAAATGTTGGGATTGTAATGGACCTCACTATGCATCAATCTGTCCTAACAGAAAGAAGACCATTAGCAACATTCATATAGTGCAGAAACAGATGACGGTTGGTGACTTGGCAAGAGGGATGCCTAGGATCAATGTGACGCTGGAAAACAGGCAGGCCGATTATCAAACTTCCATGGTGGAAGTAGAAGGTAAGTTGAACCAAAAAACCATTTCGATCTTAATTGATCCAAGGGCTAGCTTGAGTTATGTTTCTCCCAGTTTAGTAGAGAAATGTAAATTACCAGTAGAAAAATTTACAAAGTCATGGCTGGTTCAACTAGCTACAGGAGCAAAAAGAAAAGTAAATAATTTTGTGAAAGATTGTACTTTATTTATGAATTAGATTGAAACTTCTGTAAAGTTAAATGTACTTCCATTAGGCTCTTATGATGTGTTAATTGGAATGGACTGGTTAGAAGAGCATATAGTAGTATTGAACTGTTTTGATAAAACCTTTACATGTGTAAATAATGAAGGAGAAACACTAATAGTAATAGGAATTCCTAGGAAAACGACAATCAGACAAATTTCTGCCTTGCGACTAAAACGGGCTATTCGAAAAGGATGTAAAGCTTTTGTTGTAAATGTAACTGAAGAAGAACATATTAATAATGAAGATAAACTAAAATTAGAAAATATCCCAATCCTGATGGGGTATTCAGATGTATTTCTGGAGGAAATTTCGGGACTGCCTCCGAAAAGGGAACTAGATTTTACTACTAAGTTGGTGCATGGTGCAGTGCTTAACTCAAAAGCTCCTTATCGAATGAATATCTTGGAGCTTAATGAATTAAAATCACAATTAAAGGAACTAATTGATAAAAATTATATAATACCAAGTGTGTCTCCTTGGGGAGAACCTGACATTTTTGTTAAAAATAAGGACGGTACTCTATGCGTATGCATTGATTACCTTAAGCTTAATAAAATGACCATTAAGAATAGATACCAGTTGCCCCGTATAGATGATCTGTTTGATCAGCTGCACAGAGTAACAATATTTTCAAAGATTGATTTAAGATCTGGTTATCATCAAGTCCGGATCAAAGATGAAGATATTTTTAAAACAACTTTTAGGACCAGATATGGTCACTATGAGTTTGTTGGTATGCCATCTGGGGTTACTAATACCCCGGTTGTCTTCGTGAGTTTAATGAACAATGTATTACATAAATATCTCGATAAATTTGTAGTTGTATTTATTGATGATATTTTAACTTATTCTAAGACTAAAGAAGAACAAGAGGAACACTTAAAAATTGTTTTACAAGTTTTAAGGGAACATCAACTTTATGCTAAGTTTGCTAAGTGCGACTTCTTTAAAGATAAAATAAAATACTTGGGTCACGTAATAACTAAAAATGGAATCTCGCTTGATCCAGATAAGATAAAAAAAAATTGAAAAATGGCCGGTCCCAAAGGATGTGACTGATGTGCAGTCATTTAAGGGGATCACCGGTTACTATCGAAGATTCATTGAGGTATTTTCAAGGATCACAAATCCAATAACTTCCTTATAGAAGAAAGGGAATAAATTTGAATGGAATAAAAAATGTGAAGAAATTTTTGAGAAATTAAAAGCATTATTAACTACTGCACCAATTTTAAGAATTGTTCATCCTAAAAAAGACTATGTTGTATGCACTGGTGCATGCAACGATGGTTTTGGTGGGGTATTGACTCAAGAAGGACACGTAATAGCATATGAGTCTAGGAAACTTAAAATTCATGAGAAAAGTTACCCTACTTATGATTTAGAGTTGGCTGCCATGATACATGCTTTAAATATGTGGCACCATCACTTGATCGAAAGAAAATTTATGTTAATGACGGATAATAAGGGTTTAAAGTATCTGTTGGATCAACCAAATCTAAACGCAAGGCAAGCTAGGTGGCCATCTTTCCTTAGTGAGTATGATTTCGAGATCCAACATATCAAGGGAATTGAAAATAAAGTAGCTGATGCTTTGAGTAGGAATGCAAGATTGAATTTTGTGGCAGTAATTAGTACTTATAAAATAGATTTAGAAGATCAGCTTGAAGAATGAGTAAAATTGGATGAAAATTATCAAAAATTACAAGCTAAAGTGGCAGAAAATGTAACTGAAAGTTTAAGTACAAGTTATATTCTAAATGAAAAAGGGTTAATACTTTATAAAAACAAGTTGTATATAACAATGTACCTAAAATTAAGCTGCTGATTTTAAAATGAAATACATAAGACTCCCTACTAGGGACACCCTGGCTATCAAAAGACAATAACCATGTTGCGGACAGATTATTTTTGGCTGAATATGAAGAATGAGTTGGCATAATATATTGCTAGGTGTTTTGAATGTCAACAGGTTAAGACTGAACATCAGCATCCAGCCAGTTTATTACAGTCATTGCCAATCCCTAGCTGGAAATGGGAAATAATCAATCTTGATTTTATTACAGGTTTTCCTAGAAATCAGAATCAGAATGATTCGATAATGGTAGTCGTTGACAAACTCAGTAAAGCAGCTCATTTTATACCAATAAAGACCACTCATAAGGTTGCTAATATTGCTGAAATATTTATGAAACAATCATTTCGTTTACATGGGATACCGAAAGTTATAATTTCTGACAGAGACCCTAAGTTTATGGGAAATTTCTGGAAATCTTTATTTAAAGGTTTGAATGCTACTTTAAATTTCAGTACATATTTTCATCCGTAGACGGATGGACAGACTGAAAGGGTAAATCAAATCTTGGAAGATATGATAAGGATGTATGTTAGAGAATAGCCAAGTAAATGGGAGGATTGCTTACACTTGGTTGAGTTTGCATATAACAACCACTACCAAGCTTCAACAAAATACAACCCATTTGAAATTCTGTATGGTAGAAAATGCAATACTCCCATCTCATGGAGTAACCCAGTTGACAAGTTAGTACTAGGACCTGAGATATTATAGGAAATGGAGTTAATTGTGAGGCAGGTGCAAGGTAATTTAAAGGTTGCACAAGACAAACAAAAGAGCCAAGCAGATATTAAACAGACTCAGAAAGAGTTACAGATGGGCGAACATGTTTTCATAAAGGAAAGGCCTAAAAAGAGTTCTTTAAAGTTAGGAAGTTGTGCTAAGTTGGCACCCAGGTATTGTGGGGCTTCCAAAATATTGTCCATAATGGGACAGGTAGCATACCAACTGGCTTTAACACCAAATCTAAAAGTTCATAATGTTTTTCATATCTCTGTTTTAAAAAGATATGTACATGATGCTACTCATGTTATAAATTGGAATGATGTGTAGGTGGAACCCGAAGGAGATTTTTTGGTGGAACCGGATTGTATTCTCAACAAAGGGGAGATCTTGCTTTGGAATCGCACCATTGGGCAGGTGAAGGTGCAATGGAAGCACCTTAGTCCAGAAGAAGCAACCTGGGAATTGGAGAGTCATATGCAGACATCATATCCAATTATGTTCCAGGGTATCTCTGAGGATGATGAAAAAAAGAACATCGAGGACGATGTTATAATTAAGGGGGTGTGTATGTCACATACCCCAAATTGCAAAAACATTTCATGTTTAAGGAGACATTATATTTTAGTTTTATTGTAAAGTTTGTAATTATTGACCTAGTGGGGTCAAGGATGATTGTAATTAATTATGTTGAATATTATATTAGTTAATAAATAAAAGATGAGACAACAGCTTAAGGAGGCTGTTAAATAAGTGTCTATTGGACACTAGGTGGAATATACTGGGGTGAGAGCATATTGACACTTGGCGGCATCCTCAAACCACTTCTAGTTGTTGCAGGAGGCAACTTCCCTATTTTTGTGCTCATGTTCCTCAAGAAAGTGGAACACGAGCAGGTGGCTCATTAAGTGAAAAACTGACCAAAAGGCCTAAGCATGCTAATATTTACCCATCAAATTCATCAAGTTGCTATAGTTATAGTCGCGTGTGACACGTAGGTTATCCAATACACAGTCACGTGTATTCCTATATCAAGTGTTTGCAGGCCAAGGTTTCATTTTTCTCAGTTTGTCTTCGAGTATTTTGGATTCAAAACTCTTCTCTGGATCTTGTTGATGCAGTCTAAGTGCTTTGGTCTCTGGTTATTATGGTTTTCATGTTCTTTTTAAGTCATCTTTATGTAAAAGTTTTGTGAAGAAGACCTTGTACCTAGTCTTTCCACTTGGTTTGTCTTTGGTGTGAATGTTGTTTGGATCATCATTTGTCAACATCTGTTGATTTTTTTATCAGGGTTTTATGTTGTTGCAATCTTGTTGACCCAATCTTATTTTTCCAAGGTGATTAACTTTGTCTTTTGCACAATGTTGTCCTCCAAGTGAGTTTTTGTCAAAATTTCTAGGTAGTCTAGGGTCTTTTCTCATAAGATTTGGTACATAGTATGAATTGTATAGTGTTTATACTTCATTGTCTTCTTCCATTTTAAAGAAAATTAAAACAAAAAGCAAGTCTCATTGTTATTATGCATTCTAGGCTAGTTTTTTAATTTTAGGTGCACTTTAATAGTTTTAGAACTTTAAAAGGAAAAGAAAAGTTTCTCATTTTTAAAGTCACATAGTCAGTTTTTTTATGTTTCGAAAAGGAAAGATAAAGTGAAAATGTTATTTTTGAATTCCATTACACTTTCAATATATTTTCACTTTCTTGTTGAGTCCAAACACATCATTAGTTTCACGACCACTTCCCATTTGAGTAATCAAGAGCCTTTAAAAATAACGTTGATAATTAAAATATATTAGAATTTTTTGTTTAGGGACGACATCTACTAATATAGGATAATATTTTGGGCTAGGGCTTATCTCTAAACTGTCCAAAACAATTAAACTCAAAACATAGTGGCCATTCTTCAAGGAAACCCAAGCTTGCAAAAAGGTGAACTAGAAAGATCCTCTCACACACGAGTTAAGCACGAGTTTGTGCGAGATTGATTTGCAGATATAGCCCTCCAATACTCGGTTGAGCATACACCATATTCGTTGAGCATTCAGGGATTCATTCAGTACCACCCTTGGCCTCATGTGGTGCCAGTGTTGTTTGAGTTTCAGGCTTAGTTACCCTACCCATGCGCATCGACTGGAGTGACAACTTTTCTGTTGAACCTTTTTTGTGAGGTTGGTATCCATAGTATGTTGACCTATAGGGATCTACACAGGTGACGGTGGAAGGTTATTTCTAATGTACCTAGGGCAGGCGTGGGAGGAAACCATGTGGATATCTTTGGAAAAGCGATTGGTGATTTAAATGCTTGCCCCAAAGTGATTGTGTTATGGACCCTAGATAACTTCTCTTCGCCCTTCATTAGTTAGTCTTGGGCACTCATCATCCCAGACTTGCCTTTGGAATGTATCTTTGTTTGATTAGTCTGGATACTTAGGGACTTTTCTAGTGGTGTGTTGGTTGGACTGCTTGTGCTTTAGTTGGAATTAGGTTTATTTGATTTTAGTTATTATATGTGGAGGATCAACCTCTCTGTAGGTCATGAAGGTTGCAAAACCTTCCCCCACTTACAATGGAGCCCCCACCCCCACCTCAGAGGTGACTTGTCAACACAAGCGGTTCTTTTGAGCCAATAGGGATAAGTGAAATTCCTGGGGAACTTGAACTTATTAGGCATACTAAACCTACTCCTCATATGGTTGAGATAGAAGATATGTAATATGAGAGTTTTGCAATAACTTTTAACCCACCCTTAACCCATGTACTTCCATTTGGTCAACCCAGGATTAGTACATATAGAAATACTTCAAGTTTTTTATGGGTAACACAGGGGAAATATCATGATACATTTATACTCCTAAAATAGATATTCCATCATAAGGATTATACCCTCCTCATGTCAGTATACCAATATCTAATACTCAGTCTATTTTGTCACTAGTATTGTCTTTAAATTTTAGTTCAATAACCCTGGGTTCACCTAGTACTCGAGTGAATATTCCTTCTATATATGTGAGTCCTACTACTGGATCTTCTACAATAGCTGTTATTGGCAAACCAGGGATACCATTTACATCCTTCCCTTTGTTTCAAAACTCTCAGAACAATCCTACCAGTTTTGCTTCTTTTATTTAGGTTTTTTCATGGTATGGAGGACATATCCCTCCTTTTCCATTTTTGGGTTCTTTGCCTACACATACTGGTGTGCCCTTCGTAATCCAAAATCCCTCCACAATATTTAGATTTAAAAGCGTTGTTCAAAGTTTTATTGTACCGGCTGGTAGTTCTTCCTTTTCACTATCAGATAGAAGGAACACTACTCTCGTATCTACAATACATATTTCAGTCGGAAATAATTTGTCCAAAGTCCAATATAATGCACCACAGGGAAGTAAGCCCTTAGCATTTGGGTGGAATCCTTTTCAAACCATTTTTACTTCATAGTCGACGACTGGGGGAAACCCCAACCAACCTTACCAAAATTTTGGTTTAGGGATTTCTTTCGATCAAACTCCCCAAATACAGTCTTTGTCTAGGCCTCGTTTTCCTTTTCTAGCAACTTTAAACTTGCAATATTTATCAAAATTAACAAATGATCATGTGCATCATGATCCAACTTGGCCACTTGTTCCAGTCAAACTACCTTCAGATATCCCTAAGTTTGAAGGAAAAACTGGAGAAGTTCCAAGATACGATGTCACAACTTTTCATCTTTGGTGCTCTTCTAACTCATTGAACGATGATTCCATTTGGTTAATAATATTTCAACAAACCATTACCGACGTGGCGGCTAAATGGTACATCAAATTGCCATCCGCCACTTATAATGGTTTTTATGATTTAGCGATGGTATTTTTTAATGACTTCCAACTCCCTATTCGCTATGATGTGGCACAAATATTTTGTCTACCTTTAGGAAAAATAAATCCGCACACATCTCCGATCACATTCATGAGTGGCAGCGATAAAAGATGTTTATTAAGGCTAATATACCTCCCGAATTCTTATTAGAGTGGTTTTTGAAATCACTTTTACCTTGCATCTCAAAAGATCTTTCTACTTTGGGGGTGACTATAGAAGAGGAAGCCATACTCAAAGCCCAACAATTGATCTGATATACACTTAGTATGGGATTCTATCTGAGATTATACCAGATGCACTAAGACTGAATACTGACCTTGTGAAGATGAAACCTAAACCACATGCCGACGGAATCGTAGGTTGAGTTGAGACACCTAATGTAGAGTATTTGGATAAACAAATACATGAATTATCTATGAAGAAATCTATAGTAGAGGAAAATATTGTTTCCATACCTTCCCCTCAACTGAATAATGCAAATAACATGCAATCTAACCAACAAGGTACTCAATTATTCGGTGGGAGAAAGAATAGAAGGAAGAAGGGAGAAGGTAACTAGAAAAAATCTAAGCCCATGAATAATGCTAAGGGGGGTAAGAAAGAAAAGAAAAAGGGTTGGGCATGTTCACTCTCACTAAGGTATTTAAAAAATTGATATTTTCTTTCCCACAAAACTTTTAATTCCAAACACATAATTCAACCCACCCATAGAAAAAATAAATAATATCTCTCTACATTATAGTCCTCACTGTGACTAAAAATTGATGATCCAATAGGAAATTTGTGGTATATTGATAAACTCAGTGAAGAAGAGACCAAGTTCTTACCTTCCAACACATATCAAAGAGCCAAAGAATTACCAAAGAAGTCACACCATCGATGCATTTATACAAGCGATCTGTGATTCCTTCGCACCTTAGATATATTTGTCATGAGATATCCCACTTGCTTGAACCATAAACAAATATAACTCTATAACTATGGAATCATATGCAAGATATGGAGTGTGGGAGAGGGAGTTAAGAACAAGAGGGAGTGTTTTGGATCCCTTATTTTATATTAATTCTATATGATTCCTTGTACCTTGATTGAGAGGATCCCATAAAGTGTTAATCATGAAATTAAAGTCCATATTCATTGAAAAAACACATAATGGTATGTTCTTATAGTTTATCATGCTTATAAATACCTAGGGGATCCACCAACATTCTGGTTGAAATATTCAAACCCATCTAGACATTATCCTTAATCATTTATTTGATTTACTAGTGCTTATACCATTATCAATTGACCACCTAGTCTATATCCCTAACTATCGTGATCACTTTGGACTATTATTTTGTCATTATTAGCCTCATTATCCTCAAATGCACCCTCTTCCTTGTTTCTAAGAGTCAATGCGCCCTCATGCATGATTTTAGGCCCACTTGAGTAAGTTCCTTTAATTTAGGAGCCTACCTTCAGTTAACTAGCCTTGATTTCATCGCATGAGTTAGTATGAGCTCTGATGACCACTAACACTCAATTGAACACCTCTTATGTACCCTCCATCATTACTTATCATTAGTTGATTAGATAATTATCCTTCTTGGTGCACCTACTATCAATTACACTTATTTAACTGATATGCTTCAGGAGTTATGACTGGAAACTATTTCTAGTGATGTTTTCTATGCTATCTAATCCTGCCACACGTGTGGAGTTCAACTGCCCCTTTAGAATCATGAATTTATCCCTTGGATATGTATTATAAATTTAACCTTATTGGTGAATAATAGTTAGATGGAGTTTATGCCAATTGAGTTTTCTCTCTTATGTTTACGCATCATTACTTTCTCTCCATTATTATGCTTATCTCTGTTGCAATACTTGTGAGGTTACATTAGATTCTTAGACCCACTTTGCAAATTATTATATGGTATTAGAGCTTCTAGGTTGACCATAGCTCATTTAGAATCAATTAACTTGCATATAGATCTTTACAGAGTTTTTTTGCAGGTATTCTTGGTACATCAACTTCCTGGATTCGAAGTTGTTCCTAAATTTGAAGATGAAAATTGCAGAAACCTCTATTGTTGATGAAGAACTCAGTGATTTCTCTCATCTCAATTCTCAAACCCTTCATTTTTTTATCCTGAGGGTGATAAGTCAATTGTTTTTTATCATGTGCATGGTTCACAATATAATGATGTGCAATCTAGCGATCTCCTGGAAGTTTTGAAGGCTAGATCAAATTTTGAGAGTACTTCTTTTGCACTCCTAGCCAGTGATCTCGAGCTTTCTACATATTCCTCTATGATGACTGGCATAGTTCCTCGATGTTCCTTTGAATATAGAGACTTTTCCATTGTTTTTCCATGCATGGGACTCTTGTTCCAAACCTTTTTGTTCTCCTATCTATCTTCTATTTTGAATTCTAAACTTAAACAACCAACTGTTGCAGCTCACACGCTCTCTGAGCCTCCGTTTGGTTCAAATTTTAGTGTGTTATTGGATGTTTTGAATGTGGAATTTCAGTATGGAGTTGTTGCATTTACTCTCATTGACATTCTTCCTATCCACTGTGTGATTTTGATTGGCATGTATTCTCAAAGTTGCACAAAAGATAGAGGACACAACCATTCACTTGGAGCTGATTTTACTTTATTTGTATCACATCTTGGTTCAAATTTCATGGCTCTAGCATCTCAAGTCTCATTTGGACCTGATCTCAAGAAGTTCAAGTCTAGTGAGATCCTTCATTTGCTTGCAAAATATGCAGAGATCCAACATATTCTTCCCAATAATAATATTTGTCCAGACATCTAATCAAGTTCACACCTACTTGAATTTGGAGCAGTTTATTTTGGGTGTACCTCATGTCCTTTTTTTAAGAAGGACCTAATCTCCTTTTATTTTTCACATAAGTTAGGCTTAAGGGGGTCTTGGAATATTCAAACCCATCTAGACATTATCCTTAATCATTTATTTGATTTACTAGTGCTTATACCATTATCAGTTGACCACCTAGTGTATAGTCCTATGCATCCTGATCATTCTAGATTTGTATTTTGTCATTATTAGCCTCATTATCCTCACATACACCCTTGTCCTTTTTTCTAGGATTTAATGCGCCCTCATGCATGATTTGAGGCCCACTTGAGTCTGTCCCTATAATTTAGGAGCCTACATTCAGTTAACTAGCCTTGATTTCATCACCAGAGTTAGTATGAGTTCCGATTACCACTAACACTTGAACGAAATTCTCTTATGTGCCCTCCATCACTAGTTATCATTAGTTAACTGAATAATGTTCCTTCTTGGTCCACCTACTATCAGTTACACTCAATTACTGATCTACTTTAGGAGTTATGATTGACATCTATGTCTAGTGATGTTTTCTATGCTATTTAAGCCTTCCACATGTGTTAAGTTCAACTGCCTCTTTAGGATCACGAATTTCTCCCTTGGAGATGTATTATAAATGTAACCTTATTGGTGAATAATAATTAGATGGATTTTATGCCAATTGATTTTTCTCTCTTATGTTTATGCTTCATTATTTTTCTCCATTATTATGCTTATATCTGTTGCAATTATTTTGAGGTTACATTAGATTCTTAGATCCACTTTGCAGATTCTTATAATTGGACCCTTGCTTTTCTAAATACCCCCCTATCCAAGAGATTGCTTCATTAACAATCCTATTAGCGATAGAATTGTTGAGCCTTCTTATATGTAGCAAACTTACTTTCTTAATTTGATTGAGATTACAAGTAATTATATTTCGTAATGTACTTATGGTAAATCCCTCCTTAACTTATTTACTTCTCGCTTAATTGATAACAAGGAGAGAGTCATTGAGAATTATGAATTTTTGGATCCCGAGCATTTTATAAACTCTAATCCCCTGTGCAAGGAATACCATTATGATTTATTGTTAGTCACCACTCCCTCCCCATGAGAAAGTTAATTATATTTTTCCATTAGATTCCATAAGGACCCCCCCAACACCTACTACCCCAGGATTCTCTTTCAATGCTCTGCCAAAAAAAAATTATGGAACCTTTGAGATCTGATCCACCCTTGAAAATATATTTAATTGATATCTAATCACCACACATTTTCTTTGGTTTTGTTAGAGAAAATACTTTTGTACTAAGGGGTACTCTCGAATATAAAGCTACAAGTTCATCATCTCTCTGATCATTAAGAGGTTCCTTTGAAAAACCAATGAAACTTCATGAGTTCAAAGGGTAAAGGAGGATCTCTCGCTCTAACCATAGTTCTGATATGTGTAATGGATTCTAAATATACAATTCCCTTGTTTCTTGCTGTTGAAGTATTCCATCATTTGTATTTAGGTAAGGCCATCCATGCTTTGTTGGAGGCAAGTGTATGGAACAAAGAACTAGGATATTGCTCCTTCCAATAAATAAGGATCAATAGTCCAATTCGACATTCTTCCTAAATCATATTTGATTATGTGATAATAATATCTTAAGAAAAGTA
The DNA here is from genome assembly GCA_001517045.1 of Pseudotsuga menziesii. NCBI lineage: Eukaryota > Viridiplantae > Streptophyta > Pinopsida > Pinales > Pinaceae > Pseudotsuga > Pseudotsuga menziesii. The sequence continues at coordinate 330,808 of LPNX010887968.1, forward strand.
TTGTGAAACCATTTGAACCTAGATTCAAGCTCCATATTGCTTCCAGAAACACTTTCTCGGCTATTAAGTTATCGAGATATTTCTTTTCATTTACACTGATCAGACTATGAATATTATTTACCATTTCTTCCTTTTCCATTATGTTATAGCTGCCAAATTCTATGTCGTACTTCTTTGAAAAGGTTTTTCACTTCCTCTTTTATAGCAGTAAAATCATTCATCGTCTTCCCCTATGAATATTTGATCTCCTATCACATTTTGATTAATTATTTATTTTCCTTGATTATGAAAGAATGGTGTTTTCTTGTCCCTTTCCTTAAGCCAAAGACTCCTAGGTTTTTTATTCTAGGCATCTTCCTCCTATCTACACACTGCCAATATTTCATGATTTAATTCCTTTTCTCTTTAAATATTTCACCCATTATTTCTTGCCCTTCCATTTCTTCTTGACATTTTTCTATATCTGCTTGACCTTCGCAACACCTTTTATCCAAGGTTTGATAATTTTCTTTGGCCCATATTTTCAAATCACATTTAATGAATATAATTTTTTATCCCTAAATAAAAAACAAGGAACCTTTTGTGAAGGCATTCCATGTATTTTGAATAAGATGTATATTTTCTTCTTCCTTCAACCACAAAGGATTAAAACAAAATGGAATGGGGCCATTATCTTTCAAAACCTCAAAGGAGAGTAAAATGGGCTTGCCATCTAAGGTTTCTACAGGGAATATTTTAGACTAAAGAATAAATCCTTTTTTTAATAAAGGAGCTATGAACAATGAAATTGTCTAATTTGGATTCAATAAACTTTGGACCAATCCTATTACTTGACAAAGTGTAGATTCCTTGTGTAGGAGGGGATTCCACTAGATCCCAATCCACAATTAAACCCTTCATGAACTCCCCAAATGGATCTCCAACCAAGATCCTCGCCCTTATTTTCGTGTGGGAGATAGTTGCATTGAAGTCCTTGAAAACTATGCTTCTTTAAGAGAATCCATTATCATTATCATGTAAAATATTTAGATATCTTTAAATTTTTATTTTGTTCCCATAATGTATAGGCCCATACATTGCAGACTCTTAGTCTCTCTAAAGTCTCTAAATCTTCAAGTTCCATCATAAGCTAATTTTAATTTTCCAAATGCTCCATTTTCCTAAACTTCTTAGTGTCCCAAAGGGTTGCAATTTCACCATATGCCCCTATGGCACTTACTCCTATACCATCACTTTTCTTCCAAAAATATATCAACAAACTTGTAGCTTCCTCAGCTTCCATTTTGGTCTCCTAGATGAGAAGGAGAGAGGGATTTTATCTAATTATTAATTCCTTGATAAATTATATTTTTTCCTTCCCCCCTCGAACGTCGATAGTTCCAAGATACCAACCTCATTATTTATTGCTTGAGTTTGTGCCTATCTAATCTTTCCCATCTTCTTGTTGTTATTTAAAAGTAATTGCACAGTCTATCACTTAAAGGTATTTATCAATTGATGCTTGTTTACCTAGATCCTTTTGTTTTGTTGCCATTTATTCTCTCTTTTCCTTGGTTGATTCCCTTCTACGTTTCTTTATTGTTTGTATGTTCTCCTCTGGTTCTTTTGTTGATTCCACAAAAGTTTAATTTGTGATGTTTCTAGTCAAAATGCTTCTTAGAGTATCTTGACTTTTGGCCCATGTCACTTGGATCTATTGTATTGGATTCTAGGGGAGACATGGTACATAATTTTCCTCTCTGCGTATATCTTAATGTAATACTACTTGTTCTAGAGTCTTTTTATTTTATGAGTCAAAACCATGTGTATCGATATTGCCCTCTCCTCCACTATCAATTCTTTGTCCATATTGGAGAAGGGGGGTGTATGAGAGACTATAATAGGAGCATAATTTATGACTAGAATAAAGGTTGATATTGGAGTAGAATACATTGGGTTTATTTCCCCCTCCTTTTGATACTTTTTCCTAGCCATCCTCTTTCACATTATTAATGGGTATGGGATTTAGGTATTTTTGAAAAATGCACATACTCATGATAGACCTTACATTTGAATGGAGTCTATTCATAATATATTTTTTGTACACAGGTCCATCCATCCATGGTAAGATTTATAGCTTATGGTAGACCCTTATCTAAGTCTACCTCGACATAATTTGAGCGCGTGCAATCATGGGGAGTTTTAGCTCCAATTTATCAATGAAATGTATCATAGATTTTCAATTAACCACAATATCTTCATCACTCCAATAATGAACAAGTAAATGTGGAAGATTCACTATAACTGGAAATGTTGAATGTCCATCTTTATATGGGTTGAAGGACAAAATCCACTTGTTCAGATACATGCCTCTTGTGTTAGAATACACATGGATACTAAGAGAATGGATTAAATTAGTATCCTACACACTTTTTAATGTTTACTTCATCAAGCATATATAGTTATGTCATCAACATTAACCATGTACAATATAAATCACAAGTACACGTGTAGACAATATATATATATATGAAAACTCAATAAATTATATTGATAAACATATTCTTTTACATCATGATTTAGAAGACACCAATCTCTAAACTTCTTGAGCACGAACTAGAAGGAGGCACCAACTGATAGGAAGCTTAAACTCCCTTGTTTACCAGATCCAACTAGAAGGAGGATACAACCCCCTAGTTTATCAACTCCAAATTTTGTAAAGTATGCTATAATATATCCAAATATTCTCCAATGAAACCTCAAACATAGACCTCGTTCTGCTCACCAAAATACCTCAATTATTGCTCAAATGTCTTCTTCAAATTTATATGTACCATATTATAATAATTGTCAAAATTATTTTTCAAATATGATAATCCTCTACTCCATTCACTATTATAAATTCAAAACATTTCCTGTCAAATCTACAATGATATCTTCTCAATGTCAGCATTAATGGGCTCTACAAGATCTAGATTATTCACTTTACAACTTCATAAGGTCCACAATACCGAGTCTGCAACAAGGTTCTTCTTCTTTTAAAGTACAAATATAAGTTACAAGTCAATGTGTCCTTTAAGGTTTCAATAAGACTTCTTTGATATCAATCATAGACAAATATTAGTTATATTCAATCACCAATGCTTCATAGTCACGATCTTTGTAGATTAGGTTTAACCCTACAGAAGAACTCCAAATAATTCAGAATGTCCTAGAAATAAAATGACCTTTAATCAATGAGTCTTTTATGACTGCTTGATTATGTTCTTCAATTGTTCCTTCTTTTCCAACAACAAAACTTGCATTGTATTCCTCAAACCGATTCTTAAGTATTCAATAACAATCTTTCTTTAAGTAGTTCTTACACCGAGATCTTGGCAAGAAGGGTTTTTGGTTCTTTATGAGTATATACATTTATCATAGAGAAGGACTAAACCCAAACTCCTTAATCATACTTACAAACCATGTAAACTTTACAAGGTTTCTCAATCATAGAGAGCTTAGAAAGAGGTAATACACAAACTTAGACTAGGCATAGAAGATGATCATATTAACCCAATCATACTGTAACAAGGAGCTCACAATACCCAAAAAGGTTTAACTATACTAATAAGTACTTACATATGCCAAAATTTTATCTTTATTACCCTTGATCATCTCTCTTCATCATATTCCTTGGTCCTACTCCTTAGACTTGCTCCTTCGATCTTATTCGTATGCTCTTGTGATATCCAATATTAACCCTACAACTAACTCCCTCATACTTACCTGCCAAGTTCAATTCATCATTCAAGTGAGGGTGCACTTCTATATATTTATACACATTTTATCACTTGCAATGGCCAACCTTACACTTTCATTTTTGAATTTTTAATGGGTCGACCTATCATGTTAATTTTCCTAGGACATCCTATCATTTTGGTTAATTTGTTTGAGAGAGGGTCGACTTATAATTTTCTTGCATTACCTTCTACACTTGCTATCCTTAAATGCTTCTTTAGTACTTAGACATATTTGCTAGGGAAACTTCAATGTCTTTTCTAAGGACTTCAAACATTATGGCATGTTAACTTCATCAACGCTTTAATGCTCCGAGTCTCTTTCACAATCATTTGCTTCAAAATTAGAGTGGGCTAGTTGTAAAGGTAGCTCACCACCTTTTATGACTTACATTGATATGATCCTATGGTGAGTTTGAAAACAATTTAAAACACACTTAAACAAAAGGGTTAAATATAGGATCATTTTATTGAACTGATTACTTCCAATAAGGGTTGGATTTGATTTTAATATAAAATCCTCTTAATCTGGTTTTAGTCCATAATGATGATTTAATACATTTAGAAAGTCTAATGGTACTAAAGAAGCAATATAAGAGACATCCAAAAGATAAACATGACAAGATGCAAACCATATTGATAACATATTTCGTCAACCCTTGACTACGTCTCTAGATCCACTTGAAATGCAAATCGCTTTATTCCTTCTTGTAACAGATGTTGGGACCTTCTCACTAGTGTTTACATCAAAAAGTAACTTCTCTTAAAGAATCCTCTACACACCAATGAAACTACTCCATACATAAAAAATGATGGAGTTCTCCCAATGCAAGCTATCCATGCTCTCTCATTAGCTTCTACGAGATTTGAGCCTCGGGCAGTCCGACGTTCTCTAGAATTATCATCAAGTATGATGGTCTCTAATATGGCCTCAAAAGGATCTCTCAAATCACCTTAAACAACAAAGAAAAAATAGTGATCACACACATAACATAGCTCTCAAAACATGATGGATCTCACACAACAAAAGAAGCCAATAAGAATCATAAATCTCTTCCCCAAAATCACTCCAAAAGTCTTTCTCTCAAGTCTCTTCCTCTCAATGGAGTTCTCCCTCAAATGGATTTTCTCTCCCCATGAGGTTATCCTTACAATGCAAATGACAAGGGCTTAAAAAGTTGAAGTCACCCTTTAGTGGCATACTTCACATGGCCCACATTTGTCCCATTAGTTGGCTTTGGCTTGTAGAACCAACAATTGTTGGCTTTCAAATCCATAAGCCAAAATGACATTTACAACTTGTTTCCATATTAAACATGGGAATAACCCACCTTACTCGCACACTTAGCCCATTATATTTATTGGTATTGCAACTTGGCAATAACCATGTTCTAAAAACCCACCTTGAACCAAACAAAACAATCATAAATAAAAATGGTTATAATCACCCCCATATTCGTGACATAAAAAGGGTATGTATCCACATTGTTTTGGTGGCTTTTAATAATTCGTTGGCTTTATATGCCATAAATTTAAAACACCATACCACTTGGGTTTTTTTCGAACAACCATAACAATATTATGTCATTCGTTGAGTGGAGTACATAATGGCATATAATCCAAAATTTTAATATTTTATTCCTTTTTGCATGAAGTATGTGGAAAACCACTTATGTAGATATGTTGGCATATATAAAGTAATATATGGTATGAATTCCAAGTTTGTGATATACCATGTGACAAGTATGTGGTGTCAGGGTTATCCAAATCATGTGGTTGTTGCACATTTTGTTGTGGGCATGCCAAGTTACATGGAATACCGCGTGACCCATGCACACATATATAAAATGGGCCGGGGCTTATCCTCGACACTTTTTTCACCCATTTAAAATAAGTGCTAACTTCAAATAAAATACGCTCCATATCATGGCAAGCAACTTAGTGTAGGCACGCTTGTAATATGATTGGCTTGTACGAGGGAGGTCAATGGTTCAAGCCTCAACATTGTCATATTTTTCTTAAAAATATCATTATAGTGGTCATCTAGGCTGCCACATGGAAGTTTTAGATTGGTCCATGTCACACTTAGTCACATACCATTTCATCTCCCAACTCAATGCCACATCACCTACAACTACCAACGAGGATGCCATGTGTTGTCTCGTGGCACTTACAACTGCCAACTCGGATGCCATGTGTTGTCCGATGGAGATGCCTTGTAGGCAATGTACATTCCATGTGGAACCCTTTTAGTGGTGCCATGTGGCACTTCTTTTTCCACTCTGCACATGAAAAGTATTATTCTGCTGAAGCTTCAGAAGATGATAGCTTGTACATATGAAGTCTATTTCATGCGTCCTTTACAACATTGGAATTGGATTGACAAGGTCTTCATGATGGCATTGTCCTATGCAGGATTTGAAGACTATGAATTTTGATATTTTCTAGAGCCATCTCGATCATATATATTCTTCAAATGAGATCACACCCACCCATAAAGTCTGCTAGATGCTCTTGAAAAGCTTGGAGTGTCTTTAGGGCTTGAAAAATTATAATATGTCTTTCTTGAGGTCTGCTCAATAGTTTTTCATCAAATATGATCATCTTTATTCTCATCTTTGTGATTCCATATCAATAAACTAATCACCAAAAATTGATCATGAAGTTGACTAACATCAATAACAACACCCTTTCCAACAATCTCCCCCTTTGCCATTGATGGAAACACCTTAGTAAAACATAAGGCTTGTGATCATTGGGTTGTTATCTCCCACTTCTTCTTCATCATTAGATTTGAACAACTTCATACTTTCTCTCATGACTTTCAACTTTAACAACTCTTATTTTAGTAGCTTCTTCTCTTCCCTTTGACATCAATGGGAAAAGAGAGGATAGCTCCCCCTATCAAATAGTTTCCATCTATTATTTTTTCTCCCCATGTCATGATTACATTAGGTATCCTCGAGCTTGATATTTAGCAGTCTCTCTTTTTTACTAAAGATGTCAAAGACACATCTACTACTCCCTTTGCCATGAGTATTGTTGATTGCTTCATGAGATATCTTTGTTGGCCTTGTCCCCCTCAGATAATGTGGGACTAAACTATGGAACTTATCACATTCCAACTAATCATGAGAGATACTTCATGAGCTCAACTAAAATTGAACATGCTTCAAATCAACAAGAAATCATTCTTGTCATAAACCGCGATCAGATCTTGTTCTCATTAACTATTTTCAATGTAATCCCTTAGAATCATTAGGATAAAATAGGCACCTTTACTATTGTTCATTTTATCATAGGGGTTCTTCATTACTTGAAGTTGCTTTATCTATTAGCCCTTCATATAGCTATAATGACCTTAATGACCTTCCTTCGCAAATTGCTAACGTTGATATGTTCAGGATCAATTGGATTGAAGCTATACCATCATCATTGGTTGGAATTGGGATATCCACGAGATCTGGATCACAATCTGTATCAACTAAGCAAATTGTTGGAATACCCAAAGTTCTAGTTAATGGATTCTTCTTGTTGATTGGTAATTATCGCAATATTGGGTAAGCTCGTCATGTATCTAGTCAATGAGTGAAGTACTCATTGCACCGAAGAGTTGCATTCTACAACCCAGTATAGGAGAGATGTGTAACTCTTTCCATGCTCATCCTAGAGTTGACAGGTGTCCTCTATAAAAAATAATAATATATTATTAATAACATGTTGGCTTAAATTAAATTTAAATTATTTAGAATTATATATATATATACATAGTCCATTGGGCGTAGTTCGGGTGGTTGGGAGATTTAGTTGTTGCACTCCCCACTCGAGTTCTAATCTCGTCGGGGACATTTGCTCCTTGGGAGCCCTTGTATGTAATGAAATATTAGGCTGGTGAGCCATTTATCGTGATTAATGATGCCCAAGTTCATGTATACTTGCCTAGCG
>LPNX010887968.1:338583-361083 GCA_001517045.1 Pseudotsuga menziesii
TCTCTCGGTGCTTGGTAGATCCCCTTTTAGATTGATCAATGCTGGTTAATAATAATCTCAAAAACATACAAGCTTATGATCCTATCTGACATTCCATATTATTTCAAATTGTCTTCAAAGAATTCTGCTTTCGGTCTTTTGAAAAACATTGAGATAGTCCATAAATTTTCCTTATACACTTCATACTTCGGGTTGGGAACAATCACATATGTCATGTCCTTCAAGAATAAGCATAGTGGTATATTCTTCAAGAACTTTCCAATCAAGTTTGGTCTTCAAATTCTTATATGGATGCTTGACTATTTAAAGTCATTCTTCCAAACATGGGCTGCAATAAGATCCTCTTACTCTACCAATCATGCTTATGTGGTTTCTATTCAAAGTAATCAATCATTCAATGTAGCTGTGGGATACAATATTAACTCACAATCAGTCTTGTTTCATCTGAAATCTTAATGGATTCTTCATATTTCGAATGATTATCTATTTCCAAAGGTTCATTTGAGGCATCTAGTACTGCTCAATGGTATTAAAACTAAGCACATTTGCAAGAGATCCTTTCAATCTACCTATTACAAACTATATTCACAATCCTTTACACATGCCTCAATAAATTACTAGTCCACACAAATTTCTCATTGCAGGATTAAGAAGGATCTCAACTGTCGTCAAAATGATGTTATTGCAAAAATCAAAATAAATTTGATAATAACCCTCGCATTTTCTTTGTTTGATTTCCTTGTATAATGGAACTTTGCAACGTTTCTAAGGCTATTATGATGACTATTTGAGGTCTTCAATTGCAATTGCTACAAACAATTTTGTCTCAATAGGATGGATCAATATGCTTGAAAATTTTGTTGAACTTTATTAATACCAGTGCTCTTATCAGTGAAGGAGGTATTTACCCAAGCTTTTAAAAATTCCTAAGTCTGTATAAATTCCTACCAAGGTTGTTTAAATGTCTACTTGTTCTTTCAAAATGCATAATATATGTGTCGAACTCCCACCAATTTCTTCAACACAGAGTTTGGTAACATCATTGATTGTTATATCTTCAAACACATAGTAAATACCATGTTCCTTTCTCAACTAGATATTCAAATGTTGCATTTCCAATTGGATCACAATAAAATGATTAGGTAGATGTGTTTGGCGATTTCTAGGTTTACACGTATAATTTTACTGTTGATATGATATGAAGGCTTGCTAAAATTCCACAATAGACTAATTTCATATATATGTCTATTATTGAGTATTCCATAACCATTTTCTATTAAGATTCAACTTATCATATCTGATTTCTATTTTCCTCTAAAATAGGATTGCAATATACATGATGTCCAAAGTAACCTATGTTTCACATATATGGTCCATTTATTCATGAAAACGATACCAAGTTTAACATTCTTTGCATGATCAAGAAAAGTATGGCCAACAAAAGCTTCATGAGTAATCAATCCATCATCACTCCTTACATCAAGCACGTGAAGAGTTGCTATCATTATGAAGACCAAAATCAACTTGATCCACTCTAAATTGTACAACTGCTCTCAATCTCCTTTCCTTATTTACCATGTGATTGTTGATACAAGATTACAATGTGTTCCTTTAACATTTCCTTTAGCATGGTGTACTATTTTATGCTTAATAAGGGCCTCTTCTTGTAGTTAATCACGAACCAAGTTTACTATTGATGGCATCTGTTGTTTAAATATCACTAAGCTTCCTCGTAGTTAGATTTGTCTTTGTATGTGGCCATTTTTGAAGAAATATGATGTTCAAAAAAAAGATTTGAGACCTTCTCAACTCTTCATATGTCAAGCCTATTTTAAATAAACCTTCGTCACTTCCATATTCATCGTTCCTCTCTTGAGCCATTACACATTCTTCTTTATTTTCCTAAATTATAGCATTTTCTTCCTTAGTCATTGGCTCATTTTCTTTCTTGCTCAAGGGATTGTTGATTTTCAAGGCATTATTAAAGTATTCAATTTTGTCACATTTCCTTTTAGGACCTTCACTTATCATTCTACTATTTACTTTTTCAACTTCAATTGTAATATCTTTGTCCTCTTTCTTGCTTGGTACTTCATATTTTCTTCTCCACACTTTTGTGAGTTTCGCTCTAAGAGATATTTCCATATTACAATTTCTTGAAATGTGCCCATGCTTATGACAGTTGTATCACTCAATATTGTGTAGGATTCTCTTTCTCAAATGCTCATTTCTTTCATGAGTCCTACAATCTACTACCTTCTGCCCATAGCTATAACAATAATAACAATAACAAAGGAATAAACTTTGATACTTGGTGTTAGACAATTTATGATATGGATTCCTAGATATTCCTTTCTTTATCCATCCTTGCTTCTTGTTCATTCTTTTTTGAGTGCCAACATCATTTCATGTTGGATCAAGTGCCTTTTTAATTTGTCTCTTCTCTTCTTCTCTTCCATGTGACTTGGAGATTCTCCTCTTTCAAGACTGCATCCATATCCAATTCCTTTTATATTATTAGGATATATGTGTCTACTAAGTAGATCTATAAATATGAAGCACTCTTTTCAAACTTTAGATTTATGAAACTTTCTTTGTTCATTATTTCATGTAAGATTTTGATCTCATTGTCATTTTCTTGAATCTTGTTTTTCAAGCATTCTTCCTTATTTTTTACATCCTCTAGTCGACCCTTGAACAGAGTGATTTCTTTGAAGTGTTTCTTGTTTGTGGTAGCTACTCTTTCCAATTCACTTTTCAAGGTGACAATATCAAGTTCTCTTGCTTCTCAAGTTTCCTCCTTTTGAATTAGTTGACTTGTTAGACATTCTAATACTTTCTTTGCTTCTTCCACTTGTACCCTTAAACTGATGATAGTCTTTTTAGCTTCTTATAATTTCTTTTCAACACTACAAGGAAAAGAGCTTGTATAAGAGTTCATAGTGGAGGCTTAAAGCGTCACAAGATTGGCAAAAAATTTCAAAAAAATCTCTGCTACAACCTCCTCCAATGGTAATGGATGTCTTAATGGATGTCATAACAAATATATTTTATAACTAAAAAAAACTTGGCGGTCATATGTTTTAGCGGATGTTTTTTTATCAGTACCTTTAGTTCAATATAGGCACATCAATGCGCTTAGATCAACATAGGATCACAAGTGTGTTACATAACACAACGCACCAATGTTGTGCAATTCAAAGTATGTGAATCGATGCATTCAAATATAATGAGCACCATAAATAACATAATGTCAATGCCATACTGGTGTTTGCATATCGATTATATGAACTAGTGATTTCTTACATAACAAATGCACTTATGCGATATGCCACATCATACACATAGTATGAAATTTATTTTTTTAACTTTTCATGTGCGGTTGATTGATATAAGTGCACTAATTCATTCAATTGTGTAGCATGTCGATATTGCTTATAGTCTATCAAAATAATCCAGTGCATTTAAACAACTTAAATGCACCAAGGAACTTAAACACATCTAAAACACTCGTTCTAGTAAGATTTCATCATTATTGGTGAGTATAAACCATTGATATGCATTGGTGTGAAAAAAAATGAAAACGCACTGAGTGACGCTGTCTGGAAAGTGGGAATCTTTATTTCAAAATTTAATCATGCCTTTAATTTACATAAACTCACCGGTGTAGAGAGTTTGCGTAGACACACTAGAGCAGAGATTTCAAGTAGACACACCGGTGCGTCATCGATTACCAAAAACACCGCATATGATTCTTCGAACAGTGGTTACTGACATTGCTTCCAAATATTAGAATTTGAATGCCATTTAGATCTTCAAGCAGATAGTTCTAATAATGTTTGCAGCAAAAGAATGGAGAATGAAGATACAAACTGAACAAAACAAACCACATAGGAAACAGACAAGTATTTCTTAGGAATTTATAGTATCATTCACAATAAAGATTCTGGTGTTACAATAGTGTTACATAGGGAAGAATTCAAATCAATTAGGGATGATTTGAATCTAGCGACATGGATATGATTGTATCTAACTAAATCTCTAACGCATAGTCTCCCAATCAATATTGGAGTCCAAATAGACAACTCCATGATGTTCAACAACTCCAATAATCAATGACAGCTAGTTAACTCAGTGCAACTGAGTGTGGTAGGTAGGAAAAGCGCTCCTCCCCATGCATTTACCATGTATTTCTTGCGCTAGCTAACTGATTGTGAACTAACTGAAGGTAAATAAGGGCTAACTAAGACTTACTAGTTCCAACTCCACATAACTGATGGAGGTTCGTGTCGGGACTCCCAGTTGCTCCTAAAATGTAGGGATTGGTCTAGGAGACTCCCAAACTTATGCCTGCACATGTAGTAAGTGGCAGTTAGCATCTAAAAGTGTTCCCTACACTCTAGTAGTTGAACTAGGTGGCTCCATTAGGCCAAGTGGACCCAATTACTTAATTAAGGTTCCTAAGTTATGAAAATAATAATCTAATAGACAGTATGGTCAAGGGAGGATTAATAATCCTAACACCCCCCTGAATCCTAACTTGGACAACTGTGGGCCCTAGTAACAAGACCATAGGTCACTAAAATCTATCTAAGAGACATGAATAAAAATGATGCTTAATACAACAAAGAAAACAGGGGAAAACCTCATGGGAAACCCCTCCCCACCCCCAAATAAAATAAAATAATAAGCTGGAAAATAGCAAAGTGCAAGCTATGTTTAGAAGAAAGAAGCTTCCTCCTTAGAAAAATAACTTAAGAAAAACACTGCTGCAAATTTGTAGCTTTATGCAGCAGCATGGTCCATCAGTGGACCTCTCAATGTACTTCTGAACTAATGACTATGTTTGTCTGTGCTAGATGATGAAGGTAGGGATTGATCAAATTTCTGCTTCAGTGGGCCATGTAGCTGATCATTCGCCATCAACAAGTAGCACCATCCTGGAACTTTGTTGCACCATTCTGTAGAGAGCAAATCTGTGAGGGATAGTGCAGCATGCTCATTCTGATATTGGGACCTTGTTCTCCTTCCGCCTTCTCGAATTCCAGTAGCACTTCCAGCTGCATCAAGAAGCTTTTGAGCCCATTTGGGTTTAGGCTTCTTATTAGGAATAGGTACTGGATATGGATCTAGAATCTCTTGAGATTCAGTCTCAGTAATAGGATCATGTTGTATGTGATACTCTTCATCTGAATTTGAAACCTGTAGCACACCATCATCATCAAAAATAGGTGGAGCAATAGTTATACCTTCCTGTGCTACTGGAGGAGTATCATGCAGCCGATATTCTTCGAATTGGACACTTCTTTCAGTGAAGCATATTTTGGTAGCAACCTCCATCAGTTTGTAAGCTTTTGCATCTTCTGCATATCCCAACAGAATGCATTCACTACTTTGGGCTTGGAAGGCCTTCCTCTTGTCAAGTGGTATTCTGGCCCAAGCTTTGGAACCAGAAACTCTCAGATGTGAGACATTGGGCTTATACCCATGCAATGCTTCGAATGGAGTGACCCCAACCATTGACTTGTGGGGAACCCTATTCTGCAAATACGAAGCACAGTTTATTGCTTCAACCCAAAGAGAAGGAGGTAGATTCTTGGCATGGAGAAGGCATGTTGCCATCTCTTTCAGTGATCTATTCTTCCTCATAGCCACACCATTCTGTTGTGGTGTGTATGGAACTTAGTGTTCCATTCGAATCCCCTATGATTCATAGAAATTCTGGAAATATCTTTTGATGTATTCTCCTCCTCCATCAGATCTTATTGACTTGATCTTCTTATTGAAACTGTTCTCAACCATAGCTTTAAAACTTTTAAAATTCTCAAAAACTTCTGATTTTTCTTTCATGAAGTAGATCCAGCAGTACCTAGAACAATCATCAATAAAGGTGAGGAAATACCTGCAACCATTAATGGAATTTGGAATTTGTGGGCATAGGTCCAGCTACATCACTGTGTATCAAATCAAGTGTAGAGACAGCTTTATGTGCCTTCCCAACATCATACTTCTTTTATGGATGCTTACCTACCAAGCAATGAGCACATACTCCATTGGAAGTTTGGATGGAGGGAAAATCTTCAACCATTTTATCATTGTGGAGATGCTTCATATATTTGAAATTGAGATGGCCGAAATGCTTATGCCAAATCTTGCTAGTGTTGTTAGCACGAGACAATAGAGTTGTAGGAGGAGAAACATGTAAGAAATGTGAAAACTCATAAGCTTTGGTAGAGTGATTTGCAATAACTTTCACTACAATACTTCCAGTAGATTTTTCTGTAATATCAACTGATTCTAAATCGAATGTAACTCTCTTGGGAGAGCCTGTATGAGTCATCTGGTAAACAGATAACATGTTAGCAGCAAGGGAGGGCACATATAAGACATTCTTGAACTCACCATGCTTCGCTCTGACTAAGCCCCTTCCTTCTGCTGGAATTTGGGAATCATCTCACATGTGAATGTTAGTCCCCTTTGATAGTGAAAGAGTAGAGAATGATTCTTTGGAATCAACCATGTGGTTGGAGGCTCCATTATCTATAATGTATGTTGAGGATGGAGAGAGAGTCGCTTTCAAAGCATGACACCTTTCGGTATCTTCTATCGATGCTTCTTCATCAGGTTTCTTTTCTCTTGGACGAGCAATGTTATGCTCCTTGAGAAGAGCGGACATTTCATCAAGTTCATTCCTCACACAATGATCTTCAAGATGGTACCCCTTTTCACAATAGGGACATAACTTATTTTCAAACTTCTTCTTTTGCTTAGAGCCGAAGGCTCCCTCAGAAGTTTGTTGATTCAGTTTAAGCTTCAAATCAACTGCTTTTGGCTCCTTCTTCTTTGATTTTCTCTTTTCTTGCGCTTTGGCAGAGTCAAAAACTAGGAGAGCTTGATCCTTGGAGGTCCAGATGACTCCCATTCGCATCAACTTGTCTTGCTCCTTGATTAACGACTTAGAAAAAGAATCTAATGAAGGGACCTTCCAATCAGGAAAGCTTTCTCACTTAGAATGAAATATGGAAACAAATATAGAATACTCAGAGCCTAGTTTGCTGAGTATGGAAAGGACATTCTGCTCTATTCTGCATCGGAGCACTAGAGACTTGAATTTAGTAAAGAATTGCTCAATAGATTCGAAACTGTTGGGATGTAAAGATACTAACTCATTCTCCAGAATGTGTCCCCAAAGCTCATCTTCTTTGTTAAACAAGCTATCAAGCTTCACCCAGGCTTCTCTGGGTGTCCTCAAGCCTTCTAGGTGGAAGAGGAGATCTCTAGATATATAAGTACATAAGTACCCGAATGCTTCATCACAACGGTTCAGAAACGTGTTCCATTCAACTGGTTGATGAGGTCCATCCTCCCATCCATGTATGATCCTGTGGTAGCCATGCTTGTGCAAGGCCAGTTGCATATCAATCTTCCAATCAAGATAATTGTAAGTTGTGAGGATCCATGGTTCAGGATTTTGAGAACTCATAATTGCTTCGGTTGAAAGACTTGCAAAGCTTCACACAAGCTACGTAGCACCTATCAATTTTTTTGCAATAACACACTAAAACATATGAACTGTTAGAATCATGTATTTCCTCTCTACATGAACATTTTTCCAGGGTTTTTTATGCCCTCTCTGCTGCTCTAAATGAATCCAGAGCTAGAAAATTTTCATAGGGGACTTCTATGGAAACCCAGCTGCTTCTGATGTTCAATGGAGAGAAACAACCATGAAACCTTCCTGAAAAGGCTTTGATACCATATCAGAATTTGAATGGAATTTAGATCTTCAAGAATATAGTTCTAATAATGTTTGCATTAAAATAATGGAGAATGAAGATACAAACTGAACAAAACAAACCACACAGGAAACAGACAAGTATTGCTAAGGATTTTGCAGTATCATTCACAATAAATAATCCGGTGTTCCAATAGTGTTACATAGGGAAGAATTTGAAATAATTAGGGATGATTTGAATCTATCCAAATGGATCTGACTATATCTAACTGAATCTCTAACTCATGGTCTCCCAATCAATATCGAAGTCCAAATAGACAACTCACTGATGTCCAACAACTCCAACAATCAGTGACAACTAGTTAACTTAGTGCAACTGAGTGTGGTAGGTAGGAAAAGTGCTCCTCCCCATGCATCCTTGCATTAACCATGCCTTGCTTGTGCTAGCTAACTGATTGTGAACTAACTAAAGGTAACTGGGGGGCTAACTAAGACTTACTAGTTCCAACTCCACCTAACTGATGGAGGTTGGTGCCAAGACTCCCAGTTGCTCCTGAACTATAGGGATTGGTCTATGAGGCGCCCAAACTGATGCATGCACATGCAATAAGTGGCATTTAACCTCTAGCAATTTTCCCCACACTCTAGTAGCTGAACTAGGTGGCTCCATTAGGCCAAGTGGACCCAATGGTACTAGTGGACCCAATTATTTAATTAAGCTTCCTAAGTTAGGAAAATAATAATCTAATAGACAGTATGGTCAAGGGAGGATTAATAATCCTAACACCAAATATATAGATTATATTTTTTTTATTCCATTATACATATGAAATTGAAAGCTTTTTTATAATATTATTCATTTCTATTTTATTGATTGCATTTATGGTTTTTATTAGTGTTTGGGGAGACGCACCAGAGTGACATTAATTATCAAAAGCACCACATATGATTATTTAAATAACGTCCGTTGATATTGTAGTGATATATATATATATATTAATTCCAGTATTTTTTTAATTTTTTTTAATTTGAAATTGAAATTGAAGAATGCAATTGGATAAAAAAATGTGTTTGATTATACATAAATAATAGTGCTTTTCTCATACAAAATAGGACAACATGGAAATAACAATAATCAAAATGTCAACATGCATGCAATTGCTACACTTATTGGTAACTTGTTGTTTTTAAATTTGAACAGTATATCCAGTACATTATTATGCAAATTTTTTTATTTTCACAGACAATTATTTCAAAATATACAACAAGCTACAACAACTTGCATTAACATCAAAATTAAATATGGATCATCATTCTTCACTAGAACCGTTATCGATACTTGAGTCACTTGCATCAATTGGGTTATTTGGCTGATTTTTTTTCCATTAGCATGATTATCTTCCTCTTCTTCAACTTCCCTCTACAAACATAAAAATAAAGTGCACTGAGTGTATCTTCATGTTCGGGAATAATGAAAAATAAAATTGATAGTATACATGAATGTAAATTGAAAAGCGACGTACTTGGATCATAATAATTGAGTCATGAATGATACACATTCTTTCAAAACCATATCTCATGCCATCCATCAACAAGTATTTTGTTGGCTCCACTCCATTCTTTTTTTCCTGCAAGTTTTATGCCCCGTCACAAATCATAGATTTAATATATAGGTTTTTTGTTATTTTATTAATTATAAAATGAGAGAAGTAAAAATATAGATACTCACGAGATCCAAAATTAATTTTTGATACGCCAAAATATACTCGCAACCCTTGCTTAACCCAATTTCAATCAATTGTTCCGATGATTCCTCTTTGTATGTTAACAGCTGGTTGAAGAAATCTAAGGATTGGCAATAAAAACAAAAAACAAAATTAAATATACAAATCACAACCACTACAAAATCTTAATTTCTTATAAGGAAATCACAAATACTCACAAACTTTGATATCAACCCCTTTCTTCGTTGTTGTCCTATCTTTCGTCTTGACTGGGTTCCATTTTGTTTACTTTTTGTATTAACAAAACAATGGAAAATGAATGTTGAATTAATTAATGAGATTTACATAATCCTAGGAGTTAATTATTTCATACATGAATGTTGAATTAATTAATGAGATTTACATAATCCTAAGAATTAATTATTTCATACATTTGAAGCATGTTGCTATTGAGATGGCTTCTCTTGCGATGCAATTTTGTCTATTTCCTTGACCATCTCCTTGTACATTTTTTTGGACACCCCTACCGGTACATTTCACACATCACCTCGTTCATCCTTTGAGATTTTCATACTCTTCATGAAAATGTAAAATGACTACATTAAACAATTTTTCAGTTGATATGAAAAATAAATAATATAGTAGAGTTAAAATTATTGAAGGGATGACACTTTGTAGTAGTTATACATACATATTCTACTTAAACATGTTTAGGAATATTATTTTTTGTTGTTGTATGTTTTTGCTATTGCAAGTCTAACAAGTCTCATTGACCATTGTTCTAGGAACACCTCTTGTAGTTTACACATGACTTGATTTTTTGAATCATTTGATTGGTTTATGTAGTGTAAGTGATAGGTACATCTATATTATAAAATTATTTACCCCTTCTACTGTAAAATTATGTCCACTATATCCCTCATAGTATTATAAAATTATTTTCCCCTTCTATTAACTTCCAACACCACTCCAATTGAGATAAGAACCAATTAATCATCATTTGCATCTTCCATAAAAAAAAATTATGATGGAATTGACTTTTGTTGCTATTAGTCCCTACATAAAATTCAACATATTTGAATTAGATTACTTGAAACATATTATTGAATAATCATATGTACATTATTACTCAAATTTGAAGAAATAATCCATATTCACTTGATTCATCCCTCTGCAACCTTGCCATCAATATTTTACGTTCTTTTAGACTTAGATTGGTAAGAATATTATCGAGCTTCCTCATTTTTTGGCTCTGCGTGTCACATAGTAATGAATACATATAGTGAAATTAACAAATAATTCAAATAAATTAATTTCAATGCATAAATTAATTAGAACCACTTTCTTCTTTGTAATCATGGATGTGCTTCCATCATTTTGAAAAAAAAATTGTGTTCATTGAACTCATACCATGCATTTTTATCAATAAACAATCCAGACCATTAAATACAAAACCTATCAATATATTATCCAAATAAATTACAGAGATTCAAAACATAACCAAATCTGATATTGATGCATTTTATCAAACCAAATGCATTGGTGCGTATATACACATAAATGCATCGATGCATTATACCAACGCAGATGCACCGATGCATTATACCAACACAAGTGCAGCATGAATGGTTGAAAAGTGTTTATCGTTTTATGAAAAAAAACAGTGTTCTTACCATTGTTGGTGCTATATTTGTATAAATGCATCATTAATAGACAATCGGGAAACTAAAAAATGAGAAAACATTGTGTGTTGCATGTCATGAGCGGTGTGCTAGAATGATATGCGCACCTGTGCATTTTGTAAAAACAAACACGTCGATTTCTATGCATTTCTTTTTTTTAGAAAAAAAAAATAACAACAAAAATATTTAGAGGGACAAAATGGTTACATATTCGATCCAAAAAATTGCCCCAATTCTCCCTACAATTTCTATATATATTCACAAATTCAACTAATCTAAAATACCTAAAAGGTGAAATCATAATTGTGTAAAACTGCAGATCGATTTGTTGATGTATTTGTAACTTCGGAATGTATTCACTTGTATATCTTATGTATTGTACCTCGATGTTTATTCTAGGAAGCATCTATAATGTAATTGAGTCATGTCATGCCCCGATGTTCCGATCAGGAGATTCAATAATGTAAACAAGTCATGTAAATTCATTGAGGTTAACCCTCCTTGTTTATTGGAGGGAAAATTCCCCACAGTTGTGGGGCACTAGGGTTATTAGACTCTCCTAATGAAGTCAGCCCTAGTAAGTAATTGTTAAGTGAGTCCAACTTGTTGGAGTGGACATAAAGTGAACAGAATAATATAAATAGAAGTGAGGCTCTCTTCATTTCTACACATCACACACACACTCACTCACTGGGGCGCATGAGTGAGAGAGGAGAAGCTCTCTCAAGTGAGAGAGAGAGAGAACAACTATTGGATATCATCTTTTTTATCTTTGGGTTTTACTACTGCCATTGGTGCTCATTCTATCTCTGAGGAAGTTGTGGATTTTTCTCCTTTATGGTTTCCCCGAGGAAAATTCTTTGTGTCTCTTGTCTCTTGTGATTATTGTTGTGCATGTTATTCTCTCAGATAAGATCCTAAGATCATAATGCTTAAATGATAAAAATCTAACATGGTATCAGAACTAACCTGAGAAGAAGACATTGTGCAGCTGTAGAATCTAGGGCTTCTTATTTTTTGGGTCTCTCAATAATCCATCCGCAAAAGGATGCTAGGTTAACTCTCCATTGAAGGGTGCATCTTTCTATCGAAGCAGAATTTGATTCCGAGCATTTTCAGTTTTTGATGCAGGAAATTAGGGCTTTTCACATGAGAGGAATTTATTAGTGAGCCCGGCATAGGATTAATCTCCTCATCAAAATCGAATTTTAGAGACCTGGGTTGATATTTCTGGTTGGGTGCAACTCAGGGAAAGTCAAACCCTAGTTTGACCCCAGGCTTGAAAAACCCTAAAATATTGAAACTGATAGTTTTGGTAGATTCGCTATATCTAGATATTAGAGAAGGATCAGGTGTCAAAACTTTCACAGGTTGAAGATGAATTCCCGATGTACACTGTGTCCAAGTTTCATCCTTAGATTCGCTATATTCTATGAGATATGATTCCTCCAAGTTAGGGTTCCAGCTTCTCCCGGGATTCCTCCCCAAACAGGACACCTGGGGATAATTGCTATATATAGGATACGAAGGTCCAAATTAAATTTCTCAAGATATTCCATAAATGAAATAGAATGTACTTTTTGTGTTAAAAGTTTCAGACCCCGAAGCTGAAACAGTGACACATGGCAGTCCATACAACTTCGCTATGCTAAACAGTCCTTAAACATGTCACCTTGGGAAAATGCTCATAAGTCCCAATTGGTGATCTCAATTTTGATGAAACCTGTGGTGTTGGAACAAGGACAGACTAAGATACCTTAGTACTAAATTTCAGACACAGAGAAGCATTACTATTGGAGATACCATAGAAATAGTATTAGGCATTTCTGTAGAAGAAATTGGTAAACTAGGGATTCTTTTTCCAGGAGCTTCCCTCCACTGTTTTCAGAAAATTAGTACATTGGACAACTCACCTTGAAGAGGTCTATCTTTATATCCAATCAGATCTGAAAGATTCCAAGTTTTTAAAATTAGGGTTTCTCTAACAAACTCTAGATCAACAAGCTCTGGAACCAAGACAGACACCTCAAATCGGTAAGATCTAATCTTTTGTTATTTACATTTGAGGTTTTATTTCAAAATGTCTAATCACACCAGCTTGATGACAAGCTTGGTGAAACTGACAACTTCCAAACATGGAAGTATAGGATCTCACTAGTTCTTGAAGGAAATGAATAGTGCACCTACATAAGTAGAGAGGTTCCAGTTCCAGAGGGAGATGAGGCTAAAAGCCTTACACAAGAAGAACTTGGTCAAGGCCAAGAAGATCATTGCTGATTCAATAGAGGATCACCTTATACCACAAGTGTCTTCCCTAAAGACATCAAAAGATATGTTTGATTCCTTGACCAAGATATTTGAAGGAAAGAACATAAATCAAAAGATGACTTTGAGAAACCAGTTGAAGAATGTGAAGATCCAGAATGCAGAGACCGTACAGTCATACTTTACGAGGGTCTCTCAAATCAAATAACATCTTGAAGCGGTAGAAGAAGAAGTGGAGAATGCATAAGTTGTGATAACCACCTTGAATGGCCTCCCAAGATCATGGGATTCATTCATTCGAGGAATGTGTGCCAGAAGGAAGTGATTAATTTCAGCAGACTCTGGGAAGAGTACACACAAGATGAAGCTCGACTCATAATAAGAGAAAAGAAGATGGGAGCAACTGAAGATCAAGATTTCACGATTCAAAGAAGATACCTCAAGCGATGAGGAATATGAAGAACTCAATTCTTAAAGAGCCTCTTATCCATCTTGAGCATTTAGATAAGAAATGATGATGTTGTGAATGAAGAATATGATGAAGCTGAAAGAAGGAGTCTACCCATGAAACAAATAAAGATAAGTATTCAATTGTCATTTCATGATATTGTTTTGTTATGCATTTGTTTATATTCAGTTTATGTATTATGCATAATAGAATGTTTGCATTGATGACAGTATACTACTTATATGCATGTGATGGGTAAGTAGCCCATGGTGCTATACAACTCTCCATTGCTACTTATCTATAATGAAACCTCTTTGCTGACATATCGGATTAGTGCACAATCTCAATGTTGTCCTGGTAGATATGGAAGGCATCTAGAAAGTTTCTGTGAGATATGGATGAAGGTTGTATTGGCTAAAATAGTTGCATGATCATATATTTATGCATAAGAATTTTTCATTATGAATATACTTTATGAAATGTTTCTAACCATACAACTGGTGCATATGACTTGTAGGAAAGATCGTGTACAATCACCTACAAGCAAAGAAGGTTGAGACTTGTTTCGAAGAACAAGTGACGACAGTTCAAGAAATAATCGAAGATAAAGAATAATATGACGAATGTAGTGACATCATTGATGAAGAAGTAGCCAAGAAGAAAGGGAAGACCAGTTCAAGAAGAATGATGTCTAGGATGCAGTATCGAGACCTGAAGGGAAGTTCGTAGTTCCATCATGCAGTAGATGGAAACATCATGGGATACAAGGCAAGATTCGTAGCATGAGGATTCTCACTAAAAGAAGGCATAGACTACAAAGAAACATTTGCAACCATTGGAAGTTAAGACACATGACAGGCACACTCATGTGTGTAAATGAAAGAAGGCCTTGTACAAGCTCAGAAGGTAGCCATGGAATAACATATACATGAGGAGCTTGAAGATCACCTAGAGTGATGAAGATCTTAACCTTTGCTACAAGGTTGAAGATGAAAGCCTATAAAGGATGACAAGCTCACAGATGGGTGCGAGAAGAACACTTTCAAGATAAAGGATCTTGGTATCCAGTGACCCTAGATGGATACATAGAATATTAGTAGCAGAGGAAGCTACTTGTCACTCTAGTACAAAATGTTTCAGTGCATAAAATACGAAAGGCAGAGGGAGAATGATGCTTCACTTCAAAGGGGGTAACTACAAAAGATCCTGAGGTTCGACATGGTATGACAGGATGGATAGATTACTAATGACTCTAGGCTTTATTGAGAGTAAAGCAGATTCCAACCTTTTCTTCAAGGTTGAAGGTGGAAGACCAGTGATGCTCCTGTTATATGTCGATGACTTGTTCCTGACAAAAAATAGGAACTCATTAAAGTTGCAAGAAGGAGACTTGCTGCCAAGTTCGAGATGAAGGACTTGGATATGATGCACTACTTTCTAAGCATGGAGTTGTGGCAGAATGCAGATGGAATCTCCCTGGGACAAGGGAAGTATGCAGTAGAGATCCTGAACAGGTTCAAAATGATGGACTGCAAGGCCATGACCACACCTATGGCATTAAACCTGAAGTTATTAAGTGTTGCTTCATCAAGACGGTTGATGCCACGATGTATCGTCAGATGATTTGTTCCTTGATGTACCTGACAAATACGAGACCAGATATTTACTTTGTTGTGAACACATTGAAACATGTTCACCTGATGGTTGCAAAGCATGTTGTGAGGTACCTGAAGAGTACAGTTGAGTATGGTCTCAAGTATGATACGAATCAGAAGATTAACCCGAAGGGTTATGTGGATCCGTATTGGGAAGGCATTACCATTGATAGGAAGAGCACCTAGGGGTGTTGCTTCAGTATGGGATCAGGTATTATCTCTTGGTTTAGAAGGAAATAATACTACGTAGCACTGAGTACAGCCGAAGCAGAGTACGTCGCAGCTTGTTCAGCTAGTTGTGAGGCAGTATGGCTCAGGAAGCTACTGTCTGAGTTATTTGATCTCTCGTTGGATGCTACCTGTGACAACTAGAGTTGTGTGAAGTTGTTTGAGAACCCGGTGTTCCATGACAGGTCGAAGCACATCAAGATCAAATATCACTATATCAGGGATATGGTGGAGAGAGGAGTAGTGAAGCTCCAGTATGTTGCAACGGACAAGTAGATAGCAGATGTGTTGATCAAACCACTAGCCAGGGTGATTTTGATTACTTCAGAAAGAGGCTTGGTGTTCTTCAGATAGAAGATACTTCGAGGAAGAAGTGACAGGACACATTTGCAGGAGCCATTCCAAGCATGATAGGAGGATCCTTCCCATGGCTGTGGATGTAAGCGATGTGTGATAAGCATCAGGATGATGCTTCATTTTCTACTATGATGATGATTAGGATGATCATATGATGATGATATGAATCAGGATAATGTTGTGATGATACTCTATGGATAGATTGTACAGATATCATGTAAAAGATCATGAGAGATCTGATAGTCTGTGCTCGGATGATCTTTCAAGGTTTTGCTACAAGTTGGTCATGGACAGGTTGTGCAAGTAGAATAGAAAAGATCTTGGGAGATCCTATAGTCTGTGCTAGGATTCTCTTTCTAGGTTTTTCTACAGGTAGCATAAAAAAGATCCTGGGAGATCCTATAGTCTGTGCTAGGATGCTCTTTCGAGGTTTTTCTACTAGAGGCATGTAATCAGCCCTGGAGATCCGATAGGTTGAGCTGTGTGCTTGTAAAATTCCTGGGATGCTCTTTAGAGTTCTTGGAGGTTGCAAGACACTCTTTTAAGGTTTTTCCTGACCACATAGAAAAGATCCTGGGAGATCCTATAGTCTGTGCTAGGATGCTCTTTCGAGGTTTTGTGGTGGTAGTCACATAGAAAAGATCATGGGAGATCCTATAGTATGTGCTAGGATGTTGTTTTGTGGTTTTGTGATGGTCACATGTAAAAGGTCCTTGGAGATCCTACAGTCTGTGCTAGGATGCTCTTTCAAGGTTTTGTTGATGCACGTAATCAGTCTTAAGGATTACACAATATTTCCAAAGATGATGAAGACCTACAGAAGCCATTATTTGGGCGAATGGAGGCACCTGTTCAATTACCAGGAAATTGATTCATCCTGGGACTGAAGCTCAGCTTAGTGCTGAGAGGCCATTCTATGGGAGAATGGAGGCACTTAGTCAATTACCAAGAATTTCAGTTTGGGACTGACACTCAGCCTAGAGTTGAGAGCCATTATTTGAGAACAAAAGATGTAAGTGTTGGGCAATCCACTCTGACATGGTTCTTGGATGTGTTCCTCTCATGATCAATTATAAGTGTTGAAGAAGATGAAGACCTACCTAGAGGCTATGCCTACAACCAGCATGAAAAAGGGTTGGCTCTGTAGAACTTCCTGTGATGAGAAGAATGAAGATATAGCACCATTTGATTGAGATAGCGGAAGCAGCGATGATGATCTAATGATGCTCTAGATCAAGTGATGATCTAGACTTGATGATGATCCAGTGAAGCTCCAGATCAAGTGATGATCCAGACTCGATGACAATCCAGTGATGATCCAGATCCAGTGATGATCCAGACTTGATGAAGATGAATTGACGATGAAGATAACTTGAAGATGATTTGATGATGATCCAAATGATATAGAGAAGAAGACTTGTGCTGATAAATTGTGTCAACAGAATACCTACCTAGTTAAGAGGGAGTGTTGATGTATTTGTAACTTCAGAATGTATTCACTTGTATATCTTATGTATTGTACCTCGATGTTTATTCCGGTAAGTGTCTATAATTTAATTGAGTCATGTCATGCCCCGATGTTTCAATCGGGAGATTCAATAATGTAAACAAGTCATGTAAAGTCATTGAGGTTAACCGTCCATTGTAAGTCAGGGAAATAATCCCCACAATTGAGTCAAGGTTAACCCTCCTTGTTGATCGGAGGGAAAAGTCCCCACAGTTGTGGGGCACTAGGGTTATTAGACTCTCCTAGAGAAGTAGGCTCTGCTAAGTAATTGTTAAGTGAGACCGACTTGTTAGAGTGGACATAAAGTGAACAGAAGAATATAAATAGAAGTGAGGCTCTCCTCATTTCTACACATCACACACACAGTCACTCACTGGGGCGTCTGAGTGAGAGAGGAGAAGCTCTCTCAAGTGAGAGAGAGAGAACAGTTGTTGGAGTTCATCTTTTCTGTCTTTGGGTTTTACTACTGCCATTGGTGCTCATTTTATCTTTGAGGAAGTTGCGGGGTTTTCTCCTTTATGGTTTCCCCAAGGAAAATTCTTTGTGTCTCTTGTCTCTTGTGATTATTGTTGTGCATGTTATTCTCTCAGATGATATCCTAGGATCATATTGCTTAAATGATAAAAATCTAACACGATTTAAATGCTAATGTAAAATTTTGCATCCACAACAAATGAAAAGAAGCAGCGGGAAAATAAGGGTTTCAACATTGAAGGTACTCATGAAGTTTTTTTTAAGTCTAGTTAAATTCTAAATAAGATTATAAGATCAATAATAATATTTACATACTTGAAATTTTTACTATGCAGGGTTTTGTTTCATTCACCATACTTAATAAATTTCGATCCTTAGAATAATCCAGTTGCTCCAAACACCTTCCCCGTAAGTCACTGTTCCAAAGCTCTCCCCTAAATTTTTTGGAAAACAAATGAATTAATGTTTAGGTTTTTTTTCTTTTAAACACGATTTAGATTTACTTTTCAAACTTAAAATTGTCACCATTTTTTCAATTTAGGAAAAAATAGCTTCTGCGATTTTTTATTTTTTTTTGTTGAAACTTCGGTAGTTCAGTGCGACCATGTTTATGATGCACTGATGTGGTAATTAATAAAACACACCAAACTCTCGCCACTTTAAAAAACTTATCCCTTGGGGCGCGTATACTTATGATGCACTGGTGCATTTGTGTTTACAAAATGCAAAATATTGAAAACCAGTGTAAAAAATGCATGTATAACTATTTGCTACCAAATGTAGTGGATATTGTCTAGTGCAGGGGATTTTGCAGAGGTTATTTCACAACATGTTTATAATTTTTACGTACCAACATCTCGCTACTTAAGAAAAAAATCTCGTTCATTAGTGCACATATACATATAATGCATCAGTGTGCTTTTGTTTATAAAACACACTATAATGAATAATTGTGTATAATGCATGTATAAATATCTACTACCAAATATAGCATATAGTTTCTCCTGAGGGGTGTTTTGCAAAGATTCACTCACGACGCGTTTATCGTTGTTAAGCATCGATGCATTTAGTTTGTTGGAGCACATCTATGCGTGTGTATTTGAATAGACACACTGATTAAATTTTTAAATGTTGGGTTTTTGTGGGTCCACTTGAAACTATATATTCATCTCAAATTTTCTTTTAGTATTCAACCACACCAATTAAAATATTTCATATTATATATATGTTGGTTAAACTCACCTTCTTCTTATAAAATGGTTTCCAAACTATATTGGAAGTTAGATTGTAATATAGTTCTTGAAAAATATTTATGACTATAGAGACGTATATCGGATTGTTGATTTGGTTTAAATGAAGGGAGAAACAATTGTAGTATCAAATGACCAATTCTTTAGATTCCAGCTCATTCTATCATGTTCAAAGTTCTACAAGTTCTCCCTTTCCATCCC
The DNA here is from genome assembly GCA_001517045.1 of Pseudotsuga menziesii. Taxonomy (NCBI): domain Eukaryota; kingdom Viridiplantae; phylum Streptophyta; class Pinopsida; order Pinales; family Pinaceae; genus Pseudotsuga; species Pseudotsuga menziesii. The sequence goes on from LPNX010887968.1 coordinate 358,110, forward strand.
TAGTAAGTTCGTATTTTATTTATATTTTGACTACTTATTTGAATTTATGTCACTTATCCATGTGAATATGAATATCAATTTATAATTTATTGCATAATCCTGATTCGTGTCTGAGTTCAGATGCACAAGGAATTCCACCAATTTCAAAATTTCATAAGATATTATCAAAATAAAGATACCACAATACGTTCGTAGATGAAAATGGGTAGTTTCTCTACCTTGCAAATTATAACATGACATATTCAAGCCACAATCCTGGTTCATCGACGGTAATTCATCGTGAGCTAGAACTCTTTTATGACACCCCAATAGTTTGTGGTTGTTCAAAATTTCAAGGGTTGAAGGAGAACCCTTAGCGTGTCACACTCACGCATAAATAAAATAATATATTTCCTAGTGTTGATGGTATAATAGCCCCTACTAGAGTAAAAAATTCAATATGCGATATAGAAAATACATGCAAGAACACTTCCGTATGTTGTTTTTTGAAAAAGTTGGACGCCTCTATGTCCCATCCTAAATTGATGAATCCCTCTACTGAAAGTTTCAGTGATCCAAAGTATGATTTGAATGTCACCCAACCCATATCCAAGTACACAACGAGGTTCGTCCAAGTACACAACGAGGTTCGTCCAATTGTTGGAGGGTAGCGATGATTTCTCCTTTCTTGTGAATTTTCAAAGTAAATATCAAACTTCGTACAACCATGCTTTGTATGGTGCTTGGACATCTTCTATACCTATGCCTAATGTTGGGACTAAATTCTCCTTTCGTAGTAATCGTTTTATGATTGTGAATTCTAATGATGATGTTGCAAATATTGGGTTGGTTATCCGTTCACATGTACTTGTTCCTCCAAAACAATCGGTAGCACTTATGTTGTTTTGCGGTCCTATTGATTGTCAGTCTGATTACTTGAATATTGTTAAATACACGGATAACACTTCCATGTATAGTATGTGCATGATTGGTTATGTTTATGGAAACTTTAACAAGGAAGAACCTATTATATATAGATGGTCACCATGCACTCATGGGAATATTGCAAGGTTCATAAATAGTTCTAGGTTCTCTTTATTTTCTGCAAATTGTTCATTTGAGGAACACTTCAATGACCAGGATTCAAAGGCGCTTTCCTTGCAAAGAATTAGCTATGCTGCAAGGATTGCATGCATTGCATCGAAGTGAGGAATGAGTATTGTGAATCCCAACATATTCATAGCCATGAAGCATATAGAAAATACATGGCCCAATAAATTATAGGATGAAGTACGCAACCTCCGATTGAGCATAACCATTGATGGCATCAACCCATATTCCCAACCAAACAACAACTATATTGTTTGTACAATAGTAGTGATAAATAACAATATCCCCTCATGGTTTTCTGTAAAGAATGAACATCTTATGTTGGCTCTTGTAGTCCCTCGTAGAAGACAATTGAAGAATATGAATTTTTACCTACAACTGTTGATCAAAGAGTTTAAGGAATCATGGGAAGGGTTATAGGTATATGATGTATTGAGACCCATCCCATTGGAGATTATTTTTACATTGTATGGAATATGTGAGTACACCACACATGATTATTCGGGGTTGGGAGTTTGCTTAAGTAAATATGTTGCTTGATTTGTTTATATTCAAAGCAATATTTATTTCGTTGCGACTATCTTGATCTTCAAAATTGACTGCATGCTCTGTATACCATAATATCGCAGGTCTTGGTGGTCCATATACCTACAAAATCTAGTGCATGACTTCTCTAGGGCATTCCTCCTAGAAAAACACCCCTATAGAATAGCATCATATGCGTTCAATGGTAAACTAGAGAGAACCCAAATGCTTGAAATAATGACATCACTTGACTAGATTAGGGCATATGATAGAGAGAAGGAGAAAGAAATTGCAGATATGTTTGATTGAAATGGGGAACCTATGTTTGATGATCCTAAATTCTTCGACACCTATGATGAGAAAATGCCCAAAGGGATGAAAAGGAAATTGATATTTTATGAGATCCCATTTTGGGAGCATCTTAAAATTTCCCACTTACTAGATCCCATGAATATATTTAAAAATGTTTCAAGTTCTTTGTGGACTCACATATCATCCAAAAAGAAGGACAAATTGTCTTCCTAGAGAGATCTTATTCCTTCAAATACTAAAAATAAGCATTGGCCAAGACAAGAAAATAGAGGAGAGGATGGCCACTCTTTTTCATTTTAAAAAGGCGATGTCCCATGGATTTTGAAGAAAAAAGATTTTAATTTTGCAAAGGAAGTGATATTGGGCGTGAAGGTGCCTTATGTTTATGGGTATTCTCTATGGATTTGCTTCACTACAAATGAAAAGTTGTCAAGTTTGAAATCACATGACCATCTCAACCTTCTAAGGGTACATATAATGTCAAAAAAATGTTTTTATTATTCTTTTATATCTTTTACCACACAAGTTAAATGAATTTAATTGTTTGTTTTTACTTTACAGTGCCATTATCCATTGTTTGTGTGTAGGTGTGCGAGCCATGACTTTCTCAATGACCTGTGGTGTGCCATATTTAGACTATTTGCATTTTTATAGTGGATCACATCAAAGGAGACTTACATTTCTAGCATTCTCAGGTGGTGTCAAGAGATAACAACAATTATTTGTATGTTTGAGAAGGATCTATCATCGAGTTTCATGGACTTGCAGATTCATCTTCTAATTCACCTAGTCGATGAAGTTGAATCAGTCAAGGTGTTCTCATGTCACTAGATGTTCTTCTTGGAGAGGTATATGAAAAATTGAAGGGATTCATACAACAAAGGGGGGGAATCAATGGGGTCTATGGCATGGGGGTACATAGTATATGAGTCATTGTATTATGCCAGTGAGTACATCAAGCAAATAGACCACACACCAGGCGCATTGATTTGGGATGATGAACATAATGAGGACAGAAGGGAAAGGGAGTTATTGGAAACAAAAGGAA